>CM021100.1:709643331-709802998 GCA_007115665.2 Sequoiadendron giganteum
GCATGTTTATTTGGTTTCATGATCCAAACTTTATATAAGGAGATGAACCTTATCGTAATTGGTATCCTAATATCTTATTGAATAATATAGTATTCTATTTCTTTTTAGTTTTTAATAATACTGTGAACCATTCATTTTTACAACAACCATTGATAAAGGCAAACCCACAAGATATCAAAAGACTCCACATTCTCTCCAGATATCTCTAGGTCCCAAAAATAAAATGAGCTCTATTTCATCTTTATGGATGCAAAGGAAGCATAGGGTTAGCCCTCTAACGGGGCTGATAAAGCAGAATAAGTTGTACGTATATGGTCATCTTATTTGCATCGAATTGTAGCTAAACAAAAGGCATTTCCCTCTCCACAGATAATTGAGATGCATGCATAAATTGTATTGTAGAAAGAATGTCTACTTTGTCAATAAATGGAAACAAAATTATACACGTGTTTGCATTTGCAATTCATTTGAAAAATTAGGCAAGTCATTTCTCAATTATGACAACAAAAGGGCACAAAAATGGTTGGCTAAGAATAATATATATGAGTTGATGAAAGATTGGTCTAAGGAACCAAAGTCCTAGAGGCAGAGATCAAATATTAGTACCTACCTAGTCAATTTGCTTAATTCCCCAATGAAGGAAGATAGGATTCCTTTAAATAGATTGTATGTAGTATCCTACATGAATCCATTTGTTATGAGCTGTCCTAGATGAAGGAAAGGTCCCCAATTGGTGAGAGATACTAGCTTACAACTTGAAGAAGCAGATCAAGAGATGTGTCATTCCATGGACTTTAAGGTTACACCTTTTCCTTCTTGAAATCCAAAAGTTAAAGAACCCAATCATGTTTTCTATGGTATGCTTTATAAGCAAATCTAAACATGATTTTTTACACATTGGTAATCTCTTTTTCCATGCCACATATAAAGCAATGCATGAACCAATATGACTAGATTTTTTCCTAAAATGATGCCTTCAATTGGAAACATCAAAATTAGGGACCTGGTTTTATTTGTTACTAAAACACATTGATCAAAGTGTAAGGCACCCTAAACCCAACTCACAAATTGCCTTAATATGTCCTTGACCTAATTATCACTAAAGTCTATCAGTGGTATGTGATATTGAAGTCTATTAGTGGTATGTGACAAGCAAAGCTTGAGTATCAAAGGAAAGTGCAATTACCTTACGAAATCTTCCTTTGGTTTTAGGATAACATGTATTCTATACCTTTCCTTCACTACACTTCAAGGGATTTGAGAATTAGTGGCATAATTTTGAGAAACCCAAATACAAAAGATGTGATCCAAATTATAGTTGAAACAAACTGAAATTACTTGCTTGACTCCTCAGTAATTGCACGCTAATTATGACGGTAACTTATAGTATGACTTGTACAAAAGCGATAGCAAAAACTCGCAAAAATCACTAAGAAACCAAAAAACTTACGTTTTACAAGAAAAACTCACCTACAATTTTTCAATGCCCTTTAAAACTCTAGCAACTAGATTTTTGTTCCCACAACTAGGGTTTTAGTGCCCGCAACTAGCTTTATATGATGCTCAAAAAAATGTGATGAACGAGATGATTGTTGTGTATTTGTGCACATAGGCCTACACAAAAATCTCAATCAATTCTTCCCAACATCCACACCAAGGAATAAGAAACATCCATTCACCATTAGCAAACAAAACATATCTTCAAGGATTAGTTCCCAAATTGTACAATAAGAAGTGAACCCATCATACCCTCCACTAAACTATCTAAGTCTAATTATAGAAGTGAAACGGGCATGACAAAAATGTGCTTCACACAAATTGTATCAAATCATAGATAAATAAAAATTAAAACAAATTCCTTACCTATCTAGCTAGAAGTGATGGACCAAGTAAATTGTGTTACTTTGAGCAATGAACCGACTTTTCCTATAGGGATCTCTTTTTATGACTCCAACCACCAACTATAATAGTAGGGTAATGGTAGGGTTCCCATAGATAGGGGAAGGATAGAGGCAATTTACTTCCGAAGATTCCACGCCATTCTATATGTGATACCCTTTCTATAGCTATATATAATTAATTGAAACTTAGAAGAAAACCCAAGCTACCAATATGGGTATGGGTATGGATTCACAATTTCAACAATATAGTGAATTTTCCCCCTAGGTTTGGTGCAACTAGTAACACATAAATTATAAATACCATAGTTACATGATGACACATGCACCCTAAAAATGAAAAGGTATGCAAATGGGGATGTTTTACAAATGTAGGGACAAGGAAAACATTCACTGCTGCAATGAATTCGTACATTCCCATTTTGCTTCTTAGGGTGATAATATTTTCAATAACATTGTCAATATATTTTTTCCTTCCTATTTTGTGACTCTAGGGATTGGCTTTACAAATGGTTGGCCTTGCCTCTTGCCCTTCAAGTGTCTGTGTGAAAAATAGTTATAGATCTTTTTCGATATCAATGTAATGGGTAAAGGTCCTATCCTTTCTAATTGAGCAAAATATGTATATGCCCATAATTTAGAAAAACTATATATAGCATTGAAAGCACAATTAATAGTGATAAAGTTCATTGATATTTCAATGTCAAATGTCAAATCAATATAATTTTACAATTAATAATCATTACATTATTATTCATCGAGAGTGTCAATGTCATCAATTAGTTTGAGCCACAAGCAATTGTAGTGCCAATCCCACAAATTGCATCTTATGTAGGACCCTCATCCTATAAAGAGGTTGCAGCAAGCCATGCAACAAAAGCATCCAAATTGGCACATTCAAGGGTTACATCCCAATTCTTCATCGCCCCTCCATGTATTCATCTTACTTATTTAAAAGGAGGCACAAGTTGAAATGCACGAAGACCAACTCCTATCCCTTTTTTGCAGCCACTAGTTGCATTTAATTAAGTGGATAAAAGAGTATGTACTCCATTTCCTGTCAATGGAAAAACACACAACTTATTGGGATTAGAGACAAAACCACCATAAAAATTAAAAATACTACAACATCAATTAGTCAAATTTGAATGTCATATATATATAATTAATTAAAAAATAATCATGTCAAGTGTCAGCAATTAGCCATCACTGATCAGAGATCCATGTCATATAGATCTTGAAAAAAATCATCACCATCCATATTCGATGATATAAGTACTTAAGTACTAGTATATTAGAAGAACCACAAACAACGCCATCGGCATTGGCACTAGCACTAGCACTCATGCTCATTGGTTTACTTGTTTTCAATATCAAGTGTAACAAAGTGGGTGGTGGTAGCATCCAATTGAATATGCTCTAACTCGAAATCCCACTTCCTTGTGTCCCTTCCTCATAGCCACTTTGTGTGAAAGGAGGCGCAAGTTGGAATGCACGTACTGTAATGCCCAAAATTAAACGCTTGAGCAAAAACACAACTAACAATTTTTTTTCTCTTTAAATCCAAAAAAGACGTCCACTATGCATGACATGGTGACAAATGTGTGCATCGGATGATGTTTCTCATTCAACGTCCTCCTGAGCACATCGCCCGAGAGTGGGGAACGAGATAATTGCAAACAGGAGTGTCATTACTTCACACACACACTAAAACGATGGTGGTTAACCTAGTTAAGTATAGGTGTCTGCAAAAGAGATACCTTCACGAGGACCACACTCATGGGTAAAACTCTCATCAGGTTCACTATGTGGAAGCAATGAGGTGGTGTCACTCTGGCACCACCAAAGCCTAACACTACCAACTTAAATAAATTTGATCTAACCTTTACATCTATTCAATTCATTCTAATTAACATTGAAGGTAAAATGATAACTAAAATATACATTTTAAAATTCAACATGTAAAACCATCACATCCCATTGAGCACTACATCAAATAGAGCATACTTGAAAAATAATTTTAAACAGCTTAATCTACATTTATACGATAAATTAAAAGCTTTATTAATCGAATCCAACCCTTCAATTAAATTTGAAATTTAAAAACAATATATAATGTCCTGACATTTAATTAATCCAATTCAATATTTAATTAAACCGATTTCTCCAATCCTTAATTTAATTTCAACAATATTCTATACCAAAGGACCATCAAATAACTATATACTTAAAGTTCACTAGTTTCAACTAAGTTTAAAGAAATAATTTAATTTCCTAGAGTTGAACTATACAATCAACAATATTTAAACCCAACTTAATTCTCTATTGTTCAACAATACAATCAACAATATTTAAAGTCAACTTAATTCTCTATAGTTCAACTATACAATCAACAATATTTAAAATCAACTTAATTCTCCATAGTTCAACGATACAATCAACAATATTTAAAATCAACTTAATTCTCTATAGTTCAACTATACAATCAACAATATTTATTAATCTCCCACTTGAAGATTTAAAAAGGTGCATTACGATGCAAATCACTTTTCTAATTTTAGGGCAACACATGACGACCTAATTTTGTCTTTAAAAGAATATAAATTACTCTTCATTTCTTCACAAGCATTTGGAAGAAATCTCTTCAAGATTATAAGGTTTTTTTTTGTGTTATTTTGTCATTTTTGTTTTTCTTCAATGTGCAGACACAGCAAAGTATCATTTTTTATTTTATATATATATAGAAGTTTATTTTTTGGCACTGACATTACCATTCCCCTAGTCGATGTGAGAGAAATCCGCAGCCTGGGATGTTTTTTTTTTCATAGGGATTTGTGGAGAGGTTGTGGCCTCCCCATTCCACATAGGTTGTAGCTTGTGGGGAATGGGTGGGTCAAGCCCCCATCCCCTACCACAACAAGGTTAGGGCTTCGGCCCTACCCTGTTAGGCAGCTAGGAAAGATTGTAGCCTTTTTCCTTTTGGGTTTGTATTTTATTAATCTTGCAACTATTACTTGGTCAATTCAAATTCCTTTGCTATATATGTTGATGCTTTTATAATTTTATTAATATTGGTATATTAATTGAAAAGAGGTTTTTGAATTTTTTTATCAAACCCATTTAACTCTATAAAAGCCCCTTTCGGTGTGTGTGTGTGTGTGTGTGTGTGTGTATAGAGAGAGAGAGAGAGATGGATAGATAGATACAAAATATTTCTAAAGTATTTAATAGAAAATAAATTTGAATCGACCAAATAATAGTTGCAAGATTAATAAAATTTAGAGCCAAAAGGAAAAGGCTACAGCCCTTCCTGGTTGCCACACAGGGTAGGGTCAAAGCCCTAACCTTGTCATGGTAGGGGATGGGGGGCTCAACCCACCAATTCTCCTGCAGCCTATGGGGAATGGGTAGGTGGTGACCTCCCCACAACCCCTTTGCATTGGGATGTGAGGGGGCTCGGCCCACCCATTCCCATAGGCCACGACCTATGGGGAATGGGGAGGTTGTGACCTCCCCATAGATCCCTACAAATAAAACATCCCAAGCCGCAAATTTCTAACACTAACCAATGGAATGGTAATGGAAGCACCAAAAAAATAAACTCCCAAGTATTTGCTATAAAAATAAATAAATATAATGATACTCTGTTGTGTCTACACATTAGAAAAAAGCATGATAAAATAACACAAAAAAAATTACCTTGTGAAGAAATGAAGAGGAATGTATATTCTTTTAAAGACAAAATTACGTCATCATGTGTTGCCCTAAAATTACAAAAGTGAATTGCATCTTAAAGCAACCTTTTAAATCTTTAAGTGGGAGATTAATATTTATTATTGATTGTATAGTTGAACTATAGAGAATTAAGTTGATTCTAAATATTGTCAATTGTATAGTTTAACTATAGAGAATTAAGTTGATTCTAAATATTGTTGATTGTATAGTTTTTTTTTTTTGGTTAAGTTAATAGCTGGTATGGCCAACACCATATATTATTGATCAAAAAAATAAGAGAGTTTTGATTGCCTTTCGGCCCAAGCTCAACCTTCAAAACGCCATATTGGCCCAACATCAAGCAAAATTTACTACTTAACTTCCCAAAAAGAAGGCCTACCAACCTCTCTGTATCTACCATGCCCGATAAAACTTAAACAAAAGATACCTATACTTTTCTACTAACCAGCTTCAGGATTTCCTTGCCTTCCTTCCCTTTGGCTTCCAGGGACCACACAGAGCAGTGAAGATGGGGCTTGAGTCCTCTCGACCCGAGCCCCGTGCCTTTTCGTCCTTTCGCATCTGCTTTGCGTGGGCAGCCCGGGACTTTACTGGGCATTCCAATCTGCATCTCCTGTGTGCTGGTCCGTTTGCAATCACCTCCACATCCCGTCCATCATCTTCTATCTAGTCTTTGCCTGAATCCAGTAGTACCAGGGTATTGCCATCCTCCTCGTCGTTGTCCACTTCGAACCCTTCCCGAGCCATATAGTTTCCCAATTCCACCTTTTTCATAGGCGGAAGGAGGCCCGCCATGTGGAGAAGGAAGTTAATGTTTCTATCTATATCCCCGCACCGTTCCTCCAATTCCTCGAGCTCCACTGTTGACAGAATCGGAAATTTTTGAACTGGCCTTCCTCCCCATCTCTTGAGCAGGTAGTAATGATGCGGCATAGGAATTCGCCCAAACTCATCGATATTGTCCAACACTGCATCTATTTCCCCCAGATACATGTGTTTGAACAGACCCTGGCAGAGGTTCTTTACCCTTGACTTCTCCACGCCCCTGTAAAGTGCGAGGGCTAAGTAAATCGTAGGGATGTCTATGTTGAGTCAGTGCTTATGGTACAAACAGATGAATTCCCGACCCAGCACTACCCGAACTGCGTGGATGACCAACTTATCCTTCACCGAAAGGACCCCGTGCAGCCTGACGTCCATCATTTCACCCTGAAACGGCACCATGGTTGCAGTTGTTTCTAGACAAACAGGTGTATCGATCATTCTATCTTCTCCCACCTATACTTCTCCAAGTGCTTCTTTGCTACACTTCTAGCTATGGCTTTTCCAATGACGCCACCCATACTTATAGCCAAATGTTGCCTTTTTTGAACCGAAGTTATTGCGTCGTCTTTCACACAAGTGACCAAAATGTCATTCCAACATTCTCAAGGTCACCAGCCTAAAGTGACTTCAAATTGCCTTGAATCGATCGACTAAATCTTGAAAGGGCGATTACTTGCCAAATGTGACGCAACTCAGATTTTGAAGCGTACCTTTCTTACTGACTACAGGTTTGAGTAGATACGTGGAGCCGCCCAGATCCTCCACACCTTGGAATTTACGCTGCCAATTCCCATACCTTCGTGCTAATGCGACACTTCGCTCAGCTTCGGCTTAGTTGTCTCTACCCAGACCGTACTGTGCCTCCACCACCACACCTTTTGCCAAACTGTCTACCACTGTATTTCCTTCACGGTACACGTGGCTGACTTGGAATTCCTCGAAGGATGAGATGAGGGTCCAAATCGGTCACAACCAGCGACGCAATATCCAGTTCGGGGTGAAGTTGCTTCTGATAGCGTTCACTGTGATTAACGAATCCCCTTCCAAGTGCATGCAGCTTCAATGCCCCGATGCGTTTTCCCAATTCCAATCCGCTCAGGGCCACCTTGAATTATGCCATGTTGTTTGTTGCCTAGCCGATGTACTGTGCCTTCTATGCAAGCTCCTTTCCTTCAAAGTCTCTTGGCACACAACCTATGCCGACCGCTCCAGGATTACTAGTAGAGGCGCCATCGAAATTTACTTTAATCCAGCCAGGTAACAGTTTCTGCCATACTATTCTTCTTCTGATTTCATCCTTTTGTGTTGCTTCCAAAGCTCCTACAATGGGAGGGATGTACAATCCAACGAATTTATTAGTAAGCTCGATATCTCTGTTAGAGAACACATTTTTTGGGAAGGTTATCTTTTTTGCTGCACTGTTTGCCAATTCTACCACTGCCTTGACCAGGCGCCTTGCAAGTGTTTCTCTACCCATTGATTGCTCTTGGAAGATATGCATGTTCCTTTCCTTCCAAATTTCCCAGCATACCGTGGACAACACTATTTGCTAGATGTTGTTGAAGACACCATTGTGATGCTTCCTTGGCCACATGGAGAGCCAGTCCTAGAGGTTTGTCGATAGCGAGGTCGGATAACTTAGAAGCCCGAGCATGAATTTCCAACAATACTCGACGTAGGGACATGTGAGCAAAAGGTGTGACGCCATTTCAGCCTGTTGTTTACACATTATACATCTACTAGGACCCCTGAAACCTAGCTTTATTAGCCTGTCTTGTGTTAATATCTTTCCCTGGGTGGCTAGCCATGTAAAAACCCTGGCTTTCAGCAGGACATTTTTCCCCCATAGGAGTGCATTTGGCCAGATTTTTCCTCCCTCCCACCTTTCCTTGAGCTTATATCCAATCTTTACATTATACTCACCATCTACTAAGGCATTCCATCTCAATACATCCTCCCCTTCGCCAATGGGAATAGTCTTGGCCTTCAAGATCATCTCTAGGGCCTTCTTTTGCGCCTCAGGGGCATTCAGCGCATCTAAATTTTTCCATCTCCATTGCTGTATTCCGTTATTCCAAACTCTGTCCCCGAAGTCACTCACTTTCGAGCTCCAGACCCTGATTGTTTCTACCTTGATTGCTGCCAGGCCCATCATATTGCATAGCTTAGAGTGTCCATCCCATGAATCTTCCCAGAACGATGCGTTCTTGCCATTGTGGACTTCCCATGTGACATACTTGCAAATAATATCCCTGCATTCACAAATGAAGTTCCAGATTGTTGAGCCTCGTGGTGGGTTGAGTACCCTGACTATGCTCACTGGATCATCTGAGTCAAGGTATTTCTTTCTCAAGATTCTCACCCATTTTTGATTGTTGGTGTACATTTGCCGTACTAGTTTAGCACCCATTGCCTGATTCATCTCCTTCAGCTGTTTGATTCCTGCCCCGTCCGAGGTCTGTGGTTTGCATATCTTGTCCCATGCCAACAAGGGAACCCTGTTTGTTTCCTCCGGTCCATTCCAAAAGAATTTCCTCATTATTTGATTGAGTTGATCCATAATTCCCTCAGGAATTTTTTGGCATGACATTGAATATACTGGGATGGCTGCTAGAACAATTTTTACCAAGAGTAGCCTACCTGCTAAGGTTAACCATTTACCCTTCGATAATTCCATCTTCTTTTTGCAGTTCCCTACTAGTCTGTCCCAGAAGCCAATAAGATTGGCCCCAGCGAAAAGGGGCATCCCTAGGAATCTCCCAGGGAGGCAGGTTGGTCTTACACCCAGTATCCTTGCAAGATCTCGCTGTAGGCTAGGTTGGGTATTAAGGAAGAAGACTTCTGATTTTCTCCAATTAATGACTTGTCTAGATGCCCTACTGTAATCACCCAATACCTCCTTTATCTTCCTTGCTTCCACTCTTGAGGCTAGGCCGAAAAGGATGGTATCATCCACGAATTGTTGATGTGTGCTTGCTCCCACCCCTAGGGCAGCCTCAATACCCTTCCATGAACCCTCCAGGTTGGATTGTCCAATTTTCCTGCCAAGGGCTTCTGCCATTACGATAAAGAGAAATGGGGATAATGGATCCCCTTGCCTTAGCCCCTGGGAAGAATCAATGAAACCTTGGGCTACTCCATTTATCAGAATTGAGAATCTTGGAGCAATTATGCAACTTCTAATCCAATCCACTAGCTTCCTATCAAATTCAAATCCAATTAACACATCTAACAGAAATTGTCTGTCCACCCGGTCGTAGGCCTTTAGAATATCTAATTTGAGGATCATACTTGGCAGTCTTAACTTTCTTGCCGTGTGGATTGTCTCCATCACCACTATTATGCCTTCTACAATTGACCTACCCAAAATAAATCCGCTTTGCTCTTCTGATATGATTTTGTCAATTACCAACTTGAGCCGATTGGCGATAACCTTCGTTATTATTTTATAGACTGTATTACAAAGGGAGATTGGCCTGAAGTCCCCCATGCAATATACCTCTTTCTTTTTAGGAATGAGCACAATGAAGGTATGATTGATTGCCCCTAACATTGTTGTTTTTTCTTCTTGATTCTTCAACTACTTTGACTAGGTCTTCCTTGATTATTTTCCAGTATGTCTGATAAAATAAGGCCGAGAAGCCATCCGGCCCTGAGATTTATCTGCTCCAAGTTGGAATGTTGCTTTCTTGACTTCTTCTATATAGATGGGTTTAGTGACTACTCTATTCTCTGCCTCTGAGATCGAGTTTGGAATACCTCTGATGAACTCCTCCCTGGGTCTCCCATCCAAATGAACTTCCTTCTTAAACAAAGACTCAAAGTACCTAATAGCCTCCTGGTTGATCTCCTGCTCAGATCTGGCGAGAGACCCATCTTCTTTGACCAGCTCTGTGATCCTACTTGAATTTCTTTTGACCAGGGTTGAATTGTGAAAAAATTTGGTATTTATGTCACCTTCTTGGAGCCACAGTTCTCTGGATTTCTGCTTCCAGGAGCATTCCATTCTTGCCAAAGTCTCGAATTGAGCACCTAACAATTCCTTTTCCTTGAGATATTCTTCCTGCCCCATACCTTTCTCGATTATTTTCTCATTTAAGGTCCTGAGCTCACTCTCTATCTTGTCACTTTCTTCAAAAATGTTTTTGAAGTGTTCCTTATTCCAAACTTGAATTTTGCATTCCCCTGGTAAGTCCTTACTGAGACCGTCAGCCAATTTTGATTCTCTTCTATGAGGATACAACACACCATGGCTGGGTTCCACACTATCCCCAATCCCCCAGAAGCCCCTATTGACTCTTTAAGAATCCCTTCCCATCCTTTCCAAAACTTCAAACACTTTTCCTACTCCATTTTGTCTCTTGGATTAGCAAAACATCTGGCTTACTACTGTCTACTTGACGCCTGAAGTGGCGCCACTTGCTAGGGGCGTTCAAGCCCCTAGCATTCCAGCTTATGATTCTCATGGTTCCCCGGGAAGGGGAAGTCCCTTCCTGTTTCTAAGGATCGTTTGGCCCAGTTTTGTTTGGCCCTATAGCTCAACCTGCCATTTTTAGTTTTTCCTTGTTGGGTTTGCGTCCTCTTTGACTGGCAGACTTGATCTTGGGCGTTTTCCTTGCCGAGGGGATTTGCTCAACTCCTCTCTCGGCCAATATGCCCTCCTGGTATTCCTCAAAGCTTTCATCACAATCTGACTCTGATTCCATACTACCCTGATCCTGACCATCTTCCACCCCTTCTTCTAGCTCCTTGTAACTGGTGAGTTCCTTCATTTGCATTGCTTTTGGGCCCTTTGGCTCCAGATTAGTGATTTCCACCGACTGATTCTCAATCCTGATGTCTGTGAGGTGGGGAAAACCTACTTCATACTGAGGATCCAAACTTGGGAAGAATGGTTGTTCATATTGAACTCTACCTCCTCAATTCCTGATTTTGGTGGTCTTATTGCCTCTATCAGTTCCTTTTCCCCATATTCGATTAGTGGGCTTGTCTCCAATTTGAATTCCTTCTCCTTTTCCGGCTCTTTCTCCCACTTGTCTGAGGTGGTATTGCTGGCCTCCCCCCTTTCTATACACTTCTTCTTACCATGCTCCAATGATTTACATTTACGACAGGTTTGTAGGCTATCTTCCCTACTCACTTCCTCTCTCCAAGAGCCCACCTCAGAAATGAGATCTACGACCTTCGGCAATTCTATACCCTAAGCTTTTGATACACATATTCGAAAGTAGGATCCTTTTTCCAAATCCACTTGAATGTTATCTACACTTTGTAGTTTGCCTATCTGCCTACCTATCTCCTTTAGGGTTTCTTCCATCCAGTACTCTGAGAGTAAATTGTATAGTCTCAGCCACACCGCACTTTCCTCAGTCCATGTTTTTCTTGGGTCAAAATTCAGTTGCCATTCTATAGGATGCAATTGAGCACCATCCAGGAAATAAGGCCCTGTTTCTAGGGCCTTATTCCTCCTCTTTTGATTTGGGAGTTTAATCAAGAACCAATTATTCTCCAAGGCTTTCATTGCTAGTACCTCACCCCAGGTTTTACTACACCATTCTTCCATTACTGGTCGGCTTTTGTGACCTTCACCTCCCCATTTGACAAACATTCCAATCTCTTGTAGTGATTCTCGAGTTCTCTTGAAAGTTTCATTATTTACACAAAGGGAAGGTATAGGAGTTGGTAGGGACTTACCACCATTCGCTTCGCCTTGATTTTCCGATCCAATATCCATGTCTGACTTGGTTATTGGAGCCTTTTTGTAATCCTTTTGGCGCTAGTTTTTGGTCATGTCTCTTTCCACCCCTGGCTTTTTCCCGAACTGCCCATTCGATCTTTTAAAGTTTCATCTGCCACCTCTATTGAATCCCTGATTTCCTCCCCAGCTTTCATTTGCCTTAACGAATCGGTTAGGTCTCACCCATGGAGGCCCTTGTCCCTGCCTTGCCCGATTCCTCCTTCACTTATATTCGGCTTCCGGTTGGTACCTGGGTTGATAGTAAGGATGACATTTATCCAACCAAATACCGTTCTCCAGCACCCATTGGGGCCTATGCATTTCTGATCCCGAGGTCCATTCCGATTTTCAATATGCCGACCATCCATTGTTGATTCTCTCCCTGAATTCTTCGAAAGGAACCGTTCGCTCCAGCTCCTCGCTCCATTTTTCCTTGCTTCGAGTATCCGCTTCTGGTGCCTGTTTCCACTGATGTCCACTACCCACCTCTGGCGTATCATGTCTCTGCTTTTTTCCTTTCAAAGCCTTCTGGCCTTCAGATTTTTGCTCCTCGCCTTTCGCCGCCTCGCGATCTTCGCTCTGCGCCACCTCGCTAATTTTCACCATTATTAGACTGCAAAGAAATATGCAATAATGTTGATTGTATAGTTTAACTATAGAGAATTAAGTTGATTTTAAACATTGTTGATTGTATAGTTTAACTATAGAGATTTCAGTTGATTTAAATATTGTTGATTGTATAGTTTAACTATAGAGAATTAAGTTGATTTTAAATATTGTTGATTGTATAGTTCAACTCTAGGAAATTAAATTATTTCTTTAAACTTAGATGAACCTAGTGAACTTTAAGCAGACAATTATTCAATGGTTCTTTGGTAAATTCTACTTAACAATTAATTAGAATATAGTTGAAATTAAATTAAGGATTGGAGAAATTAGTTTAATTAAATATTGAACTGAATTAATTCATGTCGGGAAATTATATATAGTTTTTAAATTTGAAATTTAATCAAAGAGTTGGATTCGACTTAATAAATCTTCTAATTTATGTATAAATGTAGATTAAATATTTAAAGTTATTTTCAAGTATACTCTATTTCCTGATTTAGGGTTAAGTGCTTGATGCAAGAGCATCCACTAGTGGCCAAACTCTTCTACCTACTACCAGCATTCTCACAGCCTGAAGCGTGAACCATGGAATTGGGCATGGGCATCCCTCAAAGTATAAAAGAATTTGTTAGATGTTGTAGTTGCGACTACCCTGGTAGTCATGTAAACAAAACGTGGAAGCATAGACCAAGTAAACTGACTGATCGAATGTCTCCATGAAATGTTAATTGCTAGATTTGAACAAATGGATTTAAGCAAATGAAACTAGCAGGCATAAAGCAAAATTCCACAACTTTACTACCATCGTAGCCAAAGGGAATTTTGTCAAATGATATAGTTGCAACTGCCTTGATCGATGTGGAGACTTGAACCAGCGCATAGACCATTTGACCAGGGTGATGAAGATTCATGGACTCTAAATTCAATTTTTAATTTAATTTTCCTGAGGTGCCTTTTCAACTTCGTAATCCAACGAAGGGTCTTTGAAAACTAGCAAACATTGAAAGAGAGGTGGGGGCGATCGGCAAAAAAACAGGGGAAGGCATATGCTATGAAAAGGTAGCAAACAAGCCAGGAAGCATGGGGATAACAGCAAAAAGGGGCGGTGAGTAAAGAGAGGTCAGCAGGCTGCTTATGAGAGAAGAAGGCCCGCCAAAGACTTGGGAGGCTAGTCGCACCTAGTAAGGGTAGGCATTGAAAAAGAACCAACCCATCTATGTGTAGAGGGGTCGCACCAAATGCAGAGAAGTTCTAGGGAGTACCTGGTTAGGAAAGTTGCTCTGTAATGTCCCCATTTTAGCCATACACTCTTCCATGTCTGATAGCCTATTTCCGGAAGCCCGTAGGCCAGTCAAAAGCTGAAATTAGGGTTTCAACTTTTTTAGGAGGTTTTGAGGGCTTGCATGCGGGTCTTTCTGACGCATCTCTGGTGGAGCTTTCTGGGTTTTTGGAGAGCTTCGTGATGAGGTAGCATGCATGACAGGATGTTGACTTGCATTCTTGGCTGCTTATGGAGGCTTGCATGATGGAGTTTTACAGTTCTGACTCTGGATTCCTTCTAGGTTTCCAGAGAGCTTCACGATGGTGTGACATGCAAATGAATCAGGGATATTTTCTGATGCAGAGCAAGGAGGATTCAACAACATATCTCACAATCCTTCAAAATTAATCCAAATCAATCTTTTTATAACACATTCTATTATTCATTCTATGTCACATTGGAAACATAACCATGGTAGCCCAAAAGAAAACTATTTCATTTTTCCCAAAACTGCAAACCCTAGACAGGGTTCAGACCTGCCCTCACTAAAATGATCATAACTTATTCAAATCTTGATGAAATTTGATGAGACTTGAAGAAAAATAAATTAGATTCATATAGAAACAACATAAATTTGGTTTCAGACCCAAAACATATACTTTAAAATCCGTACCATCACATTCTTTCAGACTATAAATTCTGCACAATATTGTTAAAATAGGCAGTCTCACCAAAATAATCATATCGTCCACAAAACTCAATAAAATTGAATGAGACAAAAAGATTTGGAAACTAGAAACAAATATATTTCCATCCATATATGATACTCCATTATTTGAATGCATACCAGGCCGTACAAATCACAACTTCAACCTGGAAACAATGTAAAAATCATAAAATGCACACCAAACTTAAGGTTGCCATTCATCAAACTTCACAAATAATGTCTCCAACCTACCAATTCGAGTTTTGGAGGGTGTACTTATATATTTACAACCAAAACCAACTATTTTCAACCACCTTTTAGTTATTTTGTTGACAAAACACCTTAATGACACTTTTGACAAGTTGCTTGACAACTTTCTTGAGCAACTTATACAATTTTTACAATATGGAACAACTTTAAACATTATTTGACAAATGACTTCAAATATTACTTCCTAAGACTCATCAAACACCTATAAAATGGTTTTATAAACCTTATTATAAGACCCAATACATAAAATAGAGCAACTATTTACAAATGGCCTCATGGAGTCAAGAAATCAAACAAGTGCTCCTGCACCATTTTCCGGACTTACTATTTTTAGTAAGTACAACGACTGCTCAGATTGTGGTTAAAATGAGTTTGGAACAACTTACTATTTTTAGCAGTATGCTATTTT
Organism: Sequoiadendron giganteum; assembly: GCA_007115665.2. Lineage (NCBI taxonomy): Eukaryota > Viridiplantae > Streptophyta > Pinopsida > Cupressales > Cupressaceae > Sequoiadendron > Sequoiadendron giganteum. Next base: position 709,658,782 of record CM021100.1, read on the forward strand.
TAGTAAGTTCTATTTTTGGCAGTGCTATTTTTAGCAGCAGTTCAGTAGCTCGGAGCAATAGCTATTTCTGGCAAGTCAAATTGGGCAGTTGGTCTTTCTTGCATTCTTGGAGCTATTTTTGGCAAATTGGAGTTTTTTTTGGGCGTCCTTTGGAGGAGGTAAAATATTTAAATATTTTAATTGGCTAAGGCTTGAATTATTGAAGATGGATAAAGTCATATTTTAATGCTTGTGGGACGCCTAGCTTGGAGGAGTTAATATTTTATAAAATATTTCTTTAAATACTTGGGACGCCTAGCTTGGAGAAGTTATTATTTTATAAAGTATTTCTTTAAATACTTGGGATGCCTTCTTGGAGATTAATTGCAATTTTAATAAAGTTCAAAGGTCTTATGAAAAGGACGACTTGGAGGAATAAGTGAATTTGCATTTGAAAATTGGATTTCATTTTTGGGGAAATGTAATTTGAATTTGGGCGCCCTTCTAGAACCTTCTGGAGTTTCTCAGCAAATCTATATATTGAGGCTCTTGCTCCTTCATTGGATATCTTGGAGAAAATATATCGTTATGTTGCCGAAATGGTAAATGAATGCTTCGAGGAATGCATACCTCCTAGTACTTACTCTTCATTTCGTGCTTGAAAGATAGCACCTAGCTGAGTTTTTCATGGCTACTTCTCATTCAGACTAGCAGATTGAGCTTCACAGTTGGTGATTTGAAGGTTTTTGTCAGTTTGAGTTTGTTGGTTTTGGTGCAGCTGAAATAGTTTTTTAATCATATCTCATTGTATGAATTTTTATTGGTTCTGGGTAGTTGCTAGTTCTCTTTGTTGGCTCTGGGCGCCCCCTTGAGCAAGTTTTCAGATTATTCTGTTGAGTCTTCTATTTTATCTTGCAGGTCGACTTCTCCCATGGTTGCACTTCTTGCCTGGGAAGTCGTAGAAATCTTTAGAAAAATAAATAACATCAATTTGTTGCAGTTTCTTAGTTCCATCTTGGTCACCATCCCTCTAGGAGCTGTTTGCACTTGATTTCATGTAATTCCATTGAGTAATGAGTGAGTTAGAAGCATTTTGGTGTGTTCTAGGGTTGCTGGTCTGAGTTTTGCAGCTTGCTGGTTTTTGTTATCAGACTTGATAAAATTGGGTTTTGGGAGTGTTACTTCATGATTGAGTGTTGTAGGTTGCTTGGGAGTTATTCTCTAACATTTCCAATTTCTTGGACAGCAAAGAAGTTCATATTATTGCAAATTTGTGCTACATTTCTAATGTTGAATCAATAGTACTAATCAACTTTGGGTATCTTTGCTTTATATTGTAATTCCCACGTTTGTGGAAGAGACTGGTCTTGTTCCAATCTTTCTTACTGAACTTTCCTTTTTGTATTGCTTACTGAACAAGCAGAAGGGGTCGGCAAGCCACCCATTCACTTATTGTACTTGCATTGTAATCATCATATTGCTAATCCGCTGAGCCGTCACCAATGCATTATATCCCCAGCACCATATAGTAGCACCTCACCCACCTTGGGTCTTGAGTGCACATTCTTGGTGTGGGTTACTTTTCAGCATTGTGTTCTTTCAATTGTTACTGACGATCCTCGGTGCCATATGACAACACCTTTTCCATCTTGGGAATGAGTGTGCATTCTTGGCATAGAGTTACCTTCTAGCAATTGATTTTGGATTTGAGCTAACCTTAACGGGTGCTTGTTGTACTGAGTTGCTCATTGAGAATTTCGAAAAATATTGGTTGGCTCATTTCACACTCTTTGATAGGAGAATCAAATTTAAGCTACTCACAATTTATTGTGTATGTAGCCAGAAGATGAAATGTTAGTTTGTGAACAATAATTGCATGGAACCAATCGAACATAATGTGTTGAAAACAGACTGCTAATCTGTAAGCAATTTGATTCAATATTTGAGTGTATTGAGTACTAAGCTTGTCTATCTTAATTAAGTTATTAATCTGCTTTATCTATTGACAAACAAAGTTGTCAATCTGGGAGTATATCAGAGGTTGTGTTCTCTGTTTGCATCAATGCTCAATGAGATGTGATGGTTTTACATGTTGAATTTTAGAATGTATATTTTAGTTATCTTTTTACCTTCAATGTTAATTACAATGAATTGAATAAATGTAAAGGTTAGATAAGGATTATTTAAGTTGGTAGTGTTAGGCCTTGGTGGTGCCAAGGTGAAACCACCTCATCACTTCCACATAGTGAACCTAACGGGAGTTTTACCCATGAATGGGGTCCCCGTGAAGGTGTCTTTCTTGCAAACACATATACTTACCTAGGTTAACCCGCCATCGATGCACATACACTATGTCCTCTATCTTTTTTTGAGTGCAATTAGGTACACTTTATAGGATGGACGAAGAAGTATGTGCACCAATTCCTCTAAAATGCAGATGACCTAGCAACCTATCAAGAAAAATTAGAGTTAAGAATTACTGAATTTAAAAATTTAAATTATAAATGAAACCTACAATATAAATATTTTTTTATAAACCTTAATTGCAATAAAATTTTGATCACAAGAGTGTAGGTGTCGGAATGAACGGACATGGGAGTACCACCGACTGTGAGCATCAACCTTAAAATTCTCACGATGAACACTACTACTAAAGCCACTGGAGTGTACAAAATCTATCAACTCAATCCTAACTACCAAGCTCAATGAAGAGTCTACGAAGTGTTGCCTTCTACCCTTGATTGACTTCAAGATCTCTATATAGGGCAATCATTGTCAACATAGAAAGGATCTCAGTATTATGATATTTGGGACTCAATGCAAAGGCAAGAAGATGTAGTAGGGGGTCATCTGTTCCATCTCTTTTCAATAATCTTGCGTAGTTGTTTGAAGAAATTTTCTTCAAGATCTTACTCTTTTGCATTTATAATAGCCTTCATCTTCTCAATCATTGATTCAATGCCATCATATATATCTCCCAAACAAAGCCTATCCATGTTAGTACAATGGATCATAATCAATATGGGCTCAATATGCTAAATTGCCTCCATATGGACAAATTTTGGCTAATGATCACGTTAGAGAGTGTCTCACAAACCTTCACAAATCATCTTAACGGAATTGTGTTGTTGGCAAAATGACTCTCAGCGACCTATTCAATTGAAATCAAAATTAAAAAATAAAACATAAAGATTCAACTTTGCCTCATACTTGCCCCTTTTTGAATGCCTCGATGTTTGAAGAATGAAACTAGTGCAAGATTGAAGCACAAAGCATAGAGATAATTCAAGATGCTGAGACATATCAGGTCTAAACATTTGATAGATTACACATGCAAACCATCTTTTTAATTGTATTTTTAAAAGGAGATACATGGTGCTAAAGGTATGATGCCGTGGGCAAAGATTAAAGGTACCTAAATCAGAGCTGAAATGCATTTCTTCACTCAAGTTTATAAGCATTTCATATCTGGATTCATTTCAGTGGGAAAAGAAAGTCAGATTGTGAATTTTGAGCTAAAAGGATAAACCGGATATGAAATCTTATATGTCACAAACTAAGGTAATCTCAAATCCAGATTACGTTAGTACCACTTTGGTATCATTTTTATACCTGAGTTGTTCTAAAAAGTTGATAGATCCAAAGTTAATTGAAATCTGGTCTATTCCTAGACTCCAATCTGAGTTTGAGTAAAACACATATAAATGGGATCTCCCAAAAGACCTAAAGGGTGTGATAACTGTCGATTTACTAAAAGCACCCTGAAAATAATAGTCATCAATGGACACCAGATTTGCAAACAAGTCAACCTTGTCACCACAAGGACCACAAATTTAGATTGTATATCAGTAATAAAACCAAGAAAGGATAAAATCTAACTATGAAAGACAACATCATGCAACAATAAATGATAAACAGGGTAAACTAAATTTGATTTTTATCGTGTAAATTCTAATCCAACAAAAAAGAAAATTCAAAACAAGAGTTGTGTTGGCGTCTCAATTAGCACCTCTGGAGTGCTTATTGGAAACGGACAGCTATTGCAAGTGTTTTAGTACTGCTCTTCAAATTATAGAGACGAAGATCCCTCTTTGCTAATTGTATTGCGTAAAAAGTACGGTAAACTAAGGTTCCTATCTTTTTTACTCAGCGGCAGGACATAAGGGTGTATAAACATAATGCGTTCCAGCTAAGGTTTTCTCTTATTTCTCCAGATCTTAACTACAACTAAACTAGTTTTTAATCTATCCTATCTCCTCAAGATAAACAGAGCATGATGGCATAGGAGGTGGAATGGGTTGGTTGGATCACTTGAATCCACCGTCTTTTCAAAATATGTTTGAGTCTCTAAACTCTCAAATCAATGCTAGGATAAGGTATTATGCAAGCAAACACTCTTTACGATAAGTTGGATCTAAGACTTGCCATGGAGGAAGAACCCTTGTCTAAGGTATAGGCTAGGAAACAACTCACTAGAAACAACAAAGTACAATGATTTGGCTAATAGGATTCCCGAGGAGGTGACGACACGTGTCCAAAGTGTAGGCTAAAAGACAACTCATTAAACAACATCAAAATATCCAAGGAGGAGGAACCCATGTCCAAGGAGGAGGTTGAAACAATAAGTTATAAGAACAAGATGTTTGGAAGAACTCAAATCTTTAGATCAAACTGCATGTGCCTTTTGATTTCCTTCTTCAAGCTTTCTCAACGAATTACAAAGAATTGGGACAGCAAAGGTACGAAATCATACACAATTGCGATCAACCAATTAACTCTCATCCAAGAGTGAACAGATATGCACTTTCAAACTTGTTGGCAACAATGGCGCAGCAATTTTACGTAGTAAATAAAAGTTACAAAATAATGAGCAAAGGCTCTTATTTATAGAAACTCAAAGGAGTAGGCAACCCTAAAATCTCCTTGAGTTAACAAATAGCTTTTGCCAATCTGCAAGATTTATTCCTATGTCTAAATGTAAGTGACCAATCAGTTAACTGGAAATCTACTTCAATTAATTGAAACTAAACTAAAAGTCAACTCCAATTACAAAAGTGCCTACAAAATAGAGATCCACAATTAGTGGAGATCTAGAAATAGACATCCATAATTAGTGGGATCTGACATGCATGATCAGTGGGACAGTGAGTTAACTTGGAATGAGGCATCAAGTTAACTCCCATCGCCATTAATGCTATTTTGGAGGGTAGGACGTCCTAAGTGGGTGGTTTACACCTCACCACCTTCAGTCAACAATCCTTCTGACCAGTCGTTGACTTCTTCATACGGAGATCATTACATGCCTATCAATCATCTGCTTACCACTTGTCAGCAACTTGATGTATGTATCTCCTTCATTATGCTTCCCTTAGGAGGGTTACTCCTTTTCTTTTTGTCTATGTTTCCATTTTAACGTGGAAGGTAGTGTAGTATTAACTAGTGGTGGCTATGTATTGTGAATGACTACCTTCCGCATTCTTTTGCAGCTTTATGTTTTTTGACATTTTTTCTTCATCTTTCTCAATGGAAGAGTGTCGTATGATGAAACCACGAAGTTTGATGATGAAACCACGAATTTTGACTACAAACACTCCAACCGTGAGAAATGCACATGAACTCGCTACACACGTAAAATTACAAGGGTATCAATCCTCTAAACTAGCCTTGGAAGACTATCAGATATACGAGGTGAAACCATTATGGAGCCTATGGACTTGTGTCTATGCTTGTCAATCTGTCCAAATTGAAATCCGGGTGTGCCCGACGCAGATCGGTGTTAGTCGTTTTCAGAAAGTCATGGAATAAGACCATTTTGGTCTTGTATTCGTCTTGGGAGAACTCCATTTTGAAAACCTTGAAGATTGACTGTGCACACGATACTGTTCGGACAACTTTTTTTCTAGAACTACTAAAAATAGCCCTATCGGGGCAACTTTTTACGAAAATTTTTGTGACGTGGGTTTTGTTGAGAATGATTTTCTAAACAACTCAAATCGTTAGAAATTCGAAATAACGAATTTTTCTATGGCATGCAAGAGCCCTTTGGCGAGGCAACGAGGCACCAGAAAATGACTTTTCCCGAAAAAATCCAACACATGGGCCTAGTTTGTTTGTTTTTCAAAATTATGACTTTTTCCGGAAACCCTAAAAAATAGGGGCAACAAGGCTACTTTTTCTGGAAAAATCTAACATGTGGATTTTGTTGAAAAAGTAGTGTTGAACATACCCAATTGGTCAGATCTGTGATTATGTATTGTTTTCTTGGACATGCAAGAAGATCTAAGACAAGGAAAGGGGAAAAAGACAAGAAGAAGATTGGAAGTTATCGGTTGTCTTTCTGGAAGAATTATGCCTTTTGATGCAACCTCTGATAAATGGTCCCTCTGTGCAACAGATCTTCAAGCATATGAAGAATGGTGAAAACCCCTCTATCAAATCTTCAAAAAATGTTGGAGAAGAAAAATATATGTTCTTGCACTCCTCAACCTGCAAAGAAATAATGAAGAATGGATGCCTAGATGCTTTGATATGTCAATTTGGAGTTGCAAGCATCATTTGGGCGTCCAAAACCTAATTGGAGAGTTAATATGCCTGATCAGGAGTTCATTATAGCAAATTCCACCAGTTTTGGGATGTTTTAGCCATGTAAAAGCATTCAAAACAGTCAACTTCAGTCAACTGAGCCTTATTTTGACTTTAGGCATCCATTTGAAGAGTTGAACACTTTTTCATTATTTTTTTCATAGTGAAATGCCTCCGTTCAATCCTTGATCCTGGTTGCTCGATTGATCTTGAAGTGTAGCTGATAGATGCATTGTTGAGATGGAACAACTCTGATGAAGTGTGCCTAGGAGCTGCAAAGCTCAAAACTTGAGTCTGGTGCTTCTAATTCTTGGGCATCTTTTCCCAAGGTGTTTTTTTTCCACCAAACTTAGTCAATTTTCTTGAGTGTTCTTCAATTCCTCCAATTTGATCTTTCGTGCTCTGATCTCAGATCTCTGTTGACTGATGAGTCTGACAATCTTGTTGAAACGTGGGATGGATAACCAGTTCAGTCCCAAAAAGGATGACTAGTTTCGTGAATCCTGAAAGTTGATTTAGGTACTTCAAAAACATGGGCGCCCCTGGCCTGCAGGGGTTCTTTTCCTTGACTTGTTCAATTTCTCCATGCTTTTCATTCAAGCCTTCACCTTTGATGTTTTCTGCTTGATCTTTGCCTATGAATGCTTGATAGGTCCTATGAATGTGCAACTGGATTGATCGAGAAGTTGAGAGGGAGTTGAACAAATGCTTTGTAGAAAGTAGTTGTTGAAGACCTCATCAAGTTACTCAAAATGAAGGGCGCCCTGGCCAGCAGGGGCGCTTTTGCCTTGATGTGCATTGATTTTCCCTCCATTTTGCATGCTTGAATGATTAACAATTGTTGTCGTCTCATATGTCTCGCAAGCTGGCGAACAGGTTCACTGCGAGGTTGAGCTGATGCTGGAAAGATCACATGAAGACGAGCATGTTCAACAACTGACATTGGAGCATCTAATTCAAGGGCACCCCTGGTCAACAAGGGCTCTTTTTTCATGTTTTGACTGCTATCTTTGATGTTATTTGCCTTCAGCATCTTCTGTCTTCGTCGACATTGTCGATGATCGATGAATCGGGTGAACCTGCTTGATGATGCGTTGGAAAACTAGCAAAATTACGAAGGAGATGACTACCTTTGACCTCTTGAACTCATGGGCGCCCCTGGTCAGCAAGGGCTCTTTTGACTGCAGCTTCATCATTTCCTTTAAGATCTTCATCCCTTCACGCTTCGCGTTTTACCATTGTAGCTCGATTGACTTGATCACCGTTGTCGACGACACGGACACGTGCATCTTAGCAATCATCTTCACCATGTTGCGTGTACAGGTGTTAGAAAAATGACTAAGGCATTCAACTACATAGCCTCCTTGGTAGCAAGGTGTTCATTTTCCAAACTTAGTCAATTTTCAACATTTTTCACTTTTGAAAATCCCCTCCGTAGAGCATCTTTTCGAGTATTTTCGCCATAGATTCCTTGTTGAAGCTTTTGAAGCTTAGATTTTGCCACCTGGTACTGGCCATTCTGCCATTAATGGCTATAGAGGTCCCAATTTTCTTCCTGAAAAATGAAAATAGACCCACCAAAGTAAAACATAATTTTTGATGATTCTGACTTGACCAGTGTGATCATGAAGTCAAATTATCCTATCAAAATAATTTTCAATCATTTCTAGAAAGGTCCTATTTTTTAGGGTTTTCCTAAAAACAGGGGTTTAAAACCCTAATTTTCAAATTTTCAGAAATTTGCAAGCATCTTCCTTGATATAAACCCACAAAAACCCTATGTTTGGTTTGACCTAAAACATACTTTTGACAACATTTTTACATGATTTAGCTCAATTTAAGCAAAATGCCAAAAATTTATTTTGGGTACAACAAGCTGCATGGAGGAAAATCAACTACAAGAGAGCTTTTATACTAGAATTCCAGATAAGGCAGATTTCGTAGTATTAAATCTACCGACACAAGCAAAAGGCAGATTTATTCAAGAATAAAAGAACTAATCAGAGACATATGAAGATCATCCTAAAATCTCAGAGGACATGCAAAAATAGGAAAAAATAACAAATGAACTAAGCTTTAGGCAATCTATCAGCCAACTAAAATAGGTGTAACATGCAAATTAAAAAGGGAAATTTGGATACTTGACAAATTTCATCCAGATTTTATACGATGGGACTTTAAAATATTAGGAAAAAACTAAAGCATTTGATCTTTTTTAGGAAGTTACTTTCAAAAAACATGAGGCACCGTTGATATAAAGATCAAGACCACAAACATATGTGAACCTTTCTAGTGTTACTATTGTCCTTTATCAAAGAATCAAAAAATCAATTAGAAGTTATGCATAGCTATTGGTTTTGTAAGTCCAATCATCTCTTTGGTCAACTTGATTTGAATTGAATCATAGGCTTAATTACTATTGTGGCACTTTAATTCATCACTATAGTTTTCAAAATTGTGTTCAAGTTCATGTCATGATGTTTTGATTTTTGAATTAAGTGAAATAGTACAGTCTATGATGCAAAAGCATCCCAGGGTGTACGAACAATCTTGCATCACCCAAAGTAAAAATATTTTCTTACTTTGTTTTATTTACAGAATTTCAATAACAATTCAATCATCATCTAGGCACCAAAATTCCTACCGCATGTCATTGCAGTTGCACCTTTCTACTTCAAGCTAATGTCTCATTCAATTTGCAGGAGATTATGATCACCACAAACGCATATTTTGATTCCAAACTAACTATCGGACATAACAAGATAACATCCAATTTCACTCCTCGAAGCTTGTGATACCTTTTCGAAACATGCAGCAACAAAGGAACACATTTCTAGGTTCAAACCCAATAAAGCTTATGGTATGAACTAGATCAAAATTAATTGACTGTAATGTCCCCACTCTTGGAGTGACATCATGGTGGCTCGATTCTAGCCCATCCAGCATTCCCGTGGGTTAGAAGGCATGAAAAGGGAATGAATTTTGGCATTAAGTATCAAATTTTGGTAGAATGTGTTTAGAGAATTAAGAGAGTGTTACCTTTAATCCAAGCTAAGCTTAATGTTGATCTTATTTTCCACTTGAAAAGTCAAAGCAAGCAAGGAGGTCTACTTGCTGGTCAAAGCAGGCAAGGAGGTCTATTTGCACAACCAAGCACACAAGGAGGACAAGCAAGCAAGGAGGTGAGTCGACCTCATCCAATCTAATCAACTTCTAGAAGCTTCCCCTTCCTATGGCGATTTAGGTGACTTAAGGGAGAAGCTACCATAAATTAATATTTTAAGATCAAATCTGATCTCTTCCTTGCGGCGGCTGAAGGAAGTTTCCAAGATAGAATTTTATAATATTCTAAAAGGCCAAAAGGCAATCAGATTTTCCAAGAGACTTAGCCAAAAAGAAATTGAATATTTTAAAAGAGCAAAATCTGATCCCCTTTGGGATGACTTGGGCTAGTTGCCTTAGCCTTGAAGCAAAGTAAATATTTTAATAAAAGTAAATCTGATTCAACCCTATGGCGGCCTTGTCTTAAGATCTTATATAAAGAAGGCTTGGAGCATGGAAAAGACATGTTATTTGGTATTATTATCTTGTTTGTTGAGAGAGATCTCTTGACTGGAAATAGTTTCAGTTGATTCAAGGTGCTGCTCCCTTGAATTCTGTGGTTTGGTGATGTCCCCATTCCACCTTGTGAGGTGATTTCAATCAGAAATACATCAATGAGCTTAATCAGATTGCTTTAGCACAGCTCCAATTACAGATTGAGACTTTGATTTGTGAAAAGAAGAGATTTCAAGAGGTTCGCTTGACATAGAAAGGAATTTTGGGCAATTTCCATCTTCAAACATAGTCAGATTTTCATTACAGTAGTCTTCAAGCTGATCTCATCACCATATCTATGGAGATTTTGGCGACTACAACCTCCAATAGGCTGCAACAGCATATTTCCAGTCATCTCCAACTAGGCTTGTCATTTCACACACTTAGCTTCATTCTCCATCCTAGCAGCTAGGGTTTTATCTTGTGCTTTGGCACAAACTGGGTGTCATTGAAGGTCTGAAACTCAAAATCAGACCTAACAGATTGTAATATTCAGTATTTTCTGTTGTAACCAGCTTCAAATCAAATAAAGAGGATAAGCTATCTTTTTGGGTATGTTCATCTTGTTTGTGTTCATTTTTGTTGAATTCCTAAAAACTATGTTCTAGTGCATCTCTTTCTGTTTATGTTTGGAATCCTTTAATCTACATGTTATAGTAAATCTTTGTTGAAACATAGTTCAAGGCAAGACAGAAATTTTCAGACCAGCAAAGGGAAAAATTTCAGTCAAAACATATAAGGGTTCTTACATTGATCTATCATCACCACATTCATTCCAAATGGCTTCCTCTAAACTTTTGGCTGACTTCACATTACACTTTGCATCGAATTTTGCACCACTTTGCAGCCATCGAAGAACACTCCTAAGACTAAGACTCGCCATATAAACATCACTCATGATCATCCAAAGGCAATTAGCTTTTGCTCTCAAGTTTAATGGAGTTGAATTATTGTGGAAAAGCATTGTAATATCATTCGAAAAAATTGTAATTTTGCACATAGTTGTGTCCATGTATGTCCTTGAAGGTTGCAACCTCATGTTGTAAGTCCTTGTGACAAACTATAATACATTTATGATTGAGATTCAATAAAGATCAATTGTTGCTTCTTTGAATTCCACTAAGTGATTGTTCCTTAGGTTGCACAGTTGGTTAACCCTTCATTGGATCCTGTGTCCATGACTGCACCAGTCTAGTGTAATTGAATACTACACAGATCCATGTTTGTTCATTAAGCTTTAATTTCCTTCAATTTAAATTTGAAAGTTGGATTTAGATATCACACTACTTGTATTGCATTGTGCTATGCTAGTGAATGAATGTTTTGTTTAGTTGTTTTCACTAATGAACTAATGCTCTATATACATACTCGGCGATTAATCACCGAGCAGCCGAGTAATCGCATGTTTTTTGGCTGGGCGAGTAATCTTGACTTTTACTCGCAGGAAACCCTAGCCGAGTTTTTTTACTGTTTTTTTCTGAGTACTCGCCGATTAATCTCTGTTTGCTCGCAAAATAATCGGCACAGAAAACGTAACACGTTTTTGACATGTTTTTCAAGTCGTTTTTACCTTTTCGCGGGATTTTTTACACATTTTTTCCGCGTTTTGGATGCGTTCATTTCATTTTCCGTGATTTGCAATGTCGGCTGCGTGATTTATTTCCACGATTTGCAGTTTACATTTACCCTTTTCATTTTCCACGATTTGCAGTGTTGGCTGCGTGATTTATTTCCACGATTTGCAGTGGTGGCTGCGCGACTTGGAGTCTGCGCGATTTCCAGGTTAGTTCCTGTTCGCATTGGCTGTGCGGCGCCTGTGCCAGGTCGTGGGTATTTACTATTATCATTTTTTCAAACATATGCTAATATTAAATGAACATATGCCTGAATATTAAAATTTAAAACTTCATACTTCATACTTCATAGTATATGTTTGAAAAAATGATAATATTAAATGAACATATGCCTGGAAATGATTTAATATTTTTATTATTTTATATATATGCTTCCAAACGTTTATGTATAAAATAATAAAAATATTAAATTTTTTTATTTTTCTACATCAATTTAATATTTATTATTATTCTAAAATTAAAATTTCAAAATTTCATATATTATTTTATTATAAATTTATAATAATATCATGGGAGTCTTAATTTTTAATATTCATAATGATAAAATATTCACTTTTGTACATCATATTTAATAATTTATTATTATTTTAAATCACCAGTTTCACTATGTGGCTTCGTATAATGATGCCATTTTGTAATCCATATGTATTGAACTATGAAATTTAATATAAAACACTCCCTCATGGTTTTTAGACTCATTTGATGCATTTTGTAATTGAATTTTGCAAAAAAAAGTGTTTTCATGAGAAATTTTGCTACTTTTTAAGTTGTCGAGTATTTGCTGAGTATTTGCCGAGTATTTGCCAAGTCAAAAATTTTGGGCTTGCCGAGTACTCTCCGAGTCCGAGTATGTAAACTATGAACTAATGTATGTGACAGAATTATTTCTCTAGGAATTTTTTATCCCTCTTAACTTTGGATATTTTATTTATTTTTGAATTGTGTTACATTAGGATGAAAATTAGATTTCTTGTTCTTCAGCTTAATAAATTTCCAGAGAAATATAAACCAGTTAAGGACACTGGGTTCAGGATACTTTAGTTCCTTGTAAAAACAAAACAAACAGTATACTCAAATTTTCAATCAATGACCTATAAGTATAAATGATAACCGAACCTTAGATTGAATTAAACCCCTTCTCAAGAAAAATGAACTGTTCCACACATTAGTGTGCCATTGCACAAAACACACATCAATAGTTTCCCCAAGAAGTAAAGAGGAATTGTGGTGAGATGGAACTCATTTAAACAAATATACTTCGATTTTTATAGTTTGCTTTCCATTTTTGTAATTTGCATTTTTAGAGTTCTTCAAGGATTTTTATGGAAAATCCAATGTCCCAAAGCAAAGAGCAATCACTTAAAGAAAACTCTTAAGCTGTCCCTCACATATTTGAAAAACTTGAAAGTTACTCGCAAACCAAACTTTCCAGCTAGCAGAAAAGCATCATTTTCAAACTTTTTTCCAAATGTATTTCTCAAATTCTCTTTTCTATTTTTTCTCCACTGCTGTGCATTTAACTAATTTTTCAACAATTTTCCTAGCTATACAGGGATTGAATTCATTTTTAATGCTTTTTCACAGTATATTGCATATTATTTAAATTTATTTTGTGAATTTATGTATTTTTCTAATATGCCAATTTTTTCTAAGTACTGAATCTTAAGTCATAAAATTTAACTGCTGACTATTTTCCAAGTCCCAAGTCTAAGTAAAAATTTTCAACTCCCAAATGTTTGCAAAGTCAAGGACTCAAGAATATGGTCCAACATATAGAAGAAAACATCTTTCTGAGTAACTTCTTGGAAAGCCAAAAGATAAAGGTTTTTTCGGTTTATTGGGGATTAAATCATGAAAATATCAAGAACCCAGAAATCCTAAAAGATCAAATAGAAAGAATTGTGTTGCAAAAGCATATATATGGGGGGCAAGGGGTGACGAAAAAAATGCATTGACCAATATTCTGAAAAGCTCATGGTAATTTGAGGAATTTCTTAGCAGACATGCTAACAAACAATATTTCACAATTTCCGTTGACATTTTCCCCATAAATGCTTTTATATTCCAACATATGTGTTGTACCCAAAATAAAAAATTTGGCATTCTGCTTAAATTGAGCTAAATCATGTAAAAATGCTATCAAAAGTTTGTTTTAGGTCAAGCCAAACATAAGGTCTTTGTGGGTTTTTGTCAAGGAACATATGTGTAAAATTCTGAAAAATTGAAAATTAGGGTTTTGCACCCCTATTTTCAAGGAAACCCCTGAAAATAGGACCTTCCCGGAATTAGTTGAAAATGATTTTGATAGGATGAATTGACTTCACGATCACATTGGTCAAGTCAAAATCACCAAAAAGTTAGTTTTACTCTGGTGGGTCTATTTTCATTTTTCAGGAATAAAGTTAGGAGCTCCACAGCCATTAATGGCAGATTGGCCAGTACCAGGTGTTGAAGGTTAAGCTTCAAAAGTTTCAGCGAAGAAACCATAGCGAAAATGCTCGAAAAGATGCTCCACAATGAAGGGGATTTTCAAAAGTGAAAAATGTTGAAAATTGGCTAAGTCTGGAAAATGAACGCCTTGCTACCAAGGAGGCTATGTAGTTGAATGCCTTAGTCATTTTTCCAAAACCCATGCACACAGCATGATGAAGGTGATTGCAAGGATACACGCATCTACATCATCAATAGCAATGCTCAAGACAGTCATGATACACCGCGAACGCGAAACATGAAGAGATGAAGTTTTTCAAAGCAAATGATGAACTTGCACCAAAAAGACGCCTTTGCTAAAGAAAGGCGCCCTTGAACAACAATGATCAGAGTCAATCATCAATTTTCACAAAGGTAGTCATCTTCTTCGTGTTGCTGTTGGCTTTCCAACGCATCGCCAAGAAAGATCATCTGATCTAGCAGTCACCGGCAAATGGAAGCTGAAACAAGGGATGTTGAAGACACAAATGGAGGGAAAATCAATGCATAACAAAGCAAAGGTGCCCCTTCTGGCCAAGGGCGCCCTTGAATCTGAGGCACCTAACGAAGTTTCCAACCACTACTGTATACATGGCATTTGTTCAGCATACTCTCAGCTTTGCAGCCAATCCAGCAACACGTCCATAGGACCTGTCAAGCAATCAAAGACAGAGATCAAGCAGAAAGCACCTAACGGTGAAAGCTGAAGGAAGAATGCTAAGAAATTGACTAAGTGTTGCTCAAAAGAGCCCCTGCTGAAGAAAGGCACCCATCTTTTTGGGCAGTCAGATGTTGTTCGCAAGTTGAGCGACCTCCAGGATGATCTTCTCCATTACGATCGATCTCAACGACGACACCGTCAGCAAAGACAATAGAGTAATCTGACACCTGACAACATAGATCGAATTAGAGCCACCCTCGAAGGTTGACAACATGAAAATCATAAGTCAAAAAGCCAAAGGCGCCCCTGCTGGCTAAGGGCGCCCAAGCTTTTGAAGGACCTAAACTAACTTTCATGAGCTGAGATACCAGTCATCCTTTCCAGGACTGAGTTGGTTACACACCCCACGTTTCAACGAGATCGTCAGACTCACTAGTCAACAGTGATCTCAAACTAGAACACAAAAGGTCAAAAATGATGAAGTTGAAGAACAGTCAAGAAATTGACTTAGTGTTGGTCAAAAGAGCCCTTACAGAGGAAAGGCGCCCCTGATTTGAAAGCATCAGATTCAGTCTTTGAGGTTTGCAACTCCCAGGCACACTTGATCAGGTTTGTCCTATCTCAGCAGTAAATCAATCAACATCAGCTCAAGATCAACTGAACGACCAGGAGCAAGGATCGAATAAAGGCACTTCAGCATGGAAAAATGATAAAAAAGTGTTCAAACTCAAGAAGGATGCCTAAAAAGTCAAAGAGTGATTTGTTGACTTGAGTTAAGAGATTTTGGAGGCAAAAGTGCCCAAACACCCTACAATCAAAGGAAATCAGGGTTGAGAACTCCAAATCAGACTCAATCATGAGTTGGACGCCCAATTGATGCTTGCAACTCCAAATTGACATATCAAAGCATCTAGGCATCCATTCTTCATTATTTCTTTGCAAGTTGAGGAGCTCAAGAACAGATATTTTTCTTCTCCAACATTTTTGAAGATCTAACAGAAGGGTTTTCACCGTTCTTCATATTTTTGAAGATTTGTTGCACAGAGGGATCATTTATCAGAGGTTGCATCAAAAGGCACAATTCTTCCAAAATGACAGCTGATAACTTCCAATCTTCTTCTTGTCTTTTTTCCTCTTTCCTTGTCTTAGATCTTCTTGCATGTCCAAGAAAACAGCAGACAATCACATATCTCACCTACTAGGTATGATCAGCATAGCTTTTTCAACAAAACCCACATATTGGATTTTTCCAGAAAAAGTAGCCTTGCTGCCCCTATTTTTTAGGGTTTCCGAAAAAAGATAATTTTGAAAAACAGACAAACTGGGTTTATTCAATTCTGAAGCATGAACAAAACCCATGTGTTGGATTTTTCCAAGAAAAATCATTTTCTGGTGCGTCGCTGCCTTTGCCACCGAAGGGCTCTTGCATGTCCTAGAAAAACTCGTTTTTTCGAATTTCTAACGATCTAGGTTTGTTTAGAAAATCATTCTCAACTAAACCTACATCTCAGAATTTTTCGTAAAAAGTTGCCCCAACAAGGCTATTTTTAGCATTTCCAGAAAAAGTTGTCCGAATAGCATCGTGTGCACAATCAATCTTCAAGGTTTTCATAATGCAGTTCTCCCAAGATGAATACAAGACCAAAATGGTCTTACTCCATGATTTTCTGAAAATGACTGACACCAACCTGCGTCGAGCACACCCAGAGGTCCATTTAGACAGATTGACAGGTATAGACACAAGTCCACAGGTTCCATAATGGTTTCACCTCGTATATCTGATAGCCTTCCCAGGCCAATTTAGAGGATTGTAACCGTTGGAATTTTCCGTATGCAGCAAGTTCATGTGCATTTCTCACGGTTGGAGTGTTGGCAGTCAAACTTCGCGGTTTCATCATCAAACTTTGTGGTTTCATCATACAATACTCTTCCGTCGAGAAAGGTCAAGGAAAACGTCAAAAACATAAAGCTGCAAAAGACGCAAAAGGTAGTCATTCCCAACACAGAGCCGCCATCGGTTAATACTACACTACCTTCCACGTCAAAGTGGAAACACAAATAGAAAGATAGAGTAACCCTCCTAAGGTAAACAGAATGAAGGAGATACATACATCAAGTTGTTGACACTGACAAATAAGGCATGTGACAATCTTTGTATGAAGAAGTCAACGACTGGTCAGAAGCACCGTTGACCAATGGTGATGAGGTGTCAAACACTCAAGAAGGACGTCCTACCCTCCAAAAAGACATTAATTATGAGTGGAGTTAGCTTGATGCCCCTTTCCAGGTTGACTCCAGATCTCCACAAATCATGCATTTCAGATCCCACTAATCAAGGATGTCTAATTGACTCCCACGATTTGTGGATCTCAGATCTCCTTTGAAGGTGGATGTCTATTTTGGAGAAACATTTGTAATTTAAGTTCACTTTTAGTTAGGTGTCAATCAACTGAAGTAGACTTCCAGTTTGACTTTTGTTTAGTTTCAGTTAACTGAAGTAGATTTCCAATTAACTGCTTGCTCAACTACTTTTAGACATAGGAATAAATCTTGTTGATTGGCAAGAACTGATTGTTAACTCAAGGAAACTTCAGGGTTGCCTACTCCTTTGAGTTTCTATAAATAAGAGTCTTGGGCTCATTGTTTGTTTAACTTTTATTTGCTAGGCAAAATTGTTGCGCCATTGTTGCCAGAGTTTGCTTGTTTGTATCTATTCACTCTTGGATGAGAGTTTGTTGGTTGATCGTAATTGTGCATGATTTTGTGCCTTTGCTGTCCCGACCTTTGTAATTCTTTGAAGAAGCTTGAAGAAGAAAATCAGATGACGCATGCTTGTTTGATCTAAATATTTGAGTTGTTTCAACGTCTTTGTTCCCAATAGTGTATTGTTTCAATCTCCTCCTCGAACAAGGGTTCCTCCTCCTTGGATATTTTTTTATCGATTACTATCATTTGATGTTGTTTAATGAATTGTCTTTCAGCCTACACTTTGGACAGGTGTTATCACCTCCTCAGGAATCCGGTTAGCCAAATCATCATACCTTGTTGTTTCCAGTAAGTTGTTTCCAAGCCTATACCTCAGACAGGGGTTCCTCCTCCTTGGCAAATGTCCGATTCAGTCTACCATAAAGAGTGTTCACTTGCTTAAAACCTTATCCCAAGCATATATCCGAGAGTTTAGAGCCTCGGTCATATTCTACGGAGATGAAGGATTCAAGTGATCCCACCCATCCATTTCACTCCTACGCCCTCATGCTTTGTTTATCTTGAGGAGGTAGGATAGTCTAGAAGCTAGTTAGTCGTAGTTAAGACCTGCGGGAACCAGAGAAAAGCTTAGCTACGACACATTGTGTTTATGCACCCTTGTGTCTTGCCGCTGAGTAAAAAAGATAGGAACCTTAGTACACCTTTTTTACATAGAACATCAGCAAAGAGAGATCTTCCTCTCTATAATCCGAAGAGCAGTACTAACACACTTGCAATAGCTGTCTGTTTCCAATAAGCACTCCAGAGGTGCTAATTGGAACGCCAACAATATGTCATGATTTCAGATTCCAAGCACTAGTGAGAAACTGCAACTGCAACAAGGTGGCTGTCTTAAGGAGAGATGCCCATCTTATGGTGATTTGGTCCCAAACTGCCACCTTGATCGTTGGTTTACATTTTTAACAGATGTTCCACAGGAACATGCCCCAAGTGCTTGGGTGGCATTCCCAACATCCCAAATGTCCCAAGAACTCAAGGAACTGGAGGGGATGTCCCACTTTTCAAGATTGGACAACTTGCTTCATTTTATGCATAAAAATAAGAAAAATATCATCTTTTTAAGGAAAATATCTCAAAAAAACTAAATCTAAAAGAGAGAGGATTGTCCTTGCAAATTAAGCAAATTGTATTCACTTCTTCAAATTTCAGCTGCTTTTTGTCTGTTTAAGTTATTTTAATAGTTGTCCCTCTGCTGTCCCCTTGCCATTCCCACATTCCACCATTCCCACACTCCACCATCCCCACATCCCAGAAGCTTAGAGAGTGTTTTTAATATTATGAATGTGATTACTTTAACTTATATGTATTAATGCAGAAGACCCTTTTGGCACTCCCTTGCCGAAAGTGAGTCAGATAAGTTATTGTACATTGCATGCCCATATGCTTTTCAGAACCACTAACAGATTTAGGTATGTAAGGATATTGATGCAAGTTTCACTCCAATTTCAATTTCAAAATGTCTTTCCAATAGTTTGAAACTTAGTGGTTAGATGTTTGGCAATCTCTAATCGTTTACTATTACTTATATAACATTTTTATTGTTTACCATTTGCAGAATACTTGCTGGTTTAACTGTAGACTTTAGCCAATGAAAAATTGACAAAATTGTATTCTCCTCTTCCTGATCTCTTTAAGGCTCCAACTCCACTAAGTGCATTCCCTCCAAGAACAGCATATATTGTGAAGTTATCTTAACTCTTAAGTATATAGCTTTGCATTTTAATGAAGTTCTCTCTGAATCTCGAATTCAATTACCTGTCTGGGTCAACAGTAAGAACGACAACATTTGGTAAGATGCGAGTTGCAACCTCAGAAGGATCATAATATGCACTTGTTGCACTTAAAGCCATCACTCCTGCAAGACAAAAGCATAAAAAACTGAAACAAATTAGATGCTTTCAAGCAGGTCCCCACAATTTAAACATAAACCATTCAAATTATGCACTCTAGCAATATAACATACAAATTTGTCACTACTTATTTTAACATTAAGCAAATAAATAATGCTCGCCATTATTACTATCATCAGTTCTTGGTTTTTGATAAATATTTTTTATGTCAGAAGTTCTATGATAACAAACCAAAGCTATTTTATTTAAATACATGACAAAATGCATTTCAGATCAGTTACACAATGTTGGTCCTCTCTAACTAAGTTTTCAAGCTCACGCATGTCTGACATCTGGGACTCCATCCCAATCCCCTCTTCTCATCCACCTGTCACCATAGGTGTCCCATTTTCACATTTCCATATTTCCCCTCCCCCAAAAAGGGATTCAGTGGAACATAGGAAACTACATGCCTTCATAGGCAGCATGGCATGTCAGAATTTTTATGTTGCACAACCATAGACATCCAGGCAGTAATGTGAATGCCTGCAACACCTGCACATTAATTTGTCAATTTATACAAAGTGACAAGTTCATAATGTGTTGATCGATGGAGTGGCAGGACCTTATAGCTCAAGATCAGAACAAAAATTAAAAAGTGGACAGCCGCCGGGCTGTTTTTAGCAGGAGAATTCAGCTCACCAGAGCAGTTCTTTGAGTGATTTGACTAATTTCATTAATCTGAAAATCCTGTCATCTATACCAAAAGTATCATCAGATTATTACTAGCAGGAGGATTCCAAAGTAGGGAGTTTCAGATTTTCAACTAAACCTTGCCATCAAAGTTAGTGAAGAGATTTCCAAACAAAAAGCATCAGGAATGGAGAAGAAAAACTTAGTAAAAACACATATCAAAACATGTAGAATACAACATCCTCAATGCTTCTTGTGTGGACAAGGAGTGACCATTTGGAAATGAAAAGGTAAGGACTTGATCAACTGAAGGTGGTCTCTTCTAGGATATAAACAATGCATGTCAAGTTTCAGATAGATAATGGAAATCAGGAAATGCCATCAGATTTGGACTGACATCCAAAAAGAAATGAAAGGAGAAGGACTTGTTAAATTAAACAATTATAGCCAGCACAATCATCTTTTCAGCATTGAGACTGTATGGAATTTTTATTTGTTATACTCGTCTAGGCATAGGTATGGATCAAACAGTCATTAAGGAACAATAGTAATATAACGAAAGACCATTATGTTATTGAACAGGGATCAAGCAGCATTCGCCAGTGCACAGTAGTACAACTTGCACACAAATCATTACAATATTGGCATTAAGGCATGTTCATAAGAGACATCTGGTACATATTCTGGACCAATAAAGCATGGTGAAAGATCAAAGATTTCATGCTTCACAAAAAAATATTAACACCATAAATCTTGGCCAAAAAAAATGGGATAGACCCTTTGAACATGCAAGCTTGCATCCAAAGTATTAGGGAATGCATATTTCATCAAAGTAATTTTTTGATACCAAAGATTGGTTGTATCTAAAGTGAGGATTATTTAATTAAGTTAGGGAAGTTGTTCAACTCATTGCCTAAAATATAATCAAAAGTCAGCATATATTCCGCTTCCTTTCCAAGGGACACTAATATTCATTTTTTGGAATATGTCAGAAACCACACTGCTAACATTGGTCATAATATAAATGATGTAGCAGAGGCTAATATTGGTCATAGCTCAGATGATGTTGCCAGCCCAAGGGTGTTACGAGAAGTCCTCACCTTAGCTAGGAAAAACCAAGTTAAACCCCCCTTCTCCTAATAGAAGGGTGCTCAAATTTCGTAACTTCACATAACAAAGTCACAACTAAAAAAATAAAAAAAGTCGTGTGAGAGAAATCATGTAGAATACATGAATCAACTGCAGACACACTTTTCAAGGAGGTACTAAATCTGTCTCTAGAGTAGCATATAACTAATTTGTAATATATCACAAATCTTACCAATTCCAGAGGCATTTCATAAGTAAAAACAATATTCCTTTAACATTAAGGAACCTTTCATCTGCTAAATATGATTCAAATTTCAATAATTGATATCCTATCAAACTACAGCCATGTAATCTAAAAGTCAAAAGAACCAGACCCAGATTAAAATGCAATGTGGATTTGATCCATGGCAATAACTTATTGCCAACAAGTTTACTCTAGCATGAACTTCTGAAAGAGCTTGAAAAGTCCTCACCCATGAGCGAGCAAGTCTTCCCACCACACAACGTTCTGAAAGAAACTCAAATGTCACCTCTTTCCACTGACCTAATACAGAATACAGCTTGCTTTTACACTCCTTCATGGATATGGAATGAAGCCTCCAGCAGTACCATTCTTTCTCGGATCTGAACATATTATAAATTTCTCCACACACTCTAAAGAATACAACCATCAATTTTCATGATCTTGGCACACTGGACCAAAAGTTAACAGGTTCCAAACATCAGAAATGATTAACCAATATGCATGAAGTTTCAAATGGTGAGAGTGTAGAGAACCAACCCAGAGAGCTTTGAAACCAAGACCAGCAGAAATTTCAAAGGGTTTACCAATACTTTCATAGTGTTTATGAAAATATATTGATATATTTTATTTATATGGGAGAATGCACTAAACCCAATCATAGGGTTCCCATTCAATGATCCTCACGAGCTTGATATCTCCCCATCTCAATGTACTTCAAACTGGTTCCAGGAAAATAAGTATATCTTGTCGTTCCAATGCAAACATCAGTAATGAAAACATCGTGGATGACAATCAGTTTCTGCAGCGGCAAATGACAACCTATCTTCAAACAAACACAAGACCTAGTTCTCCAACACAATCAAAATACTATTATGAAACAAAGCAATTCAATTCAATTAATGAAAACTAAGTCCACTAACAAGTTTGTATGACTAATTGAAGTGACTCAAGACACTCACTTGTTGTTAAGACACCTTTCCAGCAACAACAGAGTTGGAGGTTGGTGCAGGGCAAAGTTGGAAAACTCAGCTGGACTCACCGCGGACTCGGCAGACTTGCGAGTCCCAAGTCATACCGAGTAGACTCGGTAGGGACTCGGGAGTCGAGTTCGGGAGAGTCCAAAGCAGACTCGACTCCCAAGCTCAGACTCCCAAGTTTCTCTGAGGGATTCACGCAAGTCCTAGGCTCGAACTCCCAATCGTGCCTGCACTCACGCCAGCAACTGTAGGTGAAGATTGAGGTTTTAAAACATCTCTTTTTGTTTTTTTCTTTCATTTTACTCCTCCATTTTGCTCAAAACAAGTCTGCAACTCGAAGTAAGGTTGGAAGAAGCAGAGAAGACGAGCAAAGGAGATCAAATTAAAGCCAAGTAAGTGATTTAACTTCTCTTCTTTTTTTTCTTTGATTGAAAATCAGAAAAATCATGAAAAACAAGGGGAAATGCTGCCAAACTTTTTTCTATTTCCTGGTGTTTTTAGCTTGGTTTTAAATTCTATTTTTTTGCAAATGTTTGATTATCATTTATTTGCTTATTGTTTACCAAACCCTTGCTGATTTGTTTTTCATGTTGAAACAGCAATGTCAACTTCAAACCCAACGAGACCTACAAAAGACCCTGCATGGAAGTATGGAATACCAGGAAATAAAAAGGGTGAGGTCACATGTACCAAATGCAACAAATGGATGACAAGAGGAATCAAGTTCAACAGATTAAAATACCACATTGCCAAAATACCAGGACAAAATGTGGATATATGCCCTAACTCAACTCTTGAGATGGTTAGAGAGATGAAGGCCCTTCTTGCTGAGTATGAGATGAAAAAAGATGAAAGACAAACAACAAAGGATGCACTAGCAGCAGTGATGAGTGGAAATGTATCCACTTCTACACCATTGAGGCCCCATGGTACCCCAAGTCCAAGCATCCGTCAGCCATATTCATCTTTTGGTGAGAGTCTTGAGGGTTCTTTCTCTACTGCTAGTGCTATCTAGGGTCCTTCATCAAGACCAAATTTGTTTATTCCACGCAATGTTCCAGGAGCACAACCTTCACTTGAAGGCACCGATTGGAATAAAGAAAAACATCATCAAGCCAAATGCAACTTTTGGTACTACAATAATTTACCTTACAATGTGGCGAGCAGCCCATATTGGGAAAGTTTGGTGAATGCCCTTACAGTTGCAGGTAAGGAGTTTAAGACCCCAACAACTAAAGATTTGAGTGGGCCATTGCTAGAGGAAGTTGTAAAGAATACACAACTTGTGGTTGATGAGCAAAAAAAAATTTGGCGAAGAAAAGGCTACGGCATTTTATCCGATGGGTTGACAGATGGACGAAATAGGACTCTCCTAAACTTTTTAGTGGCCTCTAATGGTGGATTGGTGTTCCTAAAGTCAATAGATGTGTTGGCATTTCAATTCGCACCTCTGGAATGCAGATTAGAAATGGACAGCTATGCACAAATAAACTGCTCTTCAGATTAGGAGGGGAAGCTCCCTCTTCGTTGATGATGCTTAAAATTTAAAATAAAAGAATATTGAACTATTGCCAATCTTTTTGTTCTCAGCTAAGAGCGCAAGGTTATAAAACTCTTTGCGTCGTAGCTGAGGTTTTCCATTTTCCAAAACTTCAACTACAACTAGACCTACTCTAATGACGCTTCTAGCAATTCAAGTAAACTCAAAGCTTGAGAGTTAGAAGTAAATGAGGAATAACTTAATAACATAGATACTTAAACAAACTCAATTCCAACGCACACCTGAAGACTCATTGTACTTTTAGATGTAAGCTGAAATAAAGATTATATAAGCATAACACATAAAACAAAAGCTGAGATAGTAGATCAGAGCAAAGTAGGCATAAGATTTCCTTTCTCAAATTTCTAACAACGATTACACTTCTGGGACAGCAAATTTGTAGCAATAACAGGCTTACAGTTTAGCGATCAAACCAAAAAACACTTGACACAAATTACACATTAACTGAACAATAACTTGCAGCAAAATGCAGGCATGCAAACTTGCTCTTACACTAAGTGAACAAACACTGAATAACAAAGTTGCAGGCAAAAGTAGGCTTAGCAATTTGTTATCACAATAACGGTTAAAAAAAAATGAACAAGGCTGCCCTTATTTATACACAAACAAGGAGTAGAGAACCCTAAAATCTCTGCTTTTACAACAAGACTTGCCAACTCACAAGATTTATTTCTAAAACTAACACAAGACAACTAACTAACAACCTGCTAAAAACAAAAAGCAGGGAAAGTGCCAACTATTACATTTGATTTTTCCTATTTCACAAAGAATAGATAAGCATGAATGAGAATAGCAAGTTTAACTTGGAAAAGGCATCAAGTTAACTGCTGCTTTTTGAGTTCTATTCTTGGAAAACATCGCTGCTCCGAAAGGTGACTCACTCTCCGCCAAAAAGATGATTTATTCTTGATTTCAATTGGAGAATATTGCATGTTTAAAAACTTGAATTTTGACTGTGAACACGCCTATGTTCGGAAAAGTTTTGTGCAAACTACCGAAAATAGAATGTTATTTTTTCTTGAAAAAGTTGAGGTCTGGGTTTTGTAGAGAATCACCTTCTGGAGAGACTTAGTTAATCAAATTTCGAAAAAGCTGAGGGTTTCTAGAAAAAACACAAAAAAAAAAACAAATTCTTTTTTTCCTTGATAAAATGCCTCCAATTGATCTTCAATTTCGGACACTAGATGAATCTAGCGAACTGACTAACAGACTCATTGAAGAGCATAATCAGATGTGAGAAGAATCTCTTGGAGGCTGCAAACCCTAAAAACAGCTTTTGAGTGCTCAAAATCTTGGGTGCCCCTGGCTGACTGAGGCGCCATGTTTGCCAGACAACCATTTTTCTATGCTTTTCAATATTTTCCTTTCTCCATTCCGCATGAAGCTAACTACCCCTATTGGATCTTCGTTTTCGGGTAGCCGGTGAATAACAGAGTCTGGAAGTCAGTCAATCTGGCAAGCCTAATCATATCTGAGTTGAATGGTACCATCTGCCAACCTTCATCACTACATCTGACGATCTTCTAAAAACCGAAACAAGGCCGATGAAGAAGTTTTGAACATTTTTTGAAAAACGCAAAAAAAATTCTAAGGCATGGAAAGTTGGGTGCCCCTCATGGCCAACGGCGCCTCAATTCTCCAGACTTAGTCAAAATTTTGACATTTTCAACTTTGTTTTAACCTTCTTTGTTTCTCGAGCTTCGTTCCACCTGCAATTGCCAATGTCAGATGGATCTTCGGGACTTGCTGATATATTCATTGGAAAGCTTGAAGAATTCTGAAAAAGATGACCAATTTTGCAAACCCTAAAACCTGCCTTAGACTACTTAAAACCCTAGGCGCCCCTGGCTGACTAGGGTGCCCAAGATCACCAAAGAGAATATTTTTGAGGATTTTCATGATTTTCACTTTGTTCTTTGATGCAGCACCTCTGTTCGATCCAAGATTCTGGCCGTTTGCCAAATCCAATGAACCTGTTGATGGATTCGTTGCGAAGCCTAAAGAAATCTGAGAAGAATTCACAAAATTGCAAACCCTAACAACTATATTTGATTCCTTGAAATGCTAGGCGCCCCTGGCTGACTGGGGCGCCTTTCTTCTCCAAAGTTAGTTTTTATTTTGAGTTTTTTCAACCTTTTACTTTGCTCTTCGTCTTCTGCTTCGCGTTTGCCAACTGCTTTCACCATTTCTAGTGCATCATAAAATGGAGACTGAAAAATATTCTAATGCATTGACTGCTAGGCACCTTGACTGGACATGGGCGCCCAATATTTCTAGTGTTTGAATATTTTTTTACAATTTTCAACTATTTTTAGATTCCCCTCCTCTGTTCATGTTTTTTCGTGCATCTTTTACCATTTTACGTCATCTATGCAGCATTGAGACCTTGAATCTGACACCTAGCAGTTGCCCAACCTCCGTTGATGACCTCGGAGCTCCTATTTTAGCTTCTGAAAAAGCAAAATACCCACCAAAGAAAAACTGATCTTTCGACGATTCTGACTGGACCAACTTGATTAGGAAGTATTTTCAAGCAATCAAAATCAGTTTGAGCCCAAGAAACAAAAATTCTATTTTCAGAAAGTTCTACCAGTATCCTTTTGAGAAGAAACCCAAAAAAAGGTCTATTTTTAGAAATTTTCCTAAAATGTAGGGTTGAAAAACTAAGATCCGGGTTCTATAGACAATTTCGTTATGAAGAGACCCAGATCATCAGATTTTGAAAAATCTGAGTTATTTACCAACATGAGCAAATCCCTAAAAAAATAGGGGTCGACATGCAAATTTCTATTTTTCGATTTTTTCAACAATTTCTACAAGACTTTTACCACTTTTACAAAATGGCTTAATGAAGCAAAAAAAATTAATTTTGGGCATTACAAGATGCCTCCAATGAAGTCAAAAATGTTGAGACTTTATGCAATTTATTAGATAGGGTGATCCAAGAGGTTGGTGTTGATAATGTTGTCCAAATTATCACGAACAATGCAGGTGCATATGTAGCTGCAAGTAGACTACTTATGGAGAGGCATCCCACAACTTCATGGTCTCCTTGTGCTGCACATTGAAGAGGACATTGAGAAGATTGGATGGGTCAAAAGTGTGGTTGAAGATGCCAGAAATGTTACCAAATTTATCTACAACCATACTTGAGTGCTTTCTTTGATCAGAAAATTCACAAATGGCAAGGACCTTGTGCGACCCAGAGTGACACGATTTGCTAGCCATTTCCTCACATTGCAAAGCATTCTTGGTGCCATTGCTCATCTCAAGCAAATGTTTGTGTCTGATGCTTGGTTGGAGTCCCCATTTTCCAAAAAACCTTAAGGGGAGAGGATTGTAACCATAGTTTTTGATGACACATTCATCAAAAATGGAGAGGAGTTGATCGAGGTAAGTAACAAACACAAAAATAAACTTTATACATAATAATCTATTTGCTGTTTTTTTTTAGGGGTTAATTTTGTAATAATTTAACATTTGTTTTCACTTTTTTAGGTGACAGAACCTTTGGTTAGGGTTCTTTGTATGGTGGATGGAGAGGGCATGCCAATGGGTTTCATTTATGAGGCCATGGATAGGGCCAAAGAGGCCATTTAACATTACTATGGCGGAAACAAAAGAAAATATGAAATCATTTGGCGCATCGTTGATCGTAGATGGACAAACCAACTCCACCAGTCGATACATGTCTCTGCCTACTTCTTGAACCCAAAGTTCTACTTTGAAACATTTAAGGTTGATGAGGAGGTTATGGCAGGTCTTGTCACATGCATCGATAAGATGGTGCTTGATTGTGAGATGAGAGACAAGGTGCTTGATGAGTTGGAGGTGAGATTTGTTACATCTTATTTATGAATTTGCAATGTTGACTATCTAGAAACATCCATTTTACATACACAATAAGTTGATCTAATTTTATTTTTATCTATTCAAGGTCTACAAGGGTGTAGAGGGGAGACTCTTTTCCTCACAACAAACAATTGAAAGGAGAGAAAAACAACAACTGGGTAAAAAAATTGTTCAATACTACAAGATGAAATTAGAAACTTGATTCTTACATTTTTTACTTTATTATTATATTTTTTAAATGTGTTTTTGTAGATTTATGGTGGGAGAACTATGGTGCTAGCACGCCAAATCTTCAAAAGCCAGCCATCTATGTCTTGTCGCAGCCATGTAGTGCTTCTGGGTGTGAACATAATTGGAGCTTATTTGAGAACATTCACACAAAAAAGAGAAACAAGTTGACCCAACAATGCCTAAATGATCTAGTCTTTGTTCGGTACAACCTTCGCCTTTGAACTAGAAAGGTGGAGGGTGTTTCACACCAGTCCATCGACTTGGATGATATTGATCCATATGGTGAATGGACTCTTCATGAACAAAACGATGATGTTGATGTCTTCCTTATTGATGAAGATCTTGCTGAATTGGAGAGAGCAGTAGCAAAAGAAGAAGTAGGATTGGATGCAATGGCGGAGGACGAAGACACTTTTGAAGATCAAGAAACCACTCCTCAATCTCCTCATCATTTGGATATTGTAGCACCTTCTAGTTCTAGGCCTGCAAACTTGAGTTGCAGTAGGAGAGGAAAGAGGAAGATATAGATTTCATTTGGTTGTTAATGTTTTTCTCATTTTGACATATCATTATATGTGAACATTTATAAACTTATGATGTCGCTATACATTTGAAAGTTTGAAACTATGAGTATGAATGATGAAATTTCAATTATTGAGTGTTTGATGATCATATGGCATGTGTAATCTTTGAATTATGACAAATTGGTAATCAAATTAGGCTTTTATGTTGTCTAAATGCATTAATTTCTTCTTCTTTTTTGCAAAACTACGGTTTTTTTCTTTTTCTGAGTCTGTGTCAACTCCTGAGTCCAAGTCCGAGTCCTATTTTGGGTTGCCAAGTCCGCGTCGAGTCCAAGTTTTCCAAATTTGGTGCATGCATAAACAGAAGATGTCAGAAAGTTGAAGGATGATCCTGAAGCCATAAAGCCAGAAGCAGTTGAAAATAATCTATATATTTTATAGGTTGATCTTTAGAGGAACTCATCAAGCAAGTTTGGCTTGAGATAAACCCACAAAACAAAGGATCACGTAAACAAAATCCTGCCAACCAAACCAATTCATACAAGCTCAAATGTTTGTAATACCATGCTTTCAGATGGTCTATTTGATTAGGTTCTTTGTTCAGCCAAATTGCTGAATTTACAAATACCCCTTGGGATCGTAAACTTCATCTTACCTCACTATATTGGAGTTGAAACATGTATGCAACTGAGTAAAGTAGAAGAGTCATAGAAGAAAATGCCAAGCAAAGCAAAGCATTGTAGAAGTTTTATCAAGCCTCACAAAGTTCTTAGAGGCCTCGAGATGGAAAATTGGCTTGTAATTTTGTCTACATAGAGGAACGAGGAGGCACAGCACTGCTCTTGTGTAATTCTTCCACATTGGTTTTCTCCAGATCAATCTCATGTAAGTTATGTTTTTCTTGCATGCTACAATGCTTACTTGCTTTCAAATTTCAATTGATGTATGCAACTACCTACAATAATTTCAAATCTTAAACATCACAATTTTAAGGTTTCCTTAAGCAAGTACTTAGTAGACAGGAAGGATAATTCAATGAGAATTTGAGACAATTGTTAATTAGCTAAGCTTGGTGTTGATGAGTCAACCCTCGAATATCTAATTACAGATCACAACATAAATCATTTAAGGTGCTTTACTCTCATAAGCATTTTGGGACTTACAGCCACCTTCTATTTGTTGAAAGAAAAGATTGCATATTCTATCTCCTAGTCTATTGCTCAATTTTAATCCTTTTTTAACCTCTTTCTTTGGGATTTGGAAGGCTTGTTTATTTAAGAAAATATATCAAATTCTGTAAAGACCCCCTTGGGTTTGAACGACAATTTTGCAATATTTTCAGTTTGACATATGTGACATTTTGTCAAACTGTTGTTATGCCTTGCGTTTGGAAGTTTTCAGACCTTTCATACAAAACAATATTACAATAGAGTTTGCACATGAAATAGAAGATCTATTCAACTCAGCACAAACGTAGTTATTACATTATATGCCAATGATATTGCTTTCGTACACACTATAACAACACTATACTCTAAAGCATAGTTGAAAAACTCGCCAATTGCAAAACCTCGGCAAGCCCAGAAAACTCGGCTCTACAAAAACTCGGCAACTTAAAAAACTGTGTAAACCTCATTAAAAAGCACTTTTTTTGAAAAATTCAAGGATAAGATGCATCCAATGAGTCAATAAATGAGTACATAGAAAAGACAAGCTAAGTCTAGTTGTATTTGATTGATTTGAAAGAAAATTAGATACAAAATGTCATCCTCATGTGGAATGCTCAATGCGCTAATACTGATAGTCTAAATCAAAATGAAAATAGCAAATTGTTTTTGGAAAATTGAAAGTAAATAGTGAAAAGTACCTAGAAAATCAAATGAATTCAATGGAAGTTTGAGGGCAATGCCCCCAATGGGGTCAAGGGGCAGCGCCCCTGGCAAGGTCACGGGGCAGCGCCCCTTGCGGGGGTCTGAGAGCAGCGCACCCAGTGGGGTAAAGGGGCAACGCCCCTTGCGAGGGTCGAGGGGCAGCGCCCCTCGTGGGGTCCATCAAAGCCACACAAACCTTCATGGAACACATCATTTTAGTGTTTTTTCTAAAGCAGAGCATGCAAATGAATGAAAAAAATAACTCAAAATGCCTTTTTAGCTGGCTGCCTAGGCGTTTTCAAGATCACGTGGGTTTTTTGCAAAAACTCGTACATTTTGCAAAAACTCGCAAAAAGTACGACACGAGTTTTTCGCGTACAAGTGTCTCAAAAACCCGGGAGTGAGAAAAACTCGCAAGTTTTCCTTCACTCGTCGAGTTTTTCACAAGTCTTGCAACTATGCTCTAAGCAACTACAGTCTGAAATAGACTTATATTCTGACCTGAAAGGACCCATGCATAGGCAGCACTCCTTGTATTGAGGCATCACCCTTTGTAACTACCACGACACAAAGACACAAACAGGAGATATATATGCACCAGGTTACTCTAAAAAATCACGCCCAGCAACCTGTAGAAGGTAACCGTGGCACTAGATATGGGTGGGTGATTGGTGTTTGCAGTCGCCCAGCACTCAGAAAATGACTGCAGCAACAATGGTGATGGATTTGTGAGCAAACCCACACCCTCTAAAACCCTCATGGCTCCTTGACAATGTCTCACAACCCCCACTGAACAGTAACTCGCCTCTTAATGCAAAGACAAAGGCCACCCAGTAGTAAGATGCAACAACAGGCCTTGGGAATACCCACGCACAATCCAAGTTCACAGAAAATGTATTCACCCAACAGCAATAAATCCTTTCAATCCTTATGCCCAATTTGCAGTATGAAATGCACAAGTTTGAGTATAATGAAATGCCACAACCAGCCTTTGAATTCCCAAAATATGGCATCCAACACTTACTATGCAAATGCCCTCAAATCTGAATGATAACCTCAACCTCCAATGTACCAGAATGTAAATCTTTTCTCCACAAATTTGTCTCCATAGGAGACCCACCTAAATCTAGCTAGGGTGGAATCTTTCACCACCGAAACTAGATACCCGTAGGAATTCCCACCTAGGGTTTCAGACTCCAAAGAGCTCCACCAAAAACCAAACAAAATAATAATCCCGCATATCGCACAAATAAGCCCTCATCCCTTTCTATAACTCCTTTTAATTTTCCCACCAAAACTTATTAGCGCTTTATTATAAAGTGACTTTATTAAAATGTCTTTTAAATATTCCTTGGCATCACTTTATTTCACCTCATTAAAATAATTATTTAATATTACCTTATTTAATGCACTTTTTTCCAAGCAACATTAAATAATTAAATTAATTAATGTGCGTGAGGCGTGTTGGAAAACGGGGACTTTACAATTCTCCCTTCCCAAAGATTGCCTGTCCCCAAGCAATCCACACTTATACACTATGGCTAGATACTAGGATCCCAAATGAGCCTGCAGAATGCTCCAATATATCTCTATTGCATCAATTACCTACATCTGAGCTCCGCAACTCTATCAATCACTATTACAGTATGAAGCAATCTACATATATGAATTCCCGAATCCTCCAGCCAAATCGGAATTCCATCATTCCCAACACCTACTGGCTTCTGTTGTACCACTTTGATAACCATTGGAATCCAAATAAGCCAAGTCTCTAATTCCTGATTTTGCATGCAACCATCAAGTAGAAACAAATTAGGGAACTTGCAAAATTCCTCTTCTAAAGACGACAGCACCTCATACCAAAGTGAACTATGGAGTCCTTTATCCAACCCACGTTTACGTGTCATCAAATCATTCATGTATGGGCTGAAAGAAAAATGATGAGCATTCCTTACAATGCAGTCAAGGTGAAATTCACCCGCTTGCACCAATGGAATACCTGAATAGTCACTAGGATTCCATGTCTCATCATCGTCATCACATGAGTCAGGAGGTGTCTCACGTCGTAGATCACAAAGGGCAGATTTTGCATTGGCTCTATAAGCCTCCTCTACAAACCTAATAGCCAAGTCCCTATCTGAGAGCAGATGCAGGTAATTTGATTTCGTTGTCTCTAGGGCATTTTTGATAGTCTATAGACTTGATATAGCAACTCCACCCATTACCCCTTTTTGCCTTTCTGCCAGTTGTGTTGACCAAAGGAGGTATTCAATGATGCCATGTTATCCTCAAGAAACAATGTTGGGACAGCGTTGTGATCTAACACTCAAATCTCAAAAGAATCTACCTCCTCATCACAAAACTTATCAATAGCAATCTCTACATCACCAATGTAGAGACTTGTGCATATATCACTTGAGATGATTCTTCTTCAAGGACACCCACTGTAACATTATGTTCCTTTTTACACTCATCCAGTGCACTAATTCCATTGGTGTCACCTGCACCTGTAATCAAGATTGATGTTTTCACATCTTCAATATACCCATTCCCACAATCAGTGGATGTATGCTCTTCACTGATGACTGCCATAGATGACTGAGTTTCACCCATGGATGATGAAGAATGTTCCAATCTCAACTCCACCGAAAGCTCCTCAATCCGAATTTTTGGTTCTTGAATGGCCATTTGAGTGCTCTTCAAGAAGTCCATGGTAACCTTAAGCTCCTGAGTGAGCTTATCAACTTCCTCTTCTTTCTCTTTTAGCGCATCAAAATATATCTCATCAAGCATGAGAAGATGATCCCTATTAGAGAGTAGATGTAGGTAATTAGATTTCATTACCCCTAAGGCTTCTCTAAATGCTTGAAAATCTGCAAGGGAAAGTTCTCCATCAAGGTCCTTATGTGTCCTTGGAGCCCTCCAACAATAATTCGCCATCAACTTATGAGTGTCATCAAAATGTTTTATGGCTGCAATAATCATGTCTTGACTTACCTTCAATTGCCCTACCAAATGATGGGACCCCTAAGACCTATCATCTTCATACAAAATTTCTGATTTGTAATCGGCACTAAGATAAGATGTTGAATCATCATCATTAGCTGATCAGAAAACATCGTCATGTGTGCTATCAACATGCCCATCATATGCACTAGTGTTATCCGCCTCATAGGATAGCTCTAATTGTGTGTTAAAGGCTGTTGTTTTGACAACCTCATTGCACACATCCTCTACATGAATAGATGCATGCACATCTAAAGAGTCATCTTGGGATTCCGTCAAACAGCCATCATGAGATATGACATCCTCGTACAAACAACTACTAATTTTCACCCCTCATCTTTCTTCCCAAATGATAAATGAGGCTCCAACAACTCAGAATGCTCTAACAATGTTGTTAGATTCTTCTGATACCCTCGAAAAACTTGCAAAAACTCTGCTATGAGTTCTTGATTTGTCTTCATTTTCCCAAACCAACAACTTGTCAAGACTGATAGATGAATGTTGGACTCAATGAAGCAACTAAAATTACCCTTTTATCGATAACCCTTAGGCTAGCATGATGTACAGCTCTAATACCACAGTAAAGACCCCCTTGGATTTGAATGATAATTTTGTGATATTTTCAGCTTGACATATGTGATATTTTCAGCTTGACATATGTGACATTTTGTCAAACTGTTGTTATGCCTTGTGTTTGGAAGTTTTCAAACTTTTCATACAAAACAATATTACAATAGAGTTTGCACATGAAAACGAAGATCTATTCAACTCAACACAAAGATAGCTATTACATTATATGCCAATGATGTTGCTTTCTTACACACTGTAATAGCATTATACTCCAACAACTACAGTCTGAAATAGACTTATATTCTGACATAAAAGGACCCACGCAAATGCAGCACTCCTTGTATTGAGGCGTCACCCTTTGGAAATAACACGACTTGTTGAAGACTGCCACGGCACAAAGACACAAATAGGAGATATGTATATGCAGCAGGTTACTTTCAAAAATCATGCCCAACAGCCTGTAGAAGGTAACTGTGACAATAGATATGGGTGGGTGATTGGTGTTTTCCGTCGCCAAGCTCCAAATAACCACGCTCAGCACTCAAAAAATGACTGCAGCAACAATGGCGATGGATTTGTGAGCAGACCCATGCCCTCTAAAACCCTCACGGCTCCTTGACAATGTCTCACAACCCCCACTGAACAGTAACTCGCCTCTTAATGCAAAGACAAAGGCCACACAAGAGTAAGATGCAGCAACAAGCCTTGGCAATACCCACGCACAATCCAGTTGTCAGCAATAAATCCTTTCAATCCCTATGCCTAGTTTGTAGTATAAAATGCACAAGTTCGAGTATAATGAAATGCCACGACCAATCTTGGAATTCCCTAAATATGGCGTCCAACACTTACTATGCAAATTCCCTCAAATCTAAATGATAACCTCAACCTCCAATGTGCCAAAATGTAAATCGTTTCTCCACAAATTTGTCTCCATAGGAGACCCACAAATTTGGAACAACTGTGTTAGCATGCAAGTGTGAATCTTGGATGAATCCAGCTAGGGTGGAATCTTTCACCACCAAAACTAGATACCCGTAGGAATTCCCACCTAGGGTATTAGACTCCAAAGAGCTCCACCAAAAAGCAAACAAAATAATAATCCTGCATATCGCACAAATGAGCTCTCATCCCTTTTTATAACTCCCTTTAATTTTCCCGCCAAAACTTATTAGCACTTTATTATAAAGTGACTTTAATATTCCTTGGCGTCACTTTATTTCACCTCATTAAAATAATTATTTAATATTACTTTATTTAACGCACTTTTTGCCGGGCAACATTAGGTAATTAAATTAATTAATGTCCGTTAGGCAGGTTGGAAAACAAGGACATTACAAATTCTCCTAAGAAGACTCCTAAAAACACTCCACTGCTTCAACAATCTAGCTATCATGCTCATGCACATTATGATCTTTTAATTCTACTTGAACTCTATAACTTCAAATTATAACTAAAAATAAAAAAATGGTTTCCTCGTAATGAATATTTGTTGTTATTTCATAGAAGGTGACAAGTGATTCTTCAATAGTGAACTAGATTTTGATAGTTGACCCCTTGATTAATTAACTACTTGTGAAACAAGGATGCCACTATAATTTTGAAGCTAAGAAATTTGTTCATTCTCTATTTCCTTTTATCTTGTGACAAGTGGTTGCTTGTGTTCTCTAGAGTTATTATGTGTTTCTCCATAGTTCAAGGCCATGATCCTAGAGTTGAGCCTTTATAACTAAAATCTTGGAGTTATCTTGGTGGCCTATCTTGATGGTAACTAGAGTTCCTCAAAAAACCACTTTCTACAACTGGTCCTTATATCATTTCTTTATATGCCAAAATTTCCCTTGTTTGCATAAAAATAAATAACTTTTGGCCAAGCATTTGGGTCAAACTATCAATAATTAAGCACTAATAATGAATCAAAATTAGACTTGCATACATTATTATTTTTTATC
Source organism: Sequoiadendron giganteum (assembly GCA_007115665.2). Lineage (NCBI taxonomy): Eukaryota > Viridiplantae > Streptophyta > Pinopsida > Cupressales > Cupressaceae > Sequoiadendron > Sequoiadendron giganteum. The sequence continues at coordinate 709,694,869 of CM021100.1, forward strand.
TTAGTTAGTAATTCCTAAGCTACTCTTAAATCCACATAAAAATGGTATAGAAAAGGAGAGAAAGAAGTTATATTGTTATACCAAAAATGAGCCATTTTATGGTCTCATCACGTTCAACCTCTACATAAATGGTAAGTAAGCTTCTTTATGTTTTCACTTCAAATTTCATTTTCAAGACACCTTTATGTTGTACACGATCATTCATTAGCTAATAATTAATTAGACATTTACAGCTAGAGCTTTCAAGTATCCTCAATAGCCATGTTTTTCCTCAAAAAGGCCAAATCTTAATCAAGATGTGTCTAAGTGAAAAATGGTTTACAGAAAAAAAAACATGACATCAATATAATCTCAGAAAACCAAGAAGAAACAGAACCAATAATATATTTATTGGTTTTTTCTCTTTCTTTCTAATAATACCAGTATTGTCTTGGAAAGTTTACAGTTTTTAGATAGGTACTTTTATACTTCAAACAAGTTAAAAGCAGAATAAACTTATGCAGGCCCCAAAAATGCAGAAGACTACTTCTGCAATGTTATACTTGCCACAAAAATATTAATAAAAAATATTTATTTTGGTGATAATTGTTAAGTCCCTGCAAATATCTCTTTCAATAAAGGGAGAGGTTATATGAGGATTAACTCAAGCCTTGTGAAGTGGATAATTCCTCCAGTGGCACAAACGCACCTGAAATTTTATGGCGCCTCTAGAGGTAGCCTTGAGAGTTGAGACAACAGGGGCTAGTGACATAATCCAATCTCCCTCGAGGATTCTTTCTAGGGTTTTCACCATCAATTTGGGCAGGGGAACTAAAAATATAGCCTGAACCATGAGGTTAGTGGAAAGGCTAAAGTTAGCAGCCTTGCTAAGCATTAATAAAGATTCAAGTGGAAGGTGATTTGCAGATCATTATTGGAGCCATTGAATGGGAAGCAGTCCCAAATAGATGATCAATTATATCCTTTGCAAAGGAAGAAGGTTGTTGAACACATTCAGAAAGATCAAACAATCACACTGCTATAGGTATGGCAACCAAGTCAGATAAACTCGCCAACCTTGGGGTTAACTTTACAGGAATTGTCATTAGCCACTCCCTCACCCACTGAGAAGGCTTTGAAGCATCAGTCTTATAGGAGGCCAATGTAGGGACATGAGGAATAATGATCCCTTATTTCCTGTACTACTTCCTACCTCAGGCTAATGTGAAGCTGTTTTAATCATCATTCACCTAAGATTGCACTCCAACTCACCTGACATAAATCACGACTCATTGATAAGGATGCTGAATGCATCTAAACACTCCTGATTTTGCATTCTGCAAATTATAGGATGGTAGCTTTATGCAATGGCACATTCCTCTATTCTCAGTTCACATCTCCCTCCTTTTCAAGAGTCTGGTTGCTCTGTTGATCATTCTAGTTTTCTATTTCCTGCAGAGCTGTGTGACTATGGTAGTTCTTCAGGGCAAGGAAGAATTTCAAGCCAGATGCTGCAAGATACTTACTGTATTGTCAACACATTTACCATGTTTTTTGTCAAGTTTATCTTGGGTAGGAGGGCGTTTAGAAGCTTTGTATCTAAGGCCATCCTCAATAAAATTCTCCACAAGAAGCTTAACGGGAACACCATATGTAGAGATGTGCAAGATTTTTCTTTTCCACATCTCGATAGAAAAGAAACCTAGTATCTTGGCCATTGCTCCTCTCCATGGGGACAATTCACAAGACCTAAGTACAAAATTAGTTCAATTGGAAAGTGAGCAAGAGGACTGAAAGAAGCTCACTACTAGTCTGTATGAATATGTTTGTGATTTTAAAGTAAATTCCAGACAGTTTTGTTAATCATACTGGAAGTGATTTCCCAAGCCTATTCTCTCAGTCAAATGTTCAATTCCTAGCATGATGGCTCCTCTGGGTCATGCAGTAGCATGGGCCACCCAACAGCCATGTCACTTCTTCAGGTCATGCAAGAAAGGAAGAGCTGTGGAACACTCAAGCAAAGGCTGAGATGGAGAAGATGATGACACAACTATTGTAACAGGAGATTATGACCAACCAAGTGGAGGATGTGGATTTAGAACCAAAAGAAACAAGTAGGGATCCCATGGGACTCATTCACTGAACGCAACACCTGGGTGAAATCTCTCCCTTGATTTTTTGTATGTCTATGCTTATGTAGGAAATTGGATTTCAATGAATGAAGTTTAAAAGTCTTCAGGTCAGGTCAACAATATCAAGGACTTGCTTAAACCTCTATAGGCGCAGGTCATATCTTAAATTAGAATTCATGTAATGCAAAAGACCCTAAAGACAACCCCAACTGGTTAAATTAAACAAATATATTTGGAAATCTTGGTGAGTACGCACTTGCAAGTGAATACAAGTAAAATAAATCAGTCAATTGACTTGACTTGCAAGTCCTACCAAACCTCAGCAAGATTAAGTACTTGCAAGTCCTGCCAAATCTTGGCAAGATTAACTAAATTCCTTATGTATAGTGTTTTTTTTATTTTTCTAATTTGTGATCTTTTTTGCCAAGTCCTTGTCTGAGTGTGAAAAAGGTCCACTGCTTCTGAGTCTAATAAGCATGATATATATTGACAATTCCACCTCCAATCCCTAAAATTAGCTAATGCTGCTGCACCCCTCAATAATTCTACAAACTTTAAGATCGCCTATATTGTTATGGTGACCTGAAAAAATTTATTAGCGACTTGGTTGAATACAAAAGGGCTGGTAACTTGAGAATAAGTATGTTATGAAAAGAATCCACTAAAACCGGCCATAAAATGAACATTAGACACTATTTTGATTAAACAATGAAAATATGGCACCTCAAAATTGATCCTATAACTTGTTACTAAACCAAACCCTGATTGCAAACCAAGCATTATTAATGTGCATTCATTCGAAGCTATGTTGGCCAACTAGTGTCAGTCATGAAACAAAAGGATGAAGAGGTTAATTTGCGGCCAACTTAAGTTTGTTGGCCAAATCATGCCAGAAATAAAATATGGTAATGAAGAGGTTTTAGATACCCACCACTAATGTACATTTTTGCACATGTTATCTGAGTACAAAACTTGTGCCCAGCACCACAAAATTGCTTCAATAATAAAGCATGTTATTCTATTTCTAAACGGATTTTGTTTCTTTTTTGGAATACTACTGTGTCAATTTTGTTGGACGACAAAAAGAAGAATGAATAATTTAACTATGTTCCACAAGGGCATGTCCCTGGCCCTGAAACAGGTATGCTCATGCCCTAGCCTATTTCTGTGACAGTGGAATGGTAGGGGGCATCCCCAAGCCATCCCCAATATTTTCCTAAAACCCATACATCTCCATTTTTCATGTATACCAGCACATGACTAGGGTATTTGCCAATTGTATATGTCATTTTTGTTTATGGGTGCATGATCATCAACAGACTTACATTTTTCCTTTAGGTCATTGTCAATGTGGAATCCACTTTTCCCATAAAATAATAATGCGAGAAGCCACACATCTGATACAACTCCATTTCCTGGTCATTGCCTTCCAAAAATCTATCCCGTTAATGAAAACCTTAATTAAAATGGCATGCTATAAGTATTCTACCTGCCCACAATTTATTCAACTCAACCCTTTTAACTTGATATTTAAGTCAAATTTGGCACCACCGAGGATTCGCAATATTTGTGACTGAATATGTGTAATGTCCCCATTCTCAAAGTGACATCATGGTGGCTTGATTCTAGCCCATTCAGCATTCCCATGGGTTAGATGGCGTGAAAACGGAATGATTTTAGCCATGAGAATCAAATTTTGGTAAGATGTGTTTAGAGAATTAAGAGAGAATTATCCTTAACCGAACAAAGCAAGCAAGGAGGTCTACTTGCAAGTCAAAGCAAGCAAGGAGGTCTACTTCCAAGTCAAAGCAAGCAAGGAGGTCTATTTGCAAGACCAAGCAAACAAGGAGGTGAGTCGACCACCTCCAATCAAATCTGCTTCTAGAAGATTCTCCCTCCTATGGCGGTTTAGCAAACTTAAGGGAGAAGCAACCAATATTCAATATTTAACAGACCAAATCTGATCTCTTCCTAGGGCGGCTCAAGGAAGCTTCCAAATTAGAATTTTATAATGGTCAAAAGGCAATTAGATCTTCCTAGGGCGGTTTGGGAAACTTAGCCAAGAAGTTATTGAATATTTTAATTGAGCAAATCAGATCCTCTTTAGGACGACTTGAGCTAGGTGTGCCTTAGTCATGAAGTTAGTGAATATTATATTGAAACAAATCTAATCCTCTTCTAAGGGCGGTTTTTCCTTAAGGCCTTATTTAAAAAGGCTTGTAAGGTTGAGAGGGGATGTTTTTGTGTTGCTATTCTGATTGAAAAGAGTTGTCTCTTGATTGAAAATAATTTTCAGTCAATTCAAAGTGATTCTCCCTTGAATACCATGGTATGGTGATGCCCCCATTCCACCATGTGAGATGAATTCAAGTAGAGTTCATCATAGAGCTTAAATAGATTGCTTTGGTGAAGTTTCAATTGCAGATTGTGACCTTGTTTTGTGACACTTCAATCTTTACTTGCTAGAAGAAGGTTTTCAAGAAGTTCGCGTGGCAAAGAAGGATATTTTTGGCAATTTTCAGCTTCAGGCATAATCAGATTATTGTTACAGCAGTCTTCAAATTGGTTTCATCATCATATTTGAGGAGTTTTTGGTGTCTACAACTTCCAATGGGCTGCTACAGTCATTTTCCAATCATCTCCAGCTGAACATATCACCCTACTTCACTTAGCTTCATCTACCATTCATAAAGCTAGGGATTGGTTTTGTGCTTTGGAACAACTGGATGTAATTGAAGGTCTGAAAATCAAAACAGACCTAACTGATTGTACTTTCCAGCCCTCTCTATTTGTAATCAGCTTTCAAATCAAATAAAGGAGATAAGCTAACATTGTTGGGTATGTTCATCTTTGTTGTTTGCCTAACATCTATATTCAAGTTTATTTCTTGTTGTTTATAATTGGAACCTTTCAATCTACAAGTTATAATAAACCCTTGCTAAGTTGAAGGCAAGTCAGAAATTCTCAAACCAACAAAAGGGAAAAAATTCAGTTTGACCCTGTAGGGGTTCTTACAATATGGGATGACAAAATCTGGTTAAGAATGATGGCAATTGTGTCCTCTCAACATCTCTTTTTTTCAATAATTTTGTCTGTAAGGAGAGAATGTCACATCCTAGTAATAAATTAATAATAATATAAATTATGTATATATATGAATTTTAAAATATATATAATTTATATTACTATTTTATATAAATAGTTTTAATTAATATATAGTTTAAATTATATATGTATATACTTTTTGCTAGTTCCGATACGAGACCAGATGCAAGTATGTCAATACGGCAAAAAATTTCTTGGGTACGACTGTATACAATGAAGTATCATACTATCAAATGTATTTCCATTCTGTATATTACTATCAATGGTAGTGATAAAGATAAATGCCAATTGATAGTTCAAACTTTCAATATTATGTCATATATCATATATGTCTAGGGTTACGATTCAAATGAAAATCATTACAATTACAAAATTGAAATAAATACAATCAAAAATTTGTATAATTGTCTTCAATCTTCATCAATCATCAAAGGATCTAGATCAAGGTCATTGTTTGGTTCAACATCATTTGAACCACAAGTAAATGCATTGCCACTATCACTAGGTGCATCATGTGTAAGAGTCTCATCATCATCATCATCTATAGTGACTCTAGCAAGCTCTACAATAGATGCATCCAAGTTGGCACACTCAAGGGCTATGTCCAATACTTTGTTGACCCTTCGTTGTACTGATCTTGCTTACATAAACCAAGTCTTCTTCTTTTTTGTAGCCAACCAGTTACGCTTCATTGAGTGGATAAAAGAGTATGTACTCCAATTCCATTCAGCCAAAGAAGAACTTGCAACCTGTTGAAATTGGAAAGAAAACCAACAAAACTTAAAAGTAAAAAATGCAAAATAAATAAAAGAATGGTAAGTACTAAAGCCTAGAATACAAATGTTAAATAATAAAAAATAAAAATACTTACTTATGATAGAATCTTGATTGCAAGAGGCTGGAGCAACAAATAATCTTGCCTATGGAGGAACCACCATGTACGAGTATCTACATTTGATTGGTCTTGAAGAGCACAAATACTATGATCTCCTCCTAAGATGAACATGCCAAACTCTTTCCTATCATTTTCCACCACTTTTGGATCTGAGAAGAGCCTTTTGGAGTTCTCCATGGCAAAGAAAGTATATGTGTGTGGAATATCCACCCCAAATTTTTTCAATTTTTGCAACTGGTTAGGGTTCAAGAAATAATCAAGATAATCAACTGAAATCAACTACCTTCCACTTTCTAACCACCCAAATCCCAATGTGGGCAAGGAGAGAGCATACGGTGGCAAGGTTTACATTGCAATGCTTGAAAGTAACCACTTGTTCAATGGGGTGAGTGATAAACTTCCACTTATGCAGTGGTACAAACTGAAAGTAAACAGCTCACAACTCTTTCGTCTTCCAACAGTGAGTGCAAATCAGGAACTACTTATGTAGTGGGGTCAGTACAAGAAAGCCACTTATTCAATGGATGAAGAAATATACCACTTATTTAATGGGGTAAGTAGCAAATCCAAATGAGAGCTAATTCATTGAATGGTACTACCAAGTCAGTGTTACAATAAGAACTCGATACAAATGATAATAACAGTTACAACTTTGTTATAGGGCTACCAAATATGACAAGTTATGGACTAAACAACCCACAAATGAGACCCAACTTGAAAAACACGATATCCCCAACAATGAATGATCAATTATACCTCATTAAATGACCTCATAAGGACTGCAGGTCTGAAAAGTTGCTGCAGCAGGTCTGATATGCGACAGAAGGTCTGAAACCCCTCAAATCAGCAAGTTCCAATATGGCACGCCACCCAAGGAAGTCACCCAAACACCAAAGTACACTACCGAATTGATTGCAAGGCGAAATAAGGGTCTAGGTGCCACCAAAGGTCTCCAAACAAGCTGCAACACAGGCAATTCCTCTCCAAACCAACACATCCCGCTTACCACAAATGGTACGGCCAGCAAGGAGGGAAATCAGCTCTCTAAATTCCAAAACTCCACACAAAAATTCTGTAACTTGGCAAAACAGTTTGCTCAATGCCAATTAAAAGTATAAGCCAATACCTAGAAAAAGATCCCCAACACTCCAAACAGTATGAGCACAAAGGTGGTATGGCTGGCTAGGAAAGGTGCAGCTCAGCAGCTGGAAAAAGTCTGAAATAACACTCAAAAATTTGCAACTTCTAACAACTCAAATGCACACCAAAATATATAGCTATTAGAAAACATCCAAAACTTCCATCATGATATGAACTGAAAATTTCACCCAAACCCAATGGTGACTCCTGCAATGAAGCCATTCCAATGTCCAACTAGGGAGTATCTCTCAACTCCGAAACTAGAGCAATTTGAAGGTTTTTGTCTTCAAATCCCCTGAAGGATTCAATCCCCAATTCGACAGCATTTCATTATCTTCATTCAACATCGCCAAAATGAGAGAACAAGGTGAGTTTATATAGAAATTAGGGCACCCAAATTTGAATTCCTTTTCCCTCCGAAAAGGGATGCCCATCTACAAGAGAAAATATTTAATTAAACTTCATTTTCACTTAATCCCCTCATCTAGGCATCCACCTTAGGAAATGAAAGTTGCTTTTTAAAAACAACTTAAGTGACCATTGCCTAGGCGTTGAGCACAAGAGGGTCACAAATGAACTTGACTTAAAGTCATAAAATTACCTTATAGAAGACTTAAGTGATGGCGAATAAATATTACTCCAAAAAACATCTAAACTTACCACTGCCAAAATTGAAAACCCTGCACTGTATACTACCAAGACCAGGTACTAAAAATATCACTTACTAAAAATAGCAAATTGCTAAAAATAGAGAGTCAAATCTGCAAACTAACTCAATTGAAACACACTAGAACTTACTAAAAATAGTAAGTACTAAAAATAGCAATACTATTGACCAAGGCCCAAAAAAACCCACAAAAGCTCAATGGCAATAACAATATACTCTTCTGAATCATGCTAACACGAATCCTCCAAGGATCTTGGAATCCCCTTAACTCCTCCATTTATCCTACAGGACTCTAAAAATAGGCTAACGGTCACTAAATAGCTTAGGATTGAGAAGGGGACATTGTAATGCGCTATACTATTTGGGAGATAATGCGTATGGAAGGAGATGCAATGGTGTGTTCACCTTGTTCCAACGGTGATGAATGATTTTTTCCACACTTTGGAAAAATATTTCTTGGGGGTCATTCTCCTTTTGTGCTATTATGATCTCTATTTTTTCTATCATGGAGCCAATGCCATCATAGATTTCCCCCAAACATGACCGATTTGTATCAACAAACATGATCATACTGATGATAGGCTCGGTGAAACTCAAGACATAGTCCACATGAGCCCACCAATCATCATCTAGGATCAATGACTTGACCTTTTGGGCCCTCTCTAAATTTCATTGCTTCCAAATACTCCATTGGTTGCTAATAAACAGAGCACCCAATGCCTCTCACACCTTCATAAGTCTCAAAACAATTGTGTGTGATGCAAATCAACCCTCAACAAACTAGGACCATGTAAAAAATAAATTAATAACACATTAAAATATATTATGTAAGTAAACATGGCATAGATATAATTAAAGAGTAAACTAAATAACTAAATTAAATTTACCTTCAACAATTCCAAATTTGAGAAAGTCCTAAAAATGCCTTGTAATATATGGTGGTTTGTCACAAACATTTGGATCTCCTCACCCTCTTGGTATATAGCTTTCACCAACTCTATTTGAGTGCCAATTGCTTGCATCACCAAGGGATCATATGGTGCATGGTATCCAAAAAATGTGTTCACACCTTTTCTCAATCAAAGCACCTATAGCAATTTTTTGCATTGTCTGTAATGATTTGGACAACATTTTCAAGACCCACCATCTCTATGGCCTCAATGAGGATTTTAGAGATGAATTATGCATCCTTGATTCGCCCCTCACAATCAACCGCTTTCAAAAACATTGCCCCTTTGGGGGACACTACAATAACACTCCTATTTCAATCCAAGAATCCCTAATAAGGTGATTTGCACCTTTTCATACTCATGACCTGTGAAACCAAAAGATGCACTATTGATTGCCACAACCATAGTTGGCTCACTCGCCAAAAACTCGCGAGTTTTTTTGCCAAACGAGTATTTGCAAGTTTTACTCGCCAAAAAGTACGGCCGTACTTTTCACAAAAACTCGCCGTTTATTTGCAAAAACTCGGAGAGTTTTTTTTTAAAACTCGGCTGCTCAGCAAAAAAGACAATTTTCATTCATTTTTTGCCTCCACTAGTTGCTCTGTCTCTTCCTTAGCAAAAACACTTTCCCATGAAGGTTTTTGTGGTTTTGGAGGTTAATTTGGGCTGGGGCTCGGACGCGTGGCGCCCTCGGATCTCTAGAGGGGCCTGACTAGGGGCTGCCCCTGCATTCTCTACAAGGGGCCGCCCCCTCCCCCATGAGGGGCACAATCCCCCGTGCCAGATTCTCAGGGGCCGTGCCCCTCAGCCAACCTCTATTGAGGCGTGCCCCTGTGACCCAGGGCCCCTCAACCCCATTAGGGTCATTGCCCTCAAAATCAGATTGAATTCATTTGGTTTTCTAGGTACTCTCCAAGTCCAAGTTTCCAAGTTTTCCTACAAGTCTTCATCTATAATATCATCTAGTTCTACCTCTCCCCTAGTTTTCACTAGACATGGGAAGAGGAAGATATAAATTTGTAAAATATATTAATATAGTATTTACTTTCAGTTTTACAATAACAATTTGCTATTTTCATTTTGTTTCAGACTATTATCATATCAGCGCATTGAGCATTCCACATGAGGATGCCATTTTGTATCCAATTTCTTTCAAATCAATCAAATACAACTTGTTTCTTATATGTACTCATTTATTGACTCATTGGATGCATCTTATCTTTGAATTTTGCAAAAAAAATGCGTTTTTAGTGAAGTTTAAGCAATTTTTTAAGTTGCCGAGTTTTTTGCCGAGTTTTTTTCGAGTTTTTGCCGAGTTTTTCGGGCTTGCCGAGTACTTGAAAATGCCGAGTTTTCCAACTATGGCCACAACCATTTCACGCCAATATGGTGATCTGACCAAGTTGAAAGGAAGACCATTGGCATAAATGCAATGTGCAAATTTTTCCTCTGCAATGTCTCTTGCTTCATTTTGAAATGCCTTATCCAATGGACCTCTTTTGCAGGAAGGAGTGGGATCTTCTTCTTGGATAGAGGGTGTCTCCAAGAAAGGATGTTGAGAGGCCATTACTAAATGTGTAGGTAAATTCATTGATGTTCTCTTTGCTAAAGGATGAGATCTTAATTTTGCTCTTTCACTCACAGCATCGCTTCTTGTTTTCTAATGAATGCCACAATTTTTTCTGGTGGCAACCCCTTATTTTGCCCTTCAAATATTATAATCCCTTTCCCACATTGTGCACATAAGTGAGCTTTCACTCAACTATACGAGCTCTTAAATTGGACCCCACACTCACCACAATCCCAAATAAATGCCCCAATATTGATCAATTTTAAACTTGTTGCTTGCATCAATACCCCACTGAACTTGAACTAGTGGCCATTCCAAATAGATTGCAAATTGATTTTGCTATAATAAGAAATTATAAAATCTTAAATTAAAAAAAAAATGCAACCCTACAATATGTAGAAACTAATCAAAGTTCAAAACAAACACCAAAAAAACATTATAACAAATAGTGAAAGTTGTTTCTTATTTTTTTAAATAAATTTTAAATAATTAAAAAAAACTTGTCAAAATTCATCAAAAATTTGAAAAAGATCATCAAAGACTTGAATTTTTTGTTAAAAAACTAAAGAGTCAATTAAAATGCTTACCTTAGATGATTAGATCCCCTTTGTGCAAGTTATCTTTGCTCCTTTGGCACTTTGTGATCGAATCTCCTTTGAAAAAACCAGCTACCCTTCAAAATGCAAAAATGACGAATGGTTGAGCAATGTGTTGAGGAGAGCAATGAAGCTTGATAGAGGCGAAATTTGACTTTAGGGGGAGTTTTAGGGTTTCAAAAGCACTTTATGCATGTTTTTTAAGTGTATTTTATTACTTTTGGCCCCTGCAAGGCACTAGCACCTAAGGGAGCACCTTGAAATGCCTGAGAGCATCCAAGGAGTACCCCAAACACCCTAGGATCCTTGTGGGTACATGTACCCTCAGGGAACCCAAGGCGTTTGGGGCACTCCCTGTATGCTCCCAAGTGCTCCCACAGGCGCTACCACACCCGAACGCTCCTGAAGCAGGCACGGGGGCTTCAAATGAAGCACCCGGTATCTTAGTATATATATACTGCCATCCCCAATAAAAGCCCCTCAGACTATCGTCCCTGAAATGCATCCCTTGCTGTCCAGCCATCCCTGTCCCTAAAATGCTATGGAACATAGTGAATAATTAGATATCTCTAGATTTGAAGAATATTGTTGATCTTTTTCAGTGAGATTAAGGATCTATCATATGCTATTAAGGGCATACACATAGTTCGTGAGGAGCAAGAGACTCTCCCATGCATTCTAATTGACTCTTTCTGTTCTGTATGCACTAATATGTTGTATAAATGATAATCATATCATTGTGATGAACACATGAGCCATGCATGCATGTAAAACTGTTACCCTGTAAGTGAAAAGTTCAATCTTGTTTATATCCCTAGACATTAGGATTAAAAATCTCTTGCAATGGAGTCTTTATAAATGATGAGTTAATCATTGGGAAAGAAGATACATGAGACAGGATTTCAGTTTCCATGTTTAAGGAAATACCGGTCTCCATACAAAAATTACAGCAAGGATATCTAAAGTTCTTTGTTTCAGAAATCCAAGGCCATTTCTCAGAAAAAAAAAGCTATTTCATGCAGTTGATATCATGTCACACACCTGCTGCTCGCGCTGGAGAAAAAGTGTCACGAAGTGCACGGACAGTGAATGCATTTATCAAAACCCTCCTCCTTGTCTGAAAAATATATTGAATACTCAACCCAGTTTAGAAAAAACAGAAGTTCAAGAAAATGCTTCCTGCTAAAGATTACTACAAATGAAAATTTGAAAGATGTGCCTAGATCTTTTTCATCAACAGAACCTGTTAACTATGACAGGCCATGAACATATTTTGAATCACATTATCTACATCCCAAATATAATTACATTTGTCATCAAAAGGGACCCCAAAATATTTGTGAGAAAATTGATTTATGTTACAAGCTTTAAATGAAGTTAAATTTCACAATTATAGCAATAATACCTTCTCTAAACCTATATTAGACATCTAATTAAAAGTGGATCTATATCCAACATGTGAAAATATTTTGTCAAAATGGTTGCAAGTCAACTAACCCCCTCATTTAGATAACCGGCAATATTTCCAAGCAAAATTGTTGTGTTGGTTCTTATTGCTGGCTCCTCATCCACCTAGGTGCAAGTTGCCAGACAAATAAGCTACATTATTTTCATAGGAAAAATGAAAAGTTTATATATTTCGGTTGTTTCCTTTAAGAAATTGAAGCGCTATTTTGCTTCCACACAACATATGTTTTCAGATTTATTTAAACTAATTAGGATTGTAGAATGAAATAGCATTATCCTTACAAATACAAAAAGGAGTAAGTCAAAGCATAGATTTATTTCAAACCCCAAAGCATTTGCACCTGTAGCTTAGAAAGGTATTTTAATAATGACCCTGTCATGGTGCGTTGAGATAACTGCAATCATCCATTTTCAAATCATAAGAATGACCAAGTACATATTGATCCAAACATAAATTACAGTTCTTCTAACAACTTTTACATAATAATGTTTTATTCTTCAAAGCTTAAAAGCTAATACGTTTAAACTAATCGGTGACAAAGATTAGCATGCTTGGAAATAATTCGAGGCACCAGGAATGTTAAAGTGTACTACAAGGACTAACACACAGGCAAATACATAACAATCAATGCAAGATAAACAACAAACCCATGAAGCAACTGCAAGTAAGGATTCAACCAGATTCCCATTATTCCTAGAAGAATCAATCACCCAGAAAAAAGGCCAAGTTATGTAAATACAGATTACAAAAAATTAAGTTAGCCAACGAAGAGGATCAACTAGGAGTTGAAGACTCAATTCACAATCTCTTCCATGTCACCACATAAGAAAGAGTATAATCAAAGAGACTCTAGTGTGAAAGGAAATGGCACAATAGCTTAAGTTCAAGTTGAAGTTTTGACACTGTAAAGAAGTTGCAATCTTTGAAAGAGTCGGTGAAAGGCATATGAGAGATGCCAATTCCCTATATTATATCATAAAAGCCAAGCTGCATGGACAATCTTATATACAATTAGGCAGTGATACAGTGCATATAATAGTAAATTAAAAGATAAAGATACAAAAATTACCTTGAATTTTTCGAAGCTTCTCATCCAAAAACCATCTAAATAGTAAATTAAAAGATAAAGATACAAAAATTACCTTGGAATTTTAGAAGTTTCTCATCTAAAAGCCATCTAGACAGAAGAACATAGATGAGTACAATGTGAGAAGACAGGCTTTAACCTTTCTTTCTAATGGGTGTCACAGGAGCACCATATCCATATTGAATATGGGGGATACACAAATCTGGAAGGGAGAGGGAGCATATCCAGTAACAGAGGATAAAGCATCTCCAAGTTTGTATTGTGAAAGACTGTTACAAGAGAAGCATGTGAAATCCATGTTTCAAAGAGTGCAACCCCACAAACAAATGCCCATTGCTTCAGGAGAAAATCTCCCTCTTCAATCTCCTAATTATTTCAAAGTACAAAAATGAAAGGTTTGCTTCCATGAGAGCGCCATTTACTAAATCTGTTGGTAACTACCCCAGCTCAGTGTATGTTTCTTTTTAAACAAAACTGACCAGTTTATGAACATTGAAGATAGGTATAGAAGTGTCAACCAACAAAAAGGTTTAGCACCAAATTAGATTGTCAATTTTTATGTCAAACTTAAAAACAAGCTAGAGTGTAACTGTAAATAATTTTCTTGCACTAATTATTTGACATATGGAACACATTAAGTTGTAGAAAATGAAGACAGATGAAACCTCATTAAAGACAAGCTTTTAATATTTCTAGTTCAAAAAAATAGGGAACAAAACACAACATATCCAGAAGCTCCTCTGATGCATTATGATGAACCGTGAAAAAAATCATGCAGGTCAAAACAACACAAATCAAGGAACGTCTAATTAAGTGCAAGTTCAAATTAGATCCTACTTCAAGATCAACATGACAGTTTTCAAGGTCACGGAAACAGCAGTTGTATTCTTCTTCCTTCGCTTTAAAATGCATATCTGCTGACTTCCAAATAACCCCAGAGTCTTGATTCTAAGCTTCTTAGTACCACAAGCATACTGTTTCTGAGGAAGTTTTAATTGGATATGTCTCATTGGTATGTTTTTTATTCTATAGTTAACTAGCCAATATACCATAGTTTAAAGCCTCTAAGCCAAAAGCACTCAGTGAGTTACCAGAAACTTGGCAGCCAATTTTTGGCAAATACTCACCAAGATTTTTGAAAAGTACTCTGCAGTAACTCTCCAGCTCAAATGAAGATTTGTCAGTGACTGTATAGTAGACATATGCAATACCTATTTTTCCAACCTTCTCTGAGATTACATAAAATTACAATAACAGACTGACAGGATACTTTCCCAACTAGTTTTTGTTTATTTTATAGTTAACTATGTATTGTGTCATTCCCCATTCATGGGTTAAAGAGAAAATCAGATTGGAAGAAAAAAGTGAAGAAACACAAAACCAAATAATCAAGAGAATTGCACGAAGTGGGTTCCTCCAGCAAATGTTGGAGAAGGCTTCCTTCTAAGAGGTGCAGAAGGAAAAGTTGTATGTGGAGTATCTTATCTTTAGGGATCAAGACAAATAATGAAACAGAATGGGCAGTTTTAGTTGCAGGGTTGACATCTTTTGTCACTCATAAAATGAAAAAATTTAATTGTGGATAGTGCTTCCATGGTGGCAATTAATGCTTTACAAAAGGGAGCAAGCCAAAATTGGAAATTAAATCAGTATGTAGAAGAGGCGAAGGTGTATGAAGCAAAGTTTGAGAAGATTTATTATTAACATTGTAGGTGAGATTTGTACCCAGCAGCAGATTTTCTGGCCAATTATAGGTGTGGATCAAGCTCCAGTTACAGCAGTTTATAGTCATATGTCAAATGCCTGGATGGTTTGGAGTGTCATTTAAATTATATACCACTTTAAATATTCCCAAATTATTTATTGGGCTCTACCCAAAGACAGTGGAGTTCAATAAATGCCTTTGCACTTCAGTTCTCGTGAGTTTGTGGGAAATAAGAGAGTGTTCCAGTGAAGGATTTGAAGGAATAGGGAAGGCTGGAAAGCATTTATTCGGACATGTGTAAGGTGTTATATAAGGTATTGTGATTCAGTCAGTAAGTAAAGCTTGGTTAGGCAGTGCTTTGCTGCATTTTTTTCCTTGTGCAGTGCTTTGCTGCAATTTTTTCCTTGGATTTGTGAGAGGTGTTGTGTGCTACATTTTCTTGTATGGGCATTAGTATGGCACATAAACTGAAGGTGAAAACTGGGTGCACCCTCCCTGAAAAGGTATTGTATCAGACCAGCACTTACATTCCTTTCTTGCCTGCAATTTGGACATGGCCCTGGAATTCATTAAAGATGTGCTTGGGGAAGACGGTCTTGATATTGGTGGCCCTCCATGTTCCAAGGAGATGGTATGCAAGAATTTCAAGGCAATTGGCAATCGGGGTCCTGAATGCCACAATTAGGGTTAGGTCACTTCAAATTTCAAAGTCAAAGTTAAGCCTGGTTCAGGAGTGGAGAAAGGAGAATGTATGCAGCCTGAGCTGGAGAGGGTCAATCTGTTGGGGAAGGAGGTTTGTATCCTACATGCCTATTGCCATGACTTAACAAAGGTGTCCCATGGTCTTTTTGCTATGCATAATAATGGTAGGATGGAAGTATCTAGCAACTACACTATTCATACATATTGTGATGATATGGTGCATCAAGCTAAGAGGAGGATAGAGATCCTCGGGGAAGGTTTGAATGCCCTAAGTCCCCTAGTTCGATCTAGAGATTCTACAATGGTGGAATTCATTCATAAGGGAGATGCCTCTTCGTTGAGAGTGTGTTGTTGAAGTGTTAACAAAAGGTGGTGGTGGGATTTGGTTTTGTTTAAGCCTTGTGGTTTTAGGAGGCTTTGTAGTTCTTGTTTTGAGGTCTAGTACTGGTGTGTTGCCTATAGCTCCTATTTTGTGTCTCAAATTATGAATTTAGGGTTTCATTACAGTATGTGGATTGGATGTCTATGCTTATAATGATAATTGGATGGTCTCTAGTGTGTTGTGGTTCAATTTTTTAGGCTCCTCTATCTATGGTGTTTCTTTGTTCCTAGCTAGAGGTTAACACTTTGCTTCATCCGTTCAATGCATGGAACTATTCATTGCAAGGAGCATTTTAGCATTTGGAAGCAAACCTTTTCTTAAGGTAATAGAGGGGTTCTTATTTTGAGCTTTTGTCTTATAAGGCTTTTTTTCTTTTTTTAGATCCCTAGGGCCTTTTTAGCCATTTGGCAAAATGTTATATTTATTATGTAATGATGTGTTTCTTTCTCAAGTGGGGGCCCCTTTAGATACCCCTAACTATTGAATCTAAAAAAAAAATTGTTCATAACAACATAGTTTGAAAACCTGACGAGTTACTCACAATCCAAAAGTACTAGGTGAGTTAATCGCCAAAACATGGCTGCTGAATGTTTTGCTGACTACTCTCCAGTAACCCTTGAACTTGGAAACAACATTATTTTTGCCAAAAAAAAAAATTCTATATTTTTTTCACATAATTTTTCATTGCTATGGATTTGAACAATATTTTAATTTCAAGAACTTTCCTAGCTATGAAGAATTTTTTTTAAAAATATATGCTTTTAACACTATTTTGTATGTTTACTTAGATTTATTTAATGAATTTATGTTTTTTTAACATGCCAATCTTTTTTCCTGAGTTTTTGCTGAGTCCTGAGTCTGAGTCAAAATTTTAGCCTACTGAGTTCAAGTTTTTAAACTATGCATTACACAATTTACCTATAGGTCCGCATTGTCCCCCCAGCAAATTATTCTCTTAAAAAATGTACTTCAATCTGAAATAAAGAATCATAACTTCCCAAAAAGATAACATTATAAAGTATTAAACCCCAAGCACAATAAACGGGCATAATATTTCTGATGTTCTTTAATTCCTGCTTTAATTCCTGCAACAGAAATTGCATTGTTGAACAACCTTGGATTTTCTGATTTTCAATACATCTAAGCTCATAGTTTCAATCTTTTTAGATCCTATTGTTTATAATTGTGATCAACATGATTTGTTTTTCGGTCAAGGAAAACACCAGAGCCCATGTTAAATCATTGTGAGACATTTTTACCTCTTGAATCAAGTAATTGATATGTTACACAGGGATGCATCCCTATTCCCAACCCTGCATTCGCATCCCCATTCCTTCCCATGTCCCTGGGATACAGAGCCCCAAGCTACCCCCTCTTTCTGTGAGACTTCAGGGACACGTCCTCAAAATGCCAGCTGACCAGGGACATCTGGCCATCCCAAGGATGGCTGGGAACATCTGTGAGATCACACAACTGTACTATGAATATTCAGGCATCCCCTTTTTCTTATTTTAAAAAAAGTTATTTTTTGTGTAAGAAGCCATGGGGACCCACAAGCCCTCCCACACCCCTTATGAAACCCATGTGATAACTTTTGATGAATTTTTGCATATTCCAGTGCATTTCATTTTCCTGAAATTATTTTAGTGCATAGTTGTTCTTTTATTCTATTCTTTCATGTTTCTGTGGTTGATATTTCAATGATTTTCAATAGAAAATGACCATGTTGATTCAATTTGTATATAAATGCACTGCTAGAGCCATTGCTCCATTATTTTATCTTTCAAAGAAGATATAAACTAAATTAGTGGTTTTAGCCAGTAATGCACTGAAATTTTTAAACCACTTTGAACTTGCTAAATATTTTTGGAATTGTTGCAAACTCTAAAAACGAGCTAATCCTCAACTCAGAAATGTTTCTCAATCACTGTTTTGAGACAATAATTCAATTGACTTATTAATTCAGTGTTATGCTTTATTTATTTTCCAGAATTATTTCCATATTCTTTTAGAACGTATTTGTGTATGATCATACAATAAGTTTGTGATCCATATTTTGCAGCCCTTGATCCCTGTTCCTTTTGTACATCCCATAAATTATAACAATTATATGAATGTCTAAACTTGAATATTTATGTCATATATATATTTTCCTGTCATCCTCTATTGTCCTCAAAAATTGGCCTTCACATACACACACACTGTTATCCTCTGTCATTCTCAAAAGAATGGCCTCCTGGACTGCCATCCCAAAAACACTGTAGAACATATATAGTAATTGCCTTTATATGAAGCAATATTGTGGAAAATTTAATAAAATGGCAATCACTGTTCCTTAGCATATAGATCAAGTGTTGAATTTAATATAAATGGTATAGCTACCTTGATTTAACATACCTTTCCTTCAACTCGGCCAATTTTGGTTTCCCTGAGTATTTCTAAAAAAATGCATAGCCCAAAAAATAAAAAATAGAAAGTGTGAGTTCGCTAACCTTTGGAGCAAGAACCAGCATAGATTTAAGTGTAAGTTCACGTAAAAAGGCCGAAGAGTCTGAGAAGCCTGTCGCAACATGGGGATAAACCTGGAAATCCAAATGTCCATGCAATTAAGATAGCCAAATTTACGCTTTCAAAACCAAATTTATTATATGGAAAATAATTATTGGCTTCATATGATTCGAAACAAACCATTGTTATTTATTATCTTGCTATGAATGAATCGGTCAATCGATAATTCACAACTTGAAAACCATATTAGTTGTATAGAAAATAATCATTTTTATGGCTGCACTAGATCAAATATAAACAAATGTGATTAATCATCTTGCTACAAAAGAATGCTTCCACCCATTCACCACTTTCATACCTGCTCATCAACAATCTGAGCGGATAAAGAAGCTCCAAATTGATCAATATGCTGCAGAAGACCAACTCGTATTGCTCTATCATTGGAGGCAAAAAGCTTAACAATGCTTGGTAGGACCTGCTCAGGAACATTGTAATTCACAATGTAAACAGATAAAAGATAATTGTAACTGAGGTATATTGATGCACAGCAAATAAGATATGTAGACCAATATCCTTTCACCATAATATTTTAATTTACAATTCTACAGATCTTTGAAATAATCATTTATACATAAAGTCATTGTGGGAACAGTGATAAAGCATCAAATACCTTTGAACGGAACTCATCCTCCGATAACCATGATCCCATTTTCAGTAAGGAGTTCAGAGCAGGAGCAGCTGCAGAACCAAATTCCAGCGAAGATGCCAACATAGGAAGCAACTGCAATGGCCATAACAGCAGAAACACATATAAATAGCATTTCTTAGCACTTAGAGTCACTCCACAAATCAAAATTATGGTCAACAAGAGAGCTCCACAGTGCACCATAAAAGCAGCATCAAACCTTCTTCAACACAATTTGACGTGGTAGCTGATCAGCTAAATTTGGAAGCTTGCGAAAAAATGAATCCTTCTCCACACTGTCTTTTAGATTAAGGACATCCATGAATTGAATCGTCTCAACTAGCTTATTGTGAAAATATTCTGCCAAGAAAGCATATACATAGTTTATATCAAATTTCAATCTAGAATTATTTACTTTATGGAACATGGCATTAAAAATATATTTAGTAGATTTCAAGTAAATTAAATAGTTTAATCAGAATACTATTACAAATAGGTTCATCTTTGATAAGAAAAAATTGGTGTAAAGATTGGAAACAATACCTAAAGGAAATCAAGCTACTACAACAAAATCTTAATATCCATCAACACTTGGAGCAAATTAATCAATAACTATTCATCTGTTCAAAAATATAGTTCTTTCATTTGTGTAAATACAATAAAACATGATAATACAATTATTTTTCTTTTTGTAAAACTCAATGTTGCATGCCATATTAGAAATGAGGCAAGAATGAAGTTCATGCAAAAGAATGCCCTCCAGGCATTGTTTACACAGGTCTAACCCTACAAGATATTTAATCTTAAACTTACATCACAACAGAGTTGCTTGCAAAGGAGGTAATTGCTGTGGAATCTAAAAATATTTTCCTGACCAAATACATATATCGCATTGATCAGAACCATACCACCACTGGATTCACTCAGAATTCAAGAAGTGTGACAATAATGGCTTAGAAACATTGAAAAACAAAGCTGGTTGACAAAACTTAAGGCATACAATTGCCCAGAAAAAACTTCAGACAATCACAGCAAATCATAGAAAAAAAGAAAGAAAGGTATTATATTCATGTTGAAATTACTGTAATCTGATATTGTATTAAGTATACAGGTATGTGCTTCATGTTGTCTGAATTGCTGTAATCTGAACCTAAGTTCAGTCAATGCTGAATGTCTCAGGAGGACAAAAGGATTGAGTAATCAAAGCCATGATTGACCCAAAGGAAGTGATAAAGCTTCACAGTTGTAAGTAAACTTAGATTTAATCTGTCTGAATTAATAAGCATAAAGGAATATAGGTCGATGCAAGTGCTCTTAATTAATAAAGGTAAGTCAGGAATGTAATATGCTTGAGGAAATTAACAACACTTGCAATAGATTTCAGATTTCCTGATATCAATTTTTTGTCAAAAAAAAAGTTATGGATTTTTGGTAACTTGTTTTTATTACAGGAAAGGATGTTGCAAATAGAAATCAGAAAATTCTACCATATAGGTTTGAGGCTGTTGTACCCAAAATACAAATTTTGCTTTAATAAAGCATTTTGCTGAAAATGGTCAAAATCTTGTAAAATTGTCGTCAAAGTCAATAAAAGTCAAAATCTCTGAAAATAGCAATTATCTATTCTTAGGAATTTATGAACGACAAACGAAGCATGATGTTTTTCCGGGTTTAATGTCAAGAGGATACTCGTAAAATTCTGAAAATTTTGAAATTAGGGTTTGAGGCCCCTACTTTTAGAAAACCCTAAAAATAGGATCTTTTTATAAATGACTCAAAATGATTTTGATAGGTTAATTCTTCGTCACAATCACACTGGTCAACTCAGAATCATCAAAAAGTCACTTTTTCTCTGGTGGGTCTATTTCACTTTTTCAAAAGAAAAGTTAGGACCTCTTAGGTCATCAATGGCAGATGGCCAGTACTAGGTGTCACAAGCTAAGTCTCAAACACGGCACAAAATGAACTACGGCAAAATTTGTTCGAAAAATGGTGAACGGCAAAGGGGGGTTTCATAAAGGTCAAAATTACAAAAAATAAACAAAGCCTGGAAAAGAGGATGCCTTGTTCCAAAAGAGATGCCTGGCAATCAATGCCTTAGTCAAATTCTCAATTTCCGTGCACGTAAAATGATGAAAGCAATCACAAAGGTGAACGCCTTCACGTCAGCAACAACAGTGATCAATGCAGTCAACGACATGGTGAACACAAAGCTCAGGGAGGTTGAAACTCACAAAAAATGACCAACTCTGGAACAAAAAGTGCCCCTGCTAGCCAGGGGCTCCCATGAATTCAGGAGTCCAAGTGCAATTGTTGAGATTTGCAAAACTAGTCATCCTCTTTAGAATTTTGCAAGCTTTCCAACGGATCGCCAAGCTCATTCAACAAATTTATCAAACACCGGCACCCAAGCATCAAGCGGAAGATGCTGCAAGGCAACAAACATCAAAAATGGTAGTTTATCAAGGGAACGGTGCCCCTACAGGCCAGGGGCGCCCAAAAAAGAAAGCAATTAGAAGTCAGTTTTTGGGTTAGCCATTTCCAGATGATCTTCCCGGATTCAACCCAGCTTAGCAACGAATCTATTCGTCATTCCGCAAGGCCTGTCAAACGTCAGTAGTTGTTGATCAAGCGGGCACGTAAAACAAAGGATAAATTGAAGTTCATATGCGCAAAAGCGCACCTACTAGCCAAGGGCGCCCAGCATTTTGGGCAACCAAATGAAGTTTTACACAATTGTCTTCTCCAAGACATCTTCTCAGACTCCTTCCAGCTTCGCGATGAATCTAGTTGCCAATCCACGGGACCTATCAAACACCCGTAAACGATGATCAAGTGGGAAATGCTGAAAAATGAAGGAAAAGTTGAAAATCATGAAAATTGGCTAACAATGAGCAGAAAAGCACCCTGTTGCCAAAAGGCTCCCAACTTTTTGGAGCATCAGATGCGGCTTTCATGTTTCACAACTCCCAAGAAGTCCTCAGTTACGATTAGGCTTCACAACAAGTTCATCAGTAGATTCACCAGAGCAGCCAAACATCCAACAACAAAGACCAAACTGGAGCATTTCGTCAATAGTTGCAAAGTAAAAATTGTATCTCAGAAGCACAAAAGCGCCCCTGTAGGCCAGAGGTGCCCAGAACTTTAAGGATCTAAATCAACTTTCAAGATTTGCAAGACCAGTCATCCTTTCCTGAATTCTTCCAACTCCGCGACGAATTCGTTAGCTTGATCACAAGATTCATCAGTCACCGGCAATGGTAGATCGAAGCACGGGAGGTCAAATTGAAGAAATTAAAAATCACTAAAAATTGCTTTTAAGTCTAGCAAACAAAACTACCTTATTTCAAGAAGGGGCCCAAGAATTCAAGCCACCAAAACCAATTTTCAAGGTTTGCAGCTTCCAAGAACATCTTCTCAGATTTGATCACGCTCTGCAGTGAATCTATCAGCCAAACCACAAGATCAATCAGACAACCGGAATCAAGGATCGAACAAAAGCAGTTTATCAAAGAAAAAGAAGAAAATCTTCAAAAAAATTCTAACTCTACAAACTTGGATGCCTTATCTCAAGATGGCACCCAAGTGCATTTGAGTTACGAATTTCAAAGACTTTCTCATTCCTCAGGACGTCCCAAAATTTGGGGGATTCTTCCAGTTAATAGCTAATCATGCCAGATAACTCCTAAATTAGGGTTTTCATGAGTTAACTAATGCTTCCACCTCCAAACTTGATTTAACAAACATCTAGGCATCCTTTTTCATTATTTCTTGTAGGTTGACTTCAAACACCAAACACAGAAGCTTTCTTCTCTATGGCATTTGAAGGATCAAACGAAAGAGGTTTTCAGCATTCTTTTCAAGATCAGGTTGCACAAAAGGATGTCTTTCCAGAATCCATATCTCCAGGGCATCAGTTTTCAAAAAGTAAATATACATCATCTTAAACTTTTAGCGATTTGAGTTCTCTTCTTTTTCAATCTTCTCCAAGATTGGAAAAAATTTCCTCAGCTTCCACGCTTAGGGTTTCTCGCATGTTCAAGCAAAATCAATCTTTTCACAGATTTGACCTTTTGGGTTCATTCAACACAAGATTGGCCACAAAAATTGCCTCGTTGCTTCCATTTTTTAGGTTTTCTGAAAAAATCACCTTTTTCAAAAAACTAACAAATTGGGTTTATTCAACACACACCTACAAAACTCATATCTCACATTTTCTTAGGAAAAACTTGCTTAGCAGCTTCTACCTTTGAGGGGATCTTGCATGTCCTTGCAAAAATCAATTTTTTAGAAAATGAACGATCTCAGTCCATTCAAAACGATCTTCCTAACAAAACCCACGTCCCAATTTTTTATCCAAAAATCTACCTTTTTTTGCCTCTCAGCGAAGCTATTTTTAGCTTTTGTGCAGAAGTTGTTTGAACATATCTGTGTTCATAGTCAAACTTCACAGTTTCTTCATGCAATATTCTTCCATTGAGAAAAATCAAGAAAAGCATCAGAAGAATAAAGTTGTAGAGGAAACAGAGGTCATCACTCCAATTACAGAGCCGCCAAAGTTACCAATCAACAAACTGTCGATATCAATGTGAGGATGGTGACTACATCAATCTTGACGAGGTGCAGATGGAATTCCAAAACCTCATTCGTAGTAGTTTCAGGGGTGACCCTGTTGATTGCAAGTTGAGTCAAGTTGCAGCCATGTCAGAGAGATTTAATGAAGCAAATGAAAGGAGAAGGGATTTTCAGAATCAGATTGCGGATGGAGAAGTGATGCTGCTGAGACAACACACCATTCAGAAGAGTGTCAATGTCCCTGACGAAGAGGCAGTTAACAGCTTCTTGGAGGACATGATCACTCAAGGTGGCAAACAATGAACTACCAATTGGGGTGTCCTCCCTTTTCCAAAGATAACATTTAAAACAGCAGTTTAACTTGATGCCTTTTTCCAAGTTAAACTCGCTGTCCACCTTTCATGCATGTCTATTTTGGCAGTGTTCCACGGAGTTTCGGGGACGAGGGGACGAGGAGACGGCTGGGGACACGTTTCCGAGATGGGAGACGGGGGGCCTAACTTTGGAGACGGCAGGGGGACGACGGGGGGACGGCGGCAAGGGGTAGGCACTGAAATACATATAGTACTTGAAAAATTAGTTATAAAAAGATGTATAACAATACAATTATATAACTGTAGAAGCCTAAGGAATAAGTAAAGTTAACACATAAAAAGAAAACTTAAAAGTTTAAACACAATAACACATTGCAATGATATATCATTTCATTGAACTAGTGAACCACTGAACATTGAAAATCAAAATCAAAATATAAACATTGGAAAATGCAACAAGAATTATTCATAATTTGAGTTTCATAATCATGATTCATGAATCATAATTACAATCAAGTATCACTGTATCATCAATGTTCAAACTTCAAACTTCAAAAACAGAGTACAAAATAGGAAATACTAATAGTAAATGGCTCCAGGCTAATGGGTTGTTGCCTCTGAAAGTCTCCCAGAAGATTCCCTGGAGTCTCCCAGAAGTTTCCTTGGAGTCTCCCTGAAGTTTCCCTAAAGTTTCCTTGGAGCTTCCTTGGGTGGAGGGGACGTCTGGAAGTCTCCCAAAAGTTTCCCTAGTGTCTCCCATGCAGAAACGTCTCCCTCCACAGGGAGACTTCGGGGGGACGATGGAAAAACGTGGAGACAACAGGGGGACGGCGGAGGAACATTTCCTAGACGTCTCCCCGTCTTGGAAACGTCCCTGTCTCGAAAACAGGCGGTTTCTCCGAGGGACACGTCCCCATGGAACACTGATTTTTGGAGACACCTATTGTACAGTGGAGTTCCTTTTAGTTTTAGATCAGTTAATTGATGTAGTCTTTCCAGTTAACTATTAGTTTACTTTGTTTAGACATAGTAATAAATCTTGCTAATTGGCAAGACTGATTGTTAACTCAAAGAGATTTTAGGGTTCCCTACTCCTTGAGAGTCTATAAATAAGAGCAGCCTTGCTCATTATTTCTTAACCGTTATTACTATACAAAATTGATGAGCTTTAGTGCCTTCAAACTTTGGTAGTCAATATCTGTTCACTTTGTTCAATGTATTTTGGTTGATCGTAGGTTGTATGTTTGTCTTCTTCATACAATTTGTTGTCCCAAACATGTATTTGTTGTTGGAAAGTTTTGAGGAAATAAATCATATGCCCACACTTGCTTTGATCCAAAGTCTCAAGATCTTTTTCGTGATATTGTTTTTTATATAATCTTTATTTCAATCTACACCTCAAAAGTACAATGAGTCTTTGAGGGAATTTTGAGATCAAGTTTATCGTTTCATGTTTTGTTTTTATTATCTTTTTGTCAGCCTACACCTCAAAAGAACAATGAGTCTTTGAGGGAATTCTGAGATCAAGTTTATCGTTTGATGTTTTACTTTCATAAACTTTATTTCAGCATACATCTGAAAGAGCAATGGGCCTTTGGATGTGTTTTGGAAACAAGTTTGTCTAAGTTTTGTGTTAACCAAAACCATTCCCCGTTTGCTTCTAAATCCTCTTGCTCTGAATTTACTTGAGGAGATAGAAGCATTATAAGTTTAGGCCTAGTTGTAGTTCAACTTACGAAACCAAAAAAAACCTCAGCTGCAACGCAAAGAGTTTTATAACCTTGTGCTCTCGGCTAAGATAAAAAGATAGGAATTTAGTTTAGTTTATCTTTTTACACATAATCAGCAAAAGAGGGAGCTTCCCCTCCTAAATTGAAGAGCATTCTAACTGTGCATAGCTGTCCATTTCCAATACGCACACCAAAGGTGCGAATTGAAACGCCAACAGAGGCCAAGTCTTTCTACCATAGGTTGATGGTCTTCACAGCATAGACATTCATAGTCATAGTTGAAAAACTCGGACTCGGCAATAACTCAGCATGCCCAAAACATTTAAAAACTCGGGACTCAGCAAAAACTTGAGGAAAACCTCAGCAAATTTATCGAACAATTTAAAATAAATAAATTTTTAAAATATTCTTCAAAAACACACATATATACTAAATTTGTAGAGCATATTACTGATTTCCATCATATATAAATCAAAATTTGAGTTCAATACATATCATAGACCAAAAAACAAGTTCAACTTTTGAATACATATCAACTTCAAGTTTTGTTATCAATGAAAATTGTAAATCATAAATTTCTCCTACAACTAAACCTCTAAATATTTTGTTGCCGTTGTGTGGGAGTTGCTGAAGTAGATGGTATATGTGCAATATCCTCAATAGGTGCCTCATCCATAGTGATAGGATCAAGTTGTGTATGTAAGGAAACTGCCTCTTCTGGCTAACCAACCTCGCCTTCTACCTCCTCATATGTTGCCACTTCCACTTCCCATTCAGCTGCCTCCCTCTCCAAATCAGCTAACTCATCATCACTTAACTATGGTTCCACATCGACCTCATCGAGCTCAGCAATCCAATCTGAGTATAGATCAATGTCATCAAGGTCAAGTGCTTCATGTGAACCTTATCCTTGTAGCTTATGCTCATGCAACCTAAGGTTGTACCGCACGTAGAGAAGGTCAATCAAGCGTTTTTGAGTCAACCTATTGTGCTTCTTTGTGTGAATGGCCTGAAAGAAACTTCAGTTGTGCTCACAACCAAAAGCACAAGGCTGAGATAAAATGCGAATGGCAAGCTTTTGAAGATTAGGTGTTGTGGCACCATAATCTTCCCACCACAAATCTGCAAAGATAACAATTGCCATTTATAACTACATATGGATTTTAATAAACTTAAAAAATTAAAATAAATGGTAAAATAATATCAAACATGTTGGCATAAGAACTAACACCTCTGGAGTGTGAGTTTGTACGTACAGCTATGCACACTACATAATGAGTGCTCTTCAAATTAGGAGGGGAAGCTCCCTCATTGTGCTGGAATGCATGAAATAGAAAACTAAACTAATGTCCTATCTTTTTGTTCTCAACTGGTAGAGGCACAAGGTTAAGAAAACCTAGAACGTTGCAGCTAAGCATTTTCTGGTTTCGCAGATCATCTAACTACAACTAAGCTAACTTCTTTAAAATCTATCCAGTTTACTCATGAAAACAGAGCGTGAGGAAATGGAGCGGGAATGGTTTTTATACGATAAGCTGGGTACAGATTTGCAACATGAAGGCAAGGTGGGCACAACTATCTGCTCGGCTGAATAAGCTTATTATGACACACATCATACGATAGGCTTTAAGTACGAATTCTCAACATGAAGGCAAGGTGGGCACAACTATTTGCTTAATTCGAATAGGCCTATTGATAAACAAAACACAAAAGATAGCCAACTAGGACAGCAAATTGCATAGGCGAGACATGCATACAATCCACGATCAAACTAGCCACTATATCTAACTAAGGCAAGCATTCATCATAATAATTGCATGGAACCCGAGTGGCATAACAATTCATTATCAAAACAAATACTCTTGTGAACAAATCCAAAAAGACAATATTACAGGCAAGGTAGGCGCAGCATATATTAATCTCCTATAAAAGTTCGTTGAACAGATACAATAATAGCAATACTACAGGCAAGGTAGGCGCAGCATGTATGCTATCAAGCAAAAGTTAAAATACAAATGAGCTGAATGCTCTTATTTATAGACTTCAAGGTGTAAGCAACCCTAAAATCACCTTGAGTCAACTACAGTCTTGCAATGCATGCAAGATCTTATTCCTAAACCCTAATTGAATGAAACTATGCAGTTAACTGGGAAACTATCATCAGTTAACTGAAATATCTAATCTAAATGGACAAGTGCAACATGCACGTCCTTATTGAAAGCAAGTCAACTGGAATGTTATCATCAGTCAACTGAAAAATCTAATCTAATCTCCAAGTGTACGTAGATGTTTCCAAGAAAGACATGCATGCAATGTGTAACAGCAAGTTTAACTCGGAAAGAAGCCTCGAGTTAACTGCTTCTTAAGACTCATCCTTATAAACAATTGCATGGTCTAACTGAAAGTCTACTCCAAGTTTATCATATCCTCCAAGAATTTATCAATAATATCATCATCTGGCACTCTGACGCTGTCCACGATGATTAACTGTTTGTCTAACTCTTTGTCTCCATCCCGGATTTCCTTCTGACTATCTCTAACCTTTGTGGTCACCTTTTTGAAACTGATAGTCAGCATTGTAAACTCCTCCATCTTGGACGCCTCTGGCCCTCCACATAGGTTATCACGAACTAACTCTTCGAACTCAGCCTGAACTGCCTCTAACTCGGTGTATGAACCATCTTCATGCCGATAATGACATGGGATCTGAGTGATGTACTCGCTGATGAAACGAAGAGCTGCAACAACCTTTTCCTGAAGCATGTTCATCTTAGCAGCAATCCTGTCATATGTCTCCACCCTGCAAAGATATAACTCTCTCCAAGTGAAGACCTTCTTTTGATCTCCATCTGCTTCAATGGCGTCATAGATTCCTGCAAGCTGTGATATCAAAATCAGGTCCTTCGGCTTACGCTCGGCTATGACAATCTCGAGCTCCTGAATTCTCTGGCGAAGACTATGTGCGTCAACCCTAAACTAATATAGCTCTATGAGGAGGTGTCGACCAGCAATGATAAAGTCTTCAATCCAAGTATCCAGCAGCTTTCCTCGATTAACCAAGTATTGAATCTTCTGCTGATCTGCAGCGGTCTCTCGAAGTTGTGGGAGTAAAGGTGCTTGCCCCTCGCTGCCATGAAGCAAACTCGAGATGTACATGCGAAGTTGCCTGATTTCAATTTTGAGAACTGCCTTATCCTCACCATCCTTCATGACGCGTTCCTCCAGATTACTCGCGACGACTCTAAATAGATTCACGTCAGTGTGTCGAGTACTCTTCCCCAGATTAGTTTTGACGAAGGTAAAATCACCAACATCAACTTGATCCAAGTACTTTCCTTCTGGAGGAGTAGCAACCTCTATGACGATCTCTGCCTCAGGATTCTTCTCAATATTAATCTGCTTTCTGGCCCTATTATTCAAACTGTTCTGATAGGGTTCACCGAACTCAGATAAATCAAGATTATATGAAGGCATACGCCTCTCTCTTCCCAATGACTTCTCGAGCCAAGATGAATAAGGAATACTATCCTCTCGAGGTGGAGCCGTTTCTACTGTATCAACTGTTGGCGAATCCACTGGTATGAAGGTCTCATGTATCGGAGACTCAGGCTCCGAATCAATATCTATGGCAGACGACTGTGGTGAAAAAGGTGAACCTAGAGATGACAAACCGGCCTCAGCCTGAATTACTGGCTCTAATGAAACAACTGGCTCTAGAAGTACTGTCTCTATAACTGGAAGTGTTGGCTCTTTCTCAACCTATTTCCTTTTGGTGATGCTTTTTCCTTTCGAATTAACTCCCATCTTAACCCCTTCAGGCGGCTTCATGGAAACCTTGACTCGAGGTCTAGCCCTAGAAGTAGAAGGCAAAGAAGAAACTACCACTGCTGGCGGCTCTGTAACTGGGATCACCCTTCGCTTTCGTTTGCTCTCAAGGAAGTACATAGTTGTTTTGATAACAGATCTGGACAAGTCTTTCATTGAAGTGTTCACTGGAACATACCAATCAGGTTGGCGAAGTGGCTGGCAAGCAACTTGGTCTTTAATAAATGAATGAAGAAGTATTTCGCCATCATCATCAGACAAGCCTTCCACATCCTCTAACAAGAAATCAGCAATCTGTGGAATAGTAAGCCTACAATAATGACGACGACGCACCTCAAATTCATCCTCACAATTGACCTAAAAGTCCTCAAGCACTACCGAATGTGAAACATTTCGCTCCAACCTTGTTGAATAATGACCCAACGGATCATAGGTACGCTTCTGAGGAAAACACTCAAGCTGAAGTTTTTCTAACTCATGTGCCATTAACTTGCAATCAGCAGCTGTTTTGCATTTGTAAATACCCAACTCAAACGGAAAGGTGAAAGCTAGCTTATGTCGATTGCGAAGAAAAGTGTGAACCTCATGTGCCTGTCTCATGAACTCCATGAAAAGAACCTTGTCCAATGGGTACCTCGGTAGCATCAAAGGCTCTCCTGTATATCCATATACACGAATATATGTGAAAGTAGGGAATTGGATGAACCAATCTGCCCAACTATCCATTGCTGATTGTGCCTCTGTAGAAATCCTCACATGCATCTCGTTATCTAAATTTCTGACTGTCCTCATAAGAAAGTGGTCATTCACTGTTGTAAAGTCTTGTTCAGCTTTCGAAAACTCCAACTAAGGGTAGTATTCGTGCACTCGTTGAACACCCAGAACTCCATCGGTCTTTAACAATTTAAAGCTGCCTTGGAATGCAACTAAGTAAACCAGAAAAGTTACCATGTGGAATTCGTGAATCTTTAGGAACTCTGTAATCTGCTGGTGAAGACACTCGCTGATAAACATGGCCCAGTCAAATGTTTCTTTCTTATCAATAACTCGTGAGATGAGGTATAACATCCACGTTCGGAAAACGCTTGCGTCTTCAGAACCTGCTAACCGGTTGAGGAAAGTTATCAAAACAGCAATCTCTTCCTTGAAATCACTACGTGCAATCTTCCTTGGCATGTTGGTTTTCTGAACCTTCAACCATCGTTGAGCTACTTTCTTCTGTGATCTATCCTTGTCCTCTTCCCATATTCTGTCACAATCTGAAATGGATACAACGAAATGATCTGAACGTGGAGGAATAAAAAACATTTTTCTATATCCCTCGGTTTAAGGCTACAAATAATCCTTCCATCTGTCGACCTGATTTGTCTGGTAGACTAGTCATAATGCTTGACACAAGCAAGTACGAACTCGAGATCGAAGACTGAGATAGGAATGGATGTCGCTGTAAGTATCCCTGAACGTTCAAGATTTCTGATTGTAGTACTGCTGACACCCTCCAATGAATTCAGATTGATGATGGGAAAAACATGACTTAAGTCGGTATCGGTAGTTTTCATAAAGTTATGAAGAAAGACCTGTTTGGCCTTATAGTCTATGGGATTATACTGCATTCTGAAAAACTAGACTTTTGACTGCAAAGTCGGGTATGTTTGGACAACTTCGGAAAAACTAAAAAAGCTCGGGGATAGGCTAAAAATAGCAAGGGGAAGTGAATTTTTTCGGACAAATTCTAAGATATGGGTTTTGTGTAGAATCAAACTCTAATACAACCCTGAATGTTAGAATTGCGAAAAAATAGGATTTAGGCTTGCATGCAAAAGGTTTTCAGTTGAGATTTGAACTGGCAGTTAGGGGCACCGAGGGCAATTTTTCCCGCAAAAATCTGGAACATGGGTTTTGTATAGAAATGAATCCTAAAACCACCCAGATCAACAGATTTGCGAAAAAATGTGATTTAGGCCCACATGCAAAGAAAATTCTAGAAAAAAAACACAGTGCTTCTAGAAAAGAGGCAGCGGGGCAATTTTCACAAAATAATCTAAGACATGGGTATTGTTGTTGATGCTAACATACTCGAACCCAGATGATGCTTTTCTAAAAAATCTGTTGTTTTCTTTGACATGCGAAGAAAATCTAAGACGAGAATAGAGGAAAATAAGACAAAAGAATAGAAGTTTTATTTGTTTGTTTTCTCTCTTCTTCTGTAAAAATTCGCCTATGCTTAAAGTAGAACTGATAAAACCTGCATGCAAATGGAAAACGAAGTCTGAAATAATCTTCTCTTGAATAATCTAAATATGTAGCTACGAAGAACACTGAAATCTGACATCTATAGCACCTTCAAATCAATTCTATGCTCAAGAAAAGATGTTTCTTGTCAACTCTGATGAAGAATAATGGACACCATTAGCAAAATATATAGAAAAATATCTTCTAAGGCATGTGAAATGCATGCTAAGCATTGGAAATGGCGCTTGAAATACAACTGGTGCTTCAAAACTCACGCATGGCCTATATTTGGCTTCAAACTCAGTTAACTGGCTGTACCATAAACCCTAATTAGGGCGCCACTTTGAAAAATTCAGTTAACTGATACATGCAAACTAATCTTAGCCAGTTATGACCAAAAATAGGTTTATTAGAAGTCGACTTGAAAAGAGTTCAACTGAAGATCTAAATTTAGTAAATTGAAAACTCCTCCCATGCACACTTCTATTTTTGAATTTTAAAAAGTCAACCTTTGACTTTAGGCGTCCTTCCATACTTAGACATTTTTCTGAAAATTTGAATCCAAAAACCTCAAATGAAGCTCACGTTCGATCACTGATTCTGATTGACTACCGCGTCAGATCAACTAGCTGACAGCTCCATCGAAGAGCGGGACCAAATCTGACAAGAAGATTCCTTGAGGTGATAATCCAAAATTCACAAATCTGAGGCTTCAAAAAGATGGGCACCCTTGGCCTCTAGGGGCGCTTTTTGACCTCAGTGTTAGTATATTTTCAGGCATTTTCATTATTTTCATTGATAACTTGACTATATTTCACTTGACGTTTCTCGGCATTTGACAAAACTTCAGAACATGTTAACTGGCTCACTACGGAGCAGGCTGAGTTCTGAGCAAAGGCTCCTAGAGAGCACTTTGTATATAAACATCATTTAACCTTCCTAAATCATGGGCGCTCTTGGCCTCCAGGGGCGCTTTTCCCAACAATGTCAGCCATTTCTGTAACTAACCAAAAACTACTAAACATTCGGCTACAGACTGCCAAGACATCTTCTAACTCGGTTGAGACAGGCAACGGAAAGCTGGAGCTGACACGAACGAGACGAATATCTGAAATCATCAAACAGATTCCATTAAAGGTCTTAAAACCTTGGGCTTTTGTCCTTTCTGAACAATCTCTGATCCAGTCTGAAACCTCAAATTTGACCACTGATGATGGCAACACGGCAATTTAGATTCACCTGCTGACAGATGCGTCGCAGAGCTGGACCAAAAATGGAAACAAACTTCCTGGGTGTCACTTGATCAAAAGACTTTATCTAAAGTCTCAAAAAGATGGGCGCCCCTGGCCTCCAGGGGTGCTTTTTCCAACCAATGTCAATCATTTTTGCATTTCCCTCGTTCTACATTGAATCTCTGGTTTCAGGCGATTTACTTCTCTGTTGGGCTGGCTGGCTGGCTCATTGCGAAGCTATCAGGAATCTGGAGAAGTCATCTTGGTAGAGACAAGTCACAAAAGAGTTGAATAAGGCTTCCAAAATGATGGGCGCCCCTAGCTCAGAGTGGCGCTTTTTCAATCCAGAGTTAGCCAATTTTACAGTATTTTAACTTGTTGAAAATCTCCTCCGAGACGAAGTAACTTTTTGGACGAAACTTGCCATAGAAACATCACCGAAGCGTTTTGAGCTTAGCTGTCGACACCTGGTACCTGGTCATCTGCCAATGATGAATTTAGAAAACCTAACTTCTCACTTGAAAAACGAAAACTACCCTCCAGGCCTAAACTGAGTCTTAACTGAAATTGACTTCACCACTGTGATCGTGAAGCAAAATAAACCAATCAAAACAAATTTCAGTCAATTCTGACAAGTTTCAATTTTTAGGGTTTTGACCTAAAAATAGGGTTCTAAAACCCTAATTTTTAAATTTTTCAAATTTTGCCAGTATCTCCGTGGCATGACATTGACTCAAAGCCCATACTTGAAATGCCTAAAAACTACGTTTTGACATCATTTTAACAAGGTTTAGACCATTTTAAGCAAAATGCCTTAATGAAGCAAAAATTTTGGTTTGGGTACAACAAAACACATGAATTTATTACCTAGTTGTAGAGTGTCTCTCCTATGAATGCAAAAATTGGGAGAAAATAATGCCTCTTCGACCTTCTTAGAGCTCTATAGCTCATCAAGTATGAGATATCGAAGGTCATCATCATCAACCAATCTCTCAATACATGTGTTGAGGCCAACAAGAACCTCTGCATCTACATTGAAATTAGGAGAGAAATAAAACTTGGGGTTCATATTTGGTCTTGTTTGACCCATACAAATGTTGAATTGCCTCTTTGGCCTTATCCATGGCCTCATACAGACACCCCATGGGGTTTTGATCCCAATCCACCTATCGTAGAACTCTAACCAACAATTCTGACACCTAAAATATACAAAATCTAACAAAATCAGCAAGTTGTAATATTAGAAAATAAAAAAATAAATCATCAAGCGAAGTTTGAAAATTTGCATTGATGATCTCCTCCATTACTTTGGCAAATCTAACATCAAAAATGGTCTTCACGACCTTCTCTGCTTCAGCCTTCCTACAATAAGGACTCTCCAACCATCTTTCACTCACAAACATGCGCTTAAGGCTGGAGAATGTAGCTAAAATACTCTACAAGGTGAGGAAATTAATAGCAAAGCGTGTGACTCCTAATCACACAAGATCCTTACCATCAATGTGCTCTCTCATGAGACTTAGGACCCATGTGTGGTTGTAAATGTACTTCAGGATATTCCTTCCATCTTCAACCACATTCTTCACCCAACTTAGTTTCCCTATGTCCTTAAGGAGCAAGTCAAGATAGTGGGCAAGACAAGGGCTCCAAAATAATGTTGAATGCCTTACCTCTAGAAGTTTACCGACTGCCACATATGCAACTGCATTGTCAGTCACAATTTCAATGACATTTTGAACTCCAACTTCCATCACCACCTCATCCAATATATTGCACAAGGTCTTTGCATTTTTTATTTCATTGGAGGCATCAACTAATTTTAGAAACATTAGTTGTCCCCCTGAAGCCACTAAAAATTTGATGTGTGTCTTATTTCTACCATCCGTCCACCCATTAGATAAAATGGTACAGAATTTATTTTCCCAAATTCTCCTTTGTTCCTCCACTAGTCAGTGTGTGTTTTGGACCTCATTCTACAATAATGGCCCACTCAACTCATGACAACTTGGAGTCTTGAACCCCTTACCTACCATGGTCAATGCATTGACCAATTGTTCCCAATAAGGACTAGAAGCAACATTGAACGGAGTATTATTGTAGTACCAAAATCTCGCACATGCCAACTTTGCCTCATTTTGCAACTCTTTATTCCATGCAGTACCTTCGAATGAAGATTGTGCACCGGGAGTATTACATGGAACAAAAAAGCTAGAACTATGGCTGCCCACACTTCGTGATCCTCATATCTATGGCCCAATAGAAGAAGAGCCCCCCATATCTCTTTGTGACCTTATAGAACTGAAATCTAGGATTGGAGTTGTCATTGCCTTTGTTGTTCTCTTTTTATCTACCTTCCTTTGCTCAAATGCTGCAAGGAGTGTTTTTGCCTCCCTCTCATCCTAGTGCAATGGATGCGAATAACCTCTCCTCACGCTACACCTGGTGTTTCATGTTCCTAGCAAGGATCTATCAATTTGCCACCACTTCTTTTACTTGCAGAAGTCATATTCTTTTAGCAAAATACGAATGAAACCTAGCAAAAAGGAGACAACATCAAAAATTAGTAACAAGGTCATCCATATACTTTGTCTTTTGCAATTCTTTATTGATTAAGACTCATTGAAATGCACTAGTCTAAAAAATGTCATCGGTTTGTAGTTTGTAGTTGTACCGATTCTACTACTTGTCATATGCAAAAGAAGACACTTGTCATATGTTTCAGTTTGATTGACCAAGGTGTAATCCGTACTAATACTTTGTTGTGGTTTTGGAGGTTTCCTAATTAGAAAAGTGTTGTACCCAAAATTAAACTTTTTGCTTCATTAAAGCAATTTGTAAAAATGGTTGTCAAAAGTCAAAAAAGGCAAAATTTTCTAAAAATAAAGAGACTATAGGGATTTTTTGGGTTTATTGTCAAAAGGATACTGGTAATTTTTTTCTAAAAATAGAAATTTGCATATCGGCCCCTATTTTTTAGGAAATCACGCATGTAGGGGAAATCCTCAGATTTTCGAAAATCTGACGATTTGGGTCTCCTCAAAACGAAATTCTCTACAAAACCCCAATCTCAGTTTTTGATTGGTTGATTTTACGTCCTGATCACGCTGGTCCAATCATCAAAAAGTCAGTTTTTCTTTAAAGGGTCTATTTCACTTTTTCAGAAGATAAATCAGGACCTCCAAGGTCATCAATGGAGGATGGCCAACTGCCAGGTGTCAGATTCAAAGTCTCAAACACTGCACAAATCAATCTACGGCAAAAGATGCTCGAAAAATGGTGAACGGAGGGGAATCTAAAAATAGCGAAAATTGCAAAAAAATATTCTATGTCTGGAAAAGAAAGGCGCCTTATTTCAAGGGAGGTGCCTGGCAGTCAATGCCTTAGCCATTTTTTAAATTTTCGTAGATCATGCACACACAACGGTGAACACGATCAATGCGTCAACAACGACGGTCGATGTGGTCAATGAAGATGGTGAGAGACTGGCGAGGAAAGTTGAAAATCTTCAAAAAATGGTTAAGTATGGAGAAGTTGGGTGCCTTATTTCAAGGAGGGCGCCCATGAGTTCATGCCTTAGAAAAAAAAATTGTGTCTCTTGTAAAACATGTGAATCTCTTCCATAACCCAATTCAGATCCAATCAAATGCAATCAAAACAACAAGTTTTGGGGTTTGGAAAGCAATACATCAACTCAGATATGTTCAAGCTCTTCAACGGATCCATCATCCAGTTCACAGGACCTGTCGGACAGTCAAGAATTGCAGATCAACAGAGGCATTTCACACGAAAAACGAAAAAGTCAAACAAAAGTTGAGTTCAAAAAATAAATAAAGTCTGGTAATCTTGGGCGCCTTATTTCAAGGAGGGCGCCCAAGACATCAACACTTAGAATTTTTTTTCGTTTTTCAAAAAATGTCAATACTTCTTCATCAGCCCAATTCCGGCTTTCGCAGAATCAATCAGATGATGTAACGGAGGCTGGTATGAGGTATCATTCTTCTCAAATTTGATCAGGCTTGCCAAAATGACTGACTTCCAATCTCTGCCATTCACCAACAGTGAAAGGACACGGAAGGTAGTTGCAAAGCCGCCAATAATTCATACATCTCTACTTTCTTCTAAATCAAAACTGAGAGCAATAGCTATGAGCAATCCTCCAGAGGATACAAAGATTAGTAGAATGACGAAGGGTTTAAAGGAAAAGGTGAATCAACGGGAACAATCATCAAATGCACCAAAAGTTCCAGTTGAATCAGCACCACAAGTTGAAGCTATGCCTTCATCTCCTGTTCTTCCACCATCGTCGAGGCCTTCTCCTATTCATATAGATTTAGAAGGCGATTCACCAGTTCGCAACATCTCAACATCGATTGATCCATCAGGAGTTGTTGGAGCTAGAACCGATCCTCCCAGAGAAGTTAGTAGAGACTCCTCGTCTTGGCTTGAGAACTTTCTAGGTAGGAAGAGTAGAAAGCCTTCTTACTAGTTCAACTTTGCAAAGCTTGATAGTGTCTACTAGGACACAACAAAGAAGAAACTTAAGAAGCAAGTTCATATCGAGAAGAATTTTGATGGCGAGAATGTCCTTGAGTTTGCCACACCTCCAAAGGACAAGAACATTGATGAGGTTGAAATTGATGACTTCAAAGTTCTCAAGGCCAATCTTCGAAGAAGCACTAGACATACTGATGTAAATCTCTTCGAGGTTGCAGTAGATAATCTGAAGGAACGAGTGCTCAAGGATGGAGAAGATAAGGCAGCCCTCAAGGCTGAGATTCAGCAACTGCGGCAGTATGTTTCCAATCTCCTTCATGGTACTTCACGCGCCACCTTGTTGCTTCCACAAATTTTGGAGTCACCTGCAAATCAACATCAGCTGAGTCAATTGGTCATTTACGGAAAACATTTGAGAGATTGGATAGAGGAGTTTGTCACCAGGGGCAGATTTATACATGCAGAGATGTAGCAATTGAAGTGCAACGCCCATGATCTTTGCTTAAGGATTCAAGAGTTTGAGCAAAATATAGCAGAAAGGAAACCAAGAGATGAGATCGTCATTTCCGACTTGAAAACAACTTATGATTTAGTCATTACAGAAGAACACAAGAAGAATCTTTTTGCTTGGAGAGCACAACACCTCTTCAAAGTAAAAACCTGCGAAGGAATATCTATAGAATCGGTTGGATATAGACAAAAGGTTGCTAGTACTCTCAAGTTCGTAAGTATGTTCATGTCACAAATCCCTTGCCAATATCGACATGAAGATGGCACTTACAATGATCTTGGTGAAGTCCAAACAGAGTTTCAAAACCTTGTCCGTGGCAGTTTTAATGGAAATCTTGTTGCCTGTCAGATGAATCATGTTGCCACAATGTCAGCCAAATTTGATGAAGCAGCTGAAAAGAGGAAAGAATTGCTAAGTTTGATCGCAAATGGTGAAGAGATGTTGGAGAAATAGTACATCATTCTAGATAGTATCAGTGTTCCTATTGAAGAGGTACTTAGCAACTTTCTGGAGGATATGATTTCTCAAGCTATCAATGAGTGAACTGACACTTGAAGCATGCAAAGATTTCCAGGAATAGAACTCAAGTAAAGGCAGCAGTTGACTTGATGTCTTTTCCAAGTTAAACTGTTTGTTCTCATTCATGCATATCTATTCCTTGGGAATATCACACCAGTTGGAGCTTTTCTTATTGTTAAAACAGTTAACTAATGTTTGTAGTCCAGTTAATTGTTAGTTGTCTTTTTGTTTATTTTTAGAAATAAAGCTTGCATGTTGGCAAGACTAGTTGTTAAACACAAGGAGATTTTAGGGTTCCCCACTCCTTGTTTGTGTATAAATAAGGGCAGCCTTGCCCATTTATTTTTAACCATTCTTGTGATAACAAATTTGCTTAGCCTACTTTGCCTGCAACTTTGTTATTTAG
Organism: Sequoiadendron giganteum; assembly: GCA_007115665.2. NCBI lineage: Eukaryota > Viridiplantae > Streptophyta > Pinopsida > Cupressales > Cupressaceae > Sequoiadendron > Sequoiadendron giganteum. The sequence continues at coordinate 709,734,278 of CM021100.1, forward strand.
TGTCTGTTCACTTTTGTTTCAAGTATAATCTGGTTGACCGCATATCGTATGCCTATTTTGCTACAATTTGTTGTTCTAATAGTGTTTTTGCTATTATAAAATTGAGCAAGAAAATCTCATGCCTATCTTGCTCTATCTACTGTCTCAAATCTATTTCAGCACTTTGTCTTATGTTTTGCTTGCATAATCTTTATTTCAGCATACATCTCGAAAGTACAATGAATTTTCAAGTGTGTTCTGGAAGCGAGTTTATTTAAGTATTTGTGTTAAATCAAATCAGTCCCTGTTTACTTCTGATTCTCAGACTATGAATTTACTTGAGTAGTTAGAAGCGTCATTAGTTTAGGCCTAGTTGTAGTTGAAGTTACAAAACCAGAGAAAACCTTAGCTGCAACACAAAGTGTTTTTTAAGCTTGTGCTCTCAGCTGAGAATAAAAAGATTGGCAGTAGTGTAGAATTTATTTTTAAGCATAATCAGCAAAGAGGGAGCTTCCCCTCCTAATTTGAAGAGCAGTCTAACTATGCATAGTTGTCCGTTCCTAATTCACATTCCAGAGGTGCGAATTGAAATACCAACAAAAAGAACAAGTTTTATTTGTGTGGCCTGATTAGTGAGTATAGATTAGAAAAGAAAAATGCATATGGGTTTCATGGTTGTCCCCATGCTAAGTGTTTGTAAATAACAAACACTCAGCATGGGGACAGCTTTTATTTGTGTGGCTTGATTAGTGAATATGGATTAGAAAGAGAGGTTTTATTTGTGTGGCCTGATTAGTGAGTACGGATTAGAAAAAAAAAAAATGCATATGTGTTACACAACCTTTATTTGTGTGGCCTGATTAGTGAGAATGGATCAGAAAAGAGAAATCTATATTGGCCTGATTAGTGAGAATGGATTAGAAAAGAGAAATCTATATGGGTTTCTCTTTTCTAATCCATACTCACTAATCAGGCCACACAAATAAAGGCTGTCCCCATGTTGAGTGTTTGTCCAACCAAAGTTTCTCTTTGTTTGTCTAACCAAAGTTTGAAATCACCTCTACCATTACTATGTTTCATAGCATTGCATTAACTCATATATAAGAGAAATCCACATACAAACAATAAGCATGGGCAAACAAAGAAATTCTTCAAAATAAATTTGAAAGCCAACTGTCTATGGATTACGATGCATTACTAAACTATTGGCCAACCATTTATCTTTGGTCATACTCGTGATAAATTTGCAAAATGTATCTTGTTTCTAACATATTCAAAAAAAGGCACAAAGTCTTCTATGAAGTTCAAATGTTGCACAAACAAGTGCACAATATATTTTAAAGTCTAGCAATTGATGAATATAACATAAATTTTTGCAAATTTTTGCTCAAACAAAATTATAGGAAAATTCAAAAAATGTATATTTATTATTTATTAGGGTCAAATACAAATGCAGTGCCATGACTGTAACAAGAAGGGCTATGTCAAAGAAGGAATCTTTATAATTGCTAGGATTGTTATTGAAACCAAGTGTTTCACAGTAATGATTTGAAAAAGTTAGACAATCAAAGAGATTCCAATTTCATATCAATAATCAGTCAGTCTGAAACAATGAAGAATTTTTGCAAAAAACCTCTGAGAATTTCATGTCCCGCCATGCCCTCGCATCCTGCCATGCCCTCCTTGCGTCTTGTCGCACTACAAAATCGTGTTGCACAAGGGCTTTTACTGGTTAAAAATTAAGTGTTTTTATTTTTGTGCATTTTATACCTATTTCAGCAAATTATTCAACTATTATGCATGCATTTTCGAGAAAAAATTGTGGCGAGTCTCTCAAAAAACATGGTGACGAGTTTTTTTGTGAGTCACTCACCGCTAGTCATGGCACATGAGTACTCCCGATTTCACTGCGTTTTTGGTGAGTTTTTCAACAATGTTCATAGTTGCCTATAAGATTTCAGGCTTTCCTAAGAAAGACCATGAAGCTCAACAATAATAATCTTGCACCTAATCTTGCTTTAGTACTCACATTTTGATGTACACAAAGAAGTCGTCTACTTTACTTTCCTAAAAACATTGACATACCTTCAACATATATTAATATTTTGGTCGTCAAATTAAGATTTGGTCAAATTTCTCCTTGAGTGAGTGTAAATCAGAATAAAAACATTTTAACAGTTCAATATTATTAAAACAGTTAGTTATTTGTGCCTCTTGCATGCACTTCACAAAACTCAAAAGTAATATTCACAATGCCATAGGACACCCCCAACCACACTCCAATGCATGGCTGTATGATCAGAACAATTAAATCTTAATACATTAATGCCATCATATTTAATATGAGGATTCAATTGTATAATGTATTGCAATGCATTGGGGTAAAATAGCCTATCAATCTGAAAGCCATGTTAGAAGAGGCAAATGAAACATAAATTAATTATAGCACCCACAATATTAACTAAGAATTAACAGCCAAAATGCTCAGATGTTTAACTTTAACAAAATAAGAAAAAAAAATGCATATATCAATTGAAAGTCTACTCTAATGTGCACTATATTGAAACAATGGAGCTGAGCATACCACTATTCTCAATTAATTTTGCAGCATTTAGTCTCCTTGATGGTGTTGAACTCAAAAGCCTCTGGTAATCGGGAAGCAAAGACTGAAATTCCAAAATCAAAAGAATTTGAAGTAAGAACCACAATCAGCTAGATGTAATTTTTAATTTACTTTTAGGGCAAGAATAATAATTTTCTAATGCTTTAAACTAAATAAACACCAAACAAATTGTAAAAAGACTGTTACATATCACAGATTTTAATATATAAAAAGCATATAGATGAACCTTAATACAGGATTTCAAGGCAAGCAAATAGGTCCTAAACAAATGCTGTTCAACTTAAAGCCTTTTTACAACACATCATTTATAACATTGAGCCTAACAAGACTACCTACCTTTGGAATAGACCCTGTATTACGAAGCTCCTCTGTCTTGGACAGTTTAGTTGTCGAGAATAATTCAAATATCAAGCAGCCTGCCAAACTCATGTTTAGATCTCAAAGATGTCATATTTCAAGTAAAATAAACTGGCAACAAAACTTCAACATATCGCATAAACATTGGAGATAATACAACTTTAAAATATAAGCCAAGCCTGCTTATGAAATTTACCAAAGATTATACATAATAATGTGTAAAAGAAAATCTTCAAACTTCAATGCTTATTGTCGTTGTAAAATTTTAAGATAGGTAGAGAAAGGACAGTCCAATGGAAGAAAATTTTGTAGTTTGGGCTTCTCGATAGGGTTTTGATGCATAGGTGATCAATGGAAGAAAAACATGTTCAAAATCAAATTGTCATGTGGATTATAATAGTTTCAGATCATTTTCAGAATTCTACCATGTTCGACATAAGAGATATGCTTCATCCTTCAAAGCCCTACCTATCCAAAAGTCTATTTTTAGTGTGGCCTATTTTTAGTGTGGGCTAAAAATAGTATCATTTTCAAGGAGAACATATTCTGTGTTTTTCCATTTTTAATCAGTGCTATTTATAGGTATCGCTATTTTTAGCTTTTGTGTTATTTTTAGCAATCTCTATTTATAGCTCAAAGTCAGCTATTGTTAGATCATCTATATTTAGATCTCTTGACATACAAAAGATCTGAGTTCTAAGTGGGAGTTTATAATAATTTGTATTGTTAGTTCTAGGCAGGTATTCATAACCTTCAGATTCAAAGAACGTGGGTTCTCTTCTTTTTCAATCTTCTTTAAGATTGAAAATTCTTCCCACAATTTCTTCTACTTTTGTCTTAGGTTTTCTTGCATGTCCAAGCAAAATCCATTTTTTCACAGATCTAACCTTTTGGGTTCGTTCAACATTGAATTGGCCACAAAACCCACGTGCCAGACTTTTCCAAAAAAATAACCCCGCTGCCTCCAATTTTTAGGGTTTCTGAAAAAAAAATCACCTTTTTTTAGAAACTGACATTCTGAGTTTGCTTAGCATAGAGGCGCCTACAATACCCATATCTTAGAATCTCTGAGAAAAATTTGCCTCACTACCTCTACTTTTGAGGGGTTGTTGCATGCCATTGAAAAAGTCATTTTTTCGAAAATCTAACGTTCTGGATTCATTCAAAAAGACATTCTCAACAAAACCCACATCTTAGATGTTTTAGAAAATTGCCTCTCGGGGAAGCTATTTTTAGCCTCTGCAGAAAAAGTTGTTCAAATAGTATTGCATGCCCAATCATTCTTCCAGATTTTCAAAATGCAATTCTCTCAAAGTCGAATTCAAGACCAAATTAGTCTTGATTCACGATTTCGTGAGAACACTCGACACTGACTTACATCAAGTGAATCTGGTGGTTGATTTGGACAAATTGATAGGCGTAGACACTCAAAGTCTACGAATTCCATATGGTTTCGTACCTCATATCTCTGATAGCCTTTCAAGGCCAGTTTAGAGGGTTGAATACCGTTGGAACTCTGGGTGTGCAACGAGTTCATGAGTATTTCTCACAACTAGAGTGTTCATGATCTAACTTCACAGTTTCATAATGCAATACTCTTCCATTGAGAAAAATCAAGAAAAACGTCAAAAGCATAAAGCTGTAGAAGAAACAGAGGTCATCAGTCCAATTACAAAGCCGCCAAAGTTACCAATCAGTGAATTGCTAGTTGAAGTGTGCAGATATTTCCAGGATTGCTCAAGTTGCTAACAAGCAGTAAACTAGCAATTGAGGCATGTGATGATCTCTAGATGATGAGGCAATTAGCAACTTCTTGAAGGACTTGGTTACTCAAGTTGTTGAAGTCTAAGCTACCAATTAGGACGTCCCACGTTTTTCCAAGGATAGCAGTTAAACTTGACACCTTTTCCAAATTAACTTGTTGTCCCAACTTTCATGCATGTCTATTTTTGGAGACACCTTTGTACCGTGGAGTTCTTTTAGTTTTAGAATCAGTTAAAAGAAGTAGTATTTCCAGTTAACTGTTAAGTTACATTTGTTTAGACATAGGAATAAATCTTGCAGATTGGCAAGAACTGATTGTTAACTCAAGGAGATTTTAGAGTTCCCTACTCCTTGAGTGTCTATAAATAAGAGCAGCCTTGCTCATTATTTCTTAACCGTTATTACTATACAAAATTGTTGTGCCTTTGTGCCTTCAAACTTTGCTAGTCAATATATGTTCACTTTGTTCAAGTGTATTTTGGTTGATCATATATTGTATGATTGTCTTCTTTCATACAATTTTTTGTCCCAAAACGTGTAATCATTGATTGAGTTTGAGGAAATAAATCAAAAGTACATTGAGTCTTTGATCCAAAATCACAAGATCTTTCAATATTGTTGTTTCTATAATCTTTGCTTCGATCTACACCTCGAAAGAGCAATGAACCTTTGAGGGATTTTGGAGATTAAGTTTATCGTTTGATGTTGTATCTTATAAACTTTATTTCAGCCTACACCTCGAAAAGAGGAATGAGCCTTCGAGGGAATCCTAAGATTTAGCTTACCGTTTGATGTTTTACTTTCATAAACTCTATTTCAGCATACATCTGAAAGAACAATGAGCCTTCGGATGTGTTCTAAGAACCATTTTGTCTAAGTTACCCAATCATTCCCAGTTACTTATAAATCCTCTTGCTCTGAATTTACTTGAGGAGATAGAAGCGTTATAAATTTAGGCCTAGTTGTAGTTGAGATTACGAAACCAGAGAAAACCTCAGCTGCAACACAGAGTTTTATAAACCTTGTGCTCTCAGCTGAGATAAAAAGATAGGAATTTAGTTTAATTTTTCTTTCTATGCATAATCAGCAAAAGAGGGAGCTTCCCTCCCTAATTTGAAGAGCAGTTTATCTGTGCATAGCTGTCCGTTTCCAATACGCACACCAGAGGTGCGAATTGAAATGCCAACAGGCCAGAAACTAGTTTTGAATATCCATATCAATCTCCATTATTCAAGGACCGATCGCACAATTCTAAGCCATTAAAATCGCACCATTCCAAGGCATTAAAAGTGTGAATTAAATTATGATCATCAGATGATTGTAATGCATCATGGACTTAAGAACTTGATCCTTGAATCAAACAAGCTGCAAAACCTGCCAAAAACTTGCATAAGTATATAGATAGGTAAGCAATGAAACCTAATCTAGAGCCATGAACTTTCCCAGTTACCTAGACAAGCCTGATGAGCCTAAAGCCTCCCTTTTTGTCTACACAATGAAAGCACCTGAATTAGTTATGTTCAAGTTCCTAATTCTTTTCAGTTTGAGTGGTCACTCAAAAACCATTTAAAGGATACTATAACAATGAGGCTACTGATCCTACAACAGAGAAACTCTTAATCATACCTCCAAACTGTATCTTAGAATGTAGAAACTATATAAAAGGAACCTGTCATGTACAAGGAAATTTGAAATCCGACATCACAAGATCACTTACTAAAATAAACAGTCACACAAGAAACCGTAAAGAATATGACAATCGAGTTTCTTAATACAGATCTATCAAATGTCGTATAAAACAAGATATTATATAATCAATGCTACCTGTCAAGCTTTAAATGAAAGGATTAACATACTATGTGAATGGATCTTTTATTTAATGCACGTGTAAGGACTTGACTAAAAATGAATGTTTGAAGAGATTTCAATGATTTCACTCTATTTTCAAAGCTCATATAAAGTACATATCATTAAATGTGTAAACCATACTCACAGACAAAAGAAAGCATTATATTGCAGAACAGCACTAAAATTGCACAGGGTGATAAGGAATCATTCAAAGCTAGTAAATTGTACAGAGTGGATAGCACCATGATCTACTACTTGACCTAAAATTCAAAAGGTCTAAGGAATCAGTCATCTTGCTCTATAGATAACTGTAACTAGCTTTCCTATCCTTTCTGAAGTTTGTTAAATGGATTTATGGATCTTGCCCTATTTTCTAACTTACATCTCATTCATCAATTTATTAATATAAACTTATTATAGTCATTGAAGAAATACTTATTCATCATAGCAGCAGGTACAAATGTCTTTAAACCAAGTGTCATGTCCCCGATTTTAAATGAGACCTATTTTTCAACTGGGCAGAAAGAGTGTTTTTAAACACTAAATTTGAATCTAATAAATATTTAAAATAATATTAATATTATAATAATAATAATTTTTAAATAATATTAAATAATTTAATCTGGATCTGGCCAACCCAATTGGGGAGGCATATTATGTTGATATTTATATTGAATGTTTGGATTCAAGGAGAGCATCACACAGTCGGACTTGGTCATGTGAGCCTGTTAAGGACGAAAATCCTTGCAGCTTTGCGTCAAGGTAAGGGATGAAATCCCCTTCCTTGCGGTTGTGTGTTTTCATACATTCCACATAGCAGTTCTTCCTGACGCCTATTACATTGCAGGTCTGAAGGTTCAATTAGCTACCACAGCTTGGGGGAGGGTAGCAATAAGGCATGTGGCGGAGCCTTTGGCTCGCACCACGCCAGAGTTTACATTTGAGTGCTTTTCCAGCACACAGGCAGGAGCATCTACATTATTTGAAGTGCCCGAACAGCCTCTTTACAAACGCCTATAGATTGAGTTCACAACAATCTCATCGTGGCTGATCATTCGAAGACGAGAGAGTAAAGGAGGCACCACTTTAGGCACCAACCATATCAACATTTGCTCAGATTCATCTATGAAGTCGCGATTATAATTCAAGGAGCTCAGGCGGATCCCATAAACTGGCATTAACCTCAATTTGCTATTCGCCCAAGCATTTGAACAATTGTGTACATTTATGTAGATTCCATTGAGTGCTCTCTACAATCAGTAAGATACATATGCATCTATATCTTCCAGTGATGTTAGCGATCTTAGTCGTCGTTATGTAAAATCTGTCAGATATATAGTGATTACCAGTCGATAACTATTGGGAACTTGTTATTGGGATCTAATAAGAATTTTGAGTGTATTTGTTTCTGAATGAATCTGAGCGACCTATTTTCTATCAGTTGTTAGCTTTTCCTATGCTATGAAAAACTAAATTTGTGATCAGAACTTCCTGCATTTTAGTTTGTTGTCTTTGCACATATCTCTGAATTGGATTGTTTACGATGGATTAAGGATTGGGTTAGAGTTAGCATTTAGCAGTTGTTCATTTATATGATTGATGTTGAATCAGTTCGATGTGCAAGTTTCCATCAGTTTGTATGTGTAACATTCGGTGAACTTTACTGAGGCATCTTTATTGTCAGTGTGAGGCAATTTGAACTTGCATTTTACAGTGGTATCAGAGCAACAGTCCTACCAACCTATTGGGTGATCTTCTTGCATGCAGTAGAGCCAGTGTGATCTGAGAGCCATAAAAAGAGAAAGGAAGAAAATTGAGACAACCACTCAAAGGAACGACATTGGGATAGGAGGCAGAGGTAAGAAGAAGATGGTTGATCAGTCTAATAAGATAAAAGCACTTCTACAAAAGCAAGATCAGATGAATCAAATGCTGATGCAAATGATGCAAAACCTAACCAATGCAGTCACCAACAGCAGATCAGTGCCAAACAATGTTGAAGAGGGCGACTCAAAACGGTCTAAAGCTGGAAAACCAAGCAAAACTCCAAGTGGATCAACTTTCAGACCTTCCCAGCCCACTTTCTTGCCTAGGGCAGACATACGACAAGAAGAAGAAAGGCAGAATCAGACTGCAAAAGATTTTGCCATGGTAATAGAGGAGTATATGAGGCTAGACCCCATCACTGGAAGGGAGATTTCCCTTGAACTGTATGAACCAAGGAATGATGTAAGGCAACATATGCAGCGATTAATAGAGATCTCCAGCACAAAGTAAGCAAGTTGTCACTTCCTACATTTGATGGTTCTAGAAATGTGACTACACGGGCTTGGGTTCAAAAGTTAGATACATACTTTTCACTCAGCCCTATTACCGAAGATGAAGCAGTCAAGTTTGCTATTCTACATTTGGAGGGTGTAGCTCATGAATGGTGGCATCATGGCATCGTGACACAAGGATTTGACCTTGTTACTACATATGCTGATTTCACACAAAGGCTCATAGAGAGATTCAATAGAAGAGATCCGAAGGTGTATTTCAAGGAGTTGACACGGCTAAGGCAACATGGTATAGTGGAAGATTATGTCACAGAATTCCAAAGACTTGTTGCTATGGTTCCAGATGTAATGGATAGGAGAATCATTTTGTGGACTAGTGAGGGCTTTAGAGCTAATGTCCTTGGAGGAGGCTATTCGAAGAGCCTTAAGCCTTGAAGATTCCGCTGTAAAGAATAAACCCATGTCCAAGAGTGCACCAATAGGGCAGCAGAAGAAGCCATTTCACAAGACTGTTTCTCAATCCAAGTTCCCACCTCCAAAACCTAGTAGGATGGACGAGTCTAGGAATGAGCTTTGAAGGTAAAAGCTATGTTTTTCTTATAAGGAGCCTTAGGTACCAAGTCATAGGTGTTTGGGGAAAGGACAAATCCGCTATATTGAGGTAGTTTCTGATGATGATGCAGAAGATGAAGGTGAACCCAGTAGCAATACTAATGAGGATGAACACAAGGAGGTGATAGAGGGAAAACATTTGGGGGGCACTCTTGCAGCACTTTCAAGAGCACCAAGATATCACTCTTTCCGTATTAGAGGATTCCTACAAGGGCAAAAGGTGACAATGTTAATAGATAATGGAGCCTCTCATAATTTCATTGATGAAGGGCTAGTGGCTAAGATTATGAGGGATTCATTGTAACGGTTGTAGATGGTTATAATATTCCATGTACCTAATGGATCCCACAGTTGGAGTTGGTCCTAGGAGGGCACAAGATGTGGGATGATTTCTACATAAATGGCATTGGTGAGACAGATTTGGTGTTGGGAGTGCAATGGCTACACTCACTTGGAGAATACACATAGAATTATCACACCATGGAATTGAAGTTCAAATCTAATGGGAAAACGGTTGTTCTTCGAGGCTTGTCCAAGGGAGACCCCATGGTAGTTTTGGCCAAAAGGATGGAGACATCATTTCATAAGGATGAGGTGGTTTGGGCAACGGAATGTTTGATCATAGATACTAGTCCACAAAAGGAGGGAAGATCCTACCCCATTGACATCCAATCCATCCTAGACAAGCGGTGTACAGTGTTCAAGGAGAGCCCTTTCGGATTACCACCAGACAAAGGAGAGCAACATGTGATTGAGCTTGAGGAGGGAGTGAAGCCCGTCATCACTAATCCCTATCGACATCCTAGGATGTATAAGGAGGAGATTGAGAAGGCAATCAAGGAGTTGTTGGATATGGGGCACATCTGTTTGAGTTCTAGCCCTTTTGCTTCATTTGTAGTGTTGGTCAAGAAGGATGGGGCATTGAGAATGTGCATTGACTATAGAGCATTCAATAAGAAGACAATCAAGAATCGCTATCCCATTCCCAAGATCGATGAGTTGATAGATGAGCTTCATGGTGGAGTATACTTCTCTAAGATTGACTTGTGTTCAAGGTAACATCAAATAAGAGTGAGAGATGAGGATGTGCATAAGACGGCTTTCAAATGTCACTACGAGCACTATGAGTTTTTGGTTATGTCCTTTGGGTTGACCAATGCCCCCGTCACTTTCCAGTCATGTATGAATCGGGTATTCATTCTACAGTTGAGGAAATTTGTTTTGGTTTTCTTTGATGACATCTTGATCTATAGTAGGACATGGTAGGATCACTTGAACACATAGATGAGGTGCTTGGCCTACTTGAGCAGCATTCATTCTACGCCAAGATGTCAAAATATGAGTTTGGTTTGACTGAATTTTTGCATTCGGGGCATACAGTTAGTGCTCAAGGGGTTAGTGTTGATGAGGAGAAGATCAAGGCAATCCAAGATTGGCCTAGACCAAGGAACTTGTCACAGTTGAGAGGATTTGTGAGCTTATGCAGCTACTATAGGAGGTTTGTGAACGGATTTTCATAGCTTGCAGCAACATTGACCAATTTGACAAAGAAGGGAGCATTCTCTTGGAGCCCTACAGTGCAGCAAGATTTTGATAAGCTTAAGGAGGTAATGAGTTCATGTCTTGTTTTGGCCATTCCGGATTTCTCACTTCCTTTTGTACTTGAGTGTGATGCTTCAGGAGAGGGTATTGGAGCACGTCTAAAGGTTCAATTAGCTACCGCGGCTTGGGGGAGGGTAGCGATAAGGCGTGTGGCGGAGCCTCGGGCTTGAGCCACGCCAGAGTTTACATTCGAGTGCTTTTCCAACACACAGGCAGCATCTACATTATTTGAAGTGCCCAAACAGCCTCTTTCCAAGCGCCTACAGATTGAGTTCACAACGATCTCATCGTGGCCAATCATCCGAAGATGGGAAAGTAAGGGAGGCGCCACTTTAGGTGCCGGCCATTTCAACATTCGCCCAAATTCATCCACAGAATCGTGATTATAAGTCAGGGCGCTCAGGTGGATTCCATACACTGGCATTAAACTCGATTTTCTATTCGCCCAGGAATTTGAACAATTGTGCACATCTGTGTAGATTCCATCAAGTTCTCTCTGCAATCAGTAAGATACATATACATCTATATCTTCCAGTGATGTTGGCGATCTTAGCCGCTGTTATGTAAAATCTGTCAGATATATAGTCATTACCAGTTGATCGCTACTGGGAACTTGTAATTGGGATCTAATAGGAATTCTGAGTGTACTTGTTTCTGAATGAATCTGAGCGACCTATTTTCTATCAGTTGTTACATTTTCCTATGCTGTGATAAACTAAATTTGTGATCAGAACTTCCTGCGTTTTAGTTTGCTGTCTTTGCACGTATATCTGTATTGGATTGTTTACAGTGGATTAAGGATTGGGTTGGAGTTAGCATTTAGCAGCTGTCCATTTATATGATTGATGTTGAATCAGTTCGATGTGCAAGTTTCCATCAGTCTGTATGTGTAACATTCGGTGAATTTTTCTGAGGCATCTTTATTGTCAGTGCGAGGCAATTTGAACTGGCATTTTACAGGGAGGAATCTTTAAATCATTGGACTGTTGATGCTTAAAATCTTCATTGCATATGCTCATTCTCAACTGTGTCTTCAAAGCTTCTTTTCTGTGGGAAGCTTGTGAGCAGTTTATAACAAAACAAGAGATTCTAACTAAAACTAAAGCATATTTATAAAATATTCTAACTTGGGGGATGAATCCAAAATGGATAAGCCCTACATGTAACAGAAGGCCATAGAGTACAAAAATTACAAATAATCATGAGAGAATTCATATTGCCAAATAAGGATGATAAAGAACATGGCCACAGCCAAATACTGGCCATAACCCGTGTAACTGATTTTCACAGTTGGCAGTGTGTGAGCAGCTTAGATTTGCCTATGACATGCTCATCTTTTAGCAAAGTAGATCACATATGTTTGTAATATTTGGAATTTTTTCCTTTTATATAGATATAAACATAAATGAGTTTATGTGCACACATGTATGCATCATATGTAGACAGGAAACACATGTACGTAATTTTATCCATACCCCTCTACTGATATAGGCAATCTTTGGGAATCCATACCAGTTACTTTGTATTTTTTCCCCATACCATTAAACCTCTCGCACTATGTAAAAATATTAAAGAGAATAGACAAAAATAAAACCAAATAAAAAAGTCCAATACCTACCCAAACCCCATGAATCCACTGCCCAAGCTGGCGACTTCCTAATTGTTACCCAATCATTCTTCAATAGTTCCATTGGCTTGTATTGTGCTCCAACAAGCCATTCAAATTGCTGCAAAAATGAACTCGGTTAACCTTATCACATATTACAGACACTCATCCATTAGCTTTCAAATCAAATATTTACATGCAAACAATCTAGCAACAAAAGAGATGCAATTATTTTGGTCTTTCCATTTTAAGGTACTAAAGTTGACCAAAATTGGAACATTGTACACCTTAGTAAGAAAAGAATGCTCACAATAATTTTACATCCAAAAAAAATTCTAACAGAAAAACAACAAAGGGAAATACAAAACTAATAAATAAAAAGTAATGTAGTATGCCAAAAAATAAATAGCCTCCAATTTAAATTGAATCTACTTTTATCTATTATTTAATCACATTTTGGCTTTAAATTTAAAAGCACCATGTGTTACAGATTGCCAGCTCATAAGAAAATACGAGAGAAAAACTAAAAATCCAATTAAAAATCTAAAACAAGTTTTACTGCTAGGAAACTAAGCTTCAGTCTCACACATATAAAACAGTAAATATTTCTTGATCAAGTTAGTGACACCTTCAAATACACAGCTAACAAGAATTACTTCCAATCAAGAATAATAGTCTAGAAACGAATTATGTGCAGCGAACCAAAAAGAAGTTCAGAGCAAAATATATCTTCAATGAAATGAATAAGACCATACCAGCATGGGGCCTGCAGCAGATTCATTAGTCCCATCAAACTCAGACAACACATCAAATGCGTGAAGCTTCCAATCTAAAGTTGATGTTACCACTACTGATTCCAAGCATACATTACCATGAACCTGTCAATACATTCAGTACATCACATGTGTCCATTAAGAGTTCCATTTAAAGTAACGAAAATATACAATAGCATTTGGGAGAAAATCCAGGCGATGAATAGCATCCTTCTGTTATTAGCAATCGTTAGAAACATAGATTTGGAATATTTGCTAATATTCTAATCTAACTCCATTTGTTTTCAGAGATTGAAAACATTTCATCCAGTGCAATTGTTAAATATCTACCCGATGGAGATATATCCTTCTAGTGTTGAATCCATTAATTATGATAGCCTTATCCGCTAAATTAGTTGGATAAAATAGTCATGTGTGCTTAATCAAAAACCTGTTAAATATTTTAAAGCCATGTCAACTGCAGAAAAGGATAGACATAAAAGGAGCTTGATGAAACGCTTGAAAATATTGCAACAATTCTATTAGAAGAGCATAATAAATTGCCGATGCAAAAAGTAGATTCAGAATTCATGTTTAAGTTTGGCGAAGATATAATTTAGAACAAGTTCATCATCTAATAAAATTTGGGAAAAAAATTATGCTTAAACTTGACTAATATGAATATAAAATTTTGATTCTTCATATAAGAAATAAATCCACAAAAATTTTAAAATAGGTAAACATTACTAAACAGATGTGAAATATATATATGAAAATATGCCCATACTTACAAACCAAAATAAGCTTATCAAATTTAAACTACCACAAACATATGAAATCATGATAGCATATATGGTTTCTTTTTGTCAAGGAGTGGCAATCAAGAGTCAAGACTAAAGCTTCAAAAAAGATCCAAGTCATCAAAAGCACTTGGATCTGTTGGCACAAATTCTTCATCACTAGATGAACTACTCAATTCATCTCCAAAAAAGCCAAGGTCATATGCATTGATTGTCTTCTAGAATGTGTTGGAGTTGTGAAGAAGAGGTGGAGCCTTTTGTTGCTTTGTTCAGACATAATTGTAAATTATTGTGAATATAAACAAGATCTCTCAACTTTCCAAATAACAAGTTGTTCCTCTTTTTACAATCACTGTGACCAAAGCAGCTCCAATTCCTCTCCCAAGATGATGAACTTGCTCCTTGACTCAATATTCAAATAGTAAAACCATTGTATCTCAAGAATCTTTGCTCCATACAAGTCTTAATACCCACACATGTCGTGATCTCATATTTACCAACTGGAATTCCAAACATACCATTTGTTGTCTTATGTTTTCAACGATGGCCTATAATTTAACTTGCAGCTACTAGATCTAGTTCAAATCTCCCAATGGCTTCATAAAGGCTTGCCATAACTTTGCTATCACTTTATATTGTTCTATGAAACAGTTTAGGCTCCAAATAGAAAATTGTTGCATGTAAAGGTGTGCATCATTTTCCATCTAGACTCAATTGTATCAAATATCTCAATATAGCATGCTTTCACAATATCGAGTGGTTTTCAAATGGCTTCCTTACAACAATCTATACAATCATAATGCATGTCAAAACAAGGAGTGTCATCATCAATCATGTGAGACACTTCAACAATTGGTCCACACATTTTTAAATCTTTTATTGCACTTTCCTAGTAACTGTCATTTAGAATAATTTGTTTTATGATCTTTCTTTTAAGACATTCAAAAAGAGAATAATTTTCCCACTCGCTTGAACAAATAACAAACCTTAGAGTTGCTTTCTCTTCAACCACTCTTTTGATATGATATAAAATGAAGCAAATCTTGCTTCACAAGGCCTCAACAACTCCCTAGATGCATGATGTTAGTAAGTGTTCAATGTGAGATGGAGATTTTTAATGAAATTTCTATTTGATCTCCCTTTGTGAATCTAGACATTGGGCTGCATATGGGCTAAAATATATTAGTGGGTAGTACTCTACAATCAGCTTCCTAGCTCCCACACAATTCATGACGTTATCAATAACCACTTGAGCCACATTCTCTACACTCACATCAAGGATGGCTTCTAGTATTTTGAAAATATCTTCAAAGTTTTTACTATGGTTCATGATGTCAATCACCTTCAAGAACACAACACCTTGAGGGAAAAACACCAAAACATTAATTAATTGCCTTTGACACATATTAGGCGATCCATCGTTCAATATAGTGCAACTTTTTGCTCTCCAAGAGACTTTGACCTAGGTTAATTTCTTAGTCACCTTCTCTTTTGACATCTTCAAAAGAATAATTATAAAAGCTTTTGAAGTGGGAGGCATGTACCCTTCATCAAACTCCACAACTTCTTGAATTACATTTTTCAACTATGGATTCCTAGCCACCTTGAATAAGCAAATGCATTATCCACATGTTGTCTCTCTACTAGTTTCTTGTCGATCCACTTGTTGAGGCCTTGGGCATATTGGAGGAGGAAGTCATAAAAATGTTTTGAACCTAGACATCTCCTCTTGGATTCTCTATTTCTTTTGTGTCAATTTCATTTTTTTTGCAATCACAAAGGCTTGATCTTTCCCTAGAGTAACTTTGATCTCTAGAGCCACAAGATTGCATACATCAACACCCCCTTCATAGCCACCTAAAATACCAAGTAGGTGGTTCATTATCTTTCTTACTCCTAGTAAAAAGATGACCACACAAGTAGTATTTAATATTTTTCCTCATGTGTCACAGGTTTCCATCCCTTAGCATTTGATTTTGAGTTTGCCACTAAGTTATAGTCTAAAAGTCTTAGAAGACAAATAATAACATTGAATATTTAAAATAATAGATGTTAAATATTAACCAGTGTACCAAGGGGACGTACCTGCCCCCCCCCCCTCCCGTTTTCTCCCCCATTTCCAAGACATGTGGATGGTTTTGAGACATCTCCCTATCGTACCCCCACCGCTGTTCGTTTGCCGGAAACGTTAGGGAGATGCCACGGATGCTGAGACATCTTTGGGATGTCCCTAGGACGCCCAAGCGTTTCCCAACTTGGCGTGCAAAAAAGCAAAAATAAATTCATATTTATATTTTCCTCAATACATGTGCCTAGGCAAGCCCTAATGGCAAGTGGGCCCCCTCCATACCCTCTAAGCTTTACAAAACACTCCCAAATCCTCATTTTTTACTCACATTTGGTTTTCTAAGCTTTCCAACAGCTAGGTGAAGAGGAGAGAAAAGAGTGAGTGAAAGAGTGGAGGAGTGAGATTGAGGTGTTGCAAGTGCAAGAGGGGTGAGAAGGAGCAAGAAGAAGAGGAAGAGGAGGCCTGGAGAATTCTACATCATCTTGGAGGGATTTTTCAAGCACAAGGTACGTTTCTATGACTATTTTTTCAAATTTTTGGTTTTTTTTTGTAAATCTCATTTTCAAAATCTAATTTGATGTTGAATCTTGATGACAAAATGAAAAATGAACAATTAACATTGAAATGAATCTATGAATATGCATTGGCAGCCATGTTTACAAAATTATGATCAAAATGGCTGCAAATGCATATTCATAGATTCATTTCAATGTTCATTGTTCATTTTCAATTTTGTCATCAAGATTCAACATCAAAATATAAATTTTATTTTCAAATTTGTTAAACTAGGCTGAAACTAGGCACTTATAGAATTTATATTGTTTATTGCAGTGTCACAATGAGCTCTCATGACATGAGTGAGGATGAGGTAGAGGTTTGTAGTGAAACTAAATCTGAATATGAACTTGAGGCTAAGGGGGGTGACTATGGGGTTGGGCCTGAAGCCCAAACTAGTTCCATGGCAAGTGCAGCAAGCAGTATAGAGTGCCCCTCTGCATTATTGGCAGAGTATGCTAGGGGTCCTTTTGATCGTAAGTCTCCTCTCAGACAGTTTGCAACAAAATTACCAATCAAGCCAAGGACATCTGGTGGCACAAGGAAGTGGAAGTGCCACTTTTGTAATCTAGAAAGGTATGGTAGTATTACTACAGTTAATGCACACCTTTTTGTTCAAGGAAATGGTGCGGATACATGTTTTGTTTTGGCGAAACCAGCAAACCTCAAATACAGAGCTGAGATAAATAAACTATGGGGTGTTCCTGATGACAGTGCAACTACGAGAGCAAGAGTGATGCCAAGTTCTTCCAATGCCCATGCAGGAGAGGGTAAGGGGAAACGCAAATTGCAAAGTAACCCCATAGCTGATTTGTTCAATGTGTAGCTGAAGGATGAGATAGATGATGCCATTGGCAAGTTCTTCTTTGCCAATGACCTCCCGTTTCATGTAGCTCGATCCCCTTATTATAGGCAAATGATGTCGATGGTAGCAAGGGGAGGACCATCATATGTGCCAGCAGGTAAGACAAAATTGAGGACCACAATCTTGGATAAGAACTATTCCAAGATCAATGTCTTGATGGAGAAAATGAAGGAATGTTGGGTGAAGACTGGATGCAGTATAGTCATGGATGGGTGGATGGACATTAGCCATCATCCACTCACCAATATCATGGTTACATGCATAGTTGAAAAACTCGAACTCGGCAATAACTCAATAGACCCAAAATTTTGAAAAACTCGGGACTCGGCAAAAACTCGAGGAAAAACTCGACAATAACTCAGCAAATTTATCGAACATTTGAAAATTCAAAATACCTAATTTTTTAAAATATTCTTCAAAAACACACATATATGCTGAATTTGTAGATGGTGTTTCTTAATAGAGTTTTCCTCCGTATACTTTTTTCTACAGGTATTTTGTTTTCATCTTCTATCATATGCCACCAGTTAAACTCTCTTTTCAAATATCATTTACTTCTTTGAACAAGGATAAGAATTCGAAATTCGCCTCACATAAATTTGAAATATTAAAATATAAATATTTAAAATATTTAATTTAAATATTGTAATACTAAATATATTCAATTTAAATATACTAATAGTAATAATTTAAATTAAATATTTTTTAAAATATTAAAATTTTAACTTACTAAAGTAAAAATTATAAAATTAAAAATTTGAAACAATGTTCGTAGGATTTTTAGTTTTTAATATGTTAAATTTTATTAATAAATAAATAAGAACAAAACATTGGCAAAGTCACTGTCTTATATACGAATTAGCAACTAACCTCTTATCCTCACCAGTTCAAGTTGGAAGGAATCAATAAGTGGTTGGAATCATAGTTAGTTGTTGTGCAACAAATCTGTTTGTTTCTCACTACCCCCCATAGAGGCAAGGGCTTTCAATTGGCCACAACCGTTAATCATGAGCAATCACCGCGGATGTCATTGTTTCAAGCAAGCACATGGCAACAAAAAACCCTTAAAAAATTGCAATTTTCCCATTAAACGGTTTTGTATTTTGTTTGGACGAGTTTTTGGAGATTCTAGGGCAGAAAAATCGTGCGTTTTTGTGAAAACTCAATGCCAAGTAATATGGCAAGTAACTCACCGCCATGTTTGTTGCACGAATACTCGCGAGTTCTACAAGTACTCATTGAGTATTTCAACTATGGTTACATGTATAGAGGCCCACACTTTCTTAAGGCAATTGATTGTACAAGGCATCACAAAGATGATGATTTTCAGTTTCAGGCCCTCAAGGAGGCTATTGAGGAGGTTGTGCCACAAAATGTAGTCCAAGTAGTGAGAGATGCAGCACATGTGTGCAAAGCTACGAGGAATCTTGTTGAGACAGCTTACAGACATATTTGGTGGACTCCATGTTGTGTGCATGCCATAAACAATGCACTCAAAGACATGGGGAAAATTGAGTGGATCAAATAAATGGTCAATGATGCTAGAGATGTGAAGATGTTTATCTGCAACCACCACACTTCACATGCACTCTTCAAGAGCTTCTCCAAGAAGGAGTTCTTGAAACCTACTGAGACCAAATATGCATCCTATTTAATTATCTTCGAGAGAATGATTGAGTTGCAAGAGTCACTGCAACTCATGATTATGACAGCAGATTGGAATCGGTGGGCCAAGTCCAAGACAGAGCAAAGGAGGAGGGTGAAGGATACAATGAAGAGTAATGTGTTTTGGAGTGATGCAAAATATATAGTCTCCATCATTGCTTCAATTTTCCAAGTCATTAGATATGGGGATGCGGATGCACCTAACCTTGGAAAGGTGTCTGAGAGCATTGATTCTATGCTTGACCGGATGAGGGTTGTCATGCGAGAGGAGGACCCCACATTAGCATTCTACAATGAGCATATTCAGCCAATCATTCATCGAAGATGGGAGAAGCTCAATGCTCCCTTGCACATGGCTACCTATGCATTGAATCCTAAGTGGTACAAGACTAGGCCTGGTAGAGTTACACCGATACAGGATGTTGAGGTGAAGGCACGATCCTTTAGGGTTATTGAGAAGATGTATGATCCTATAGATGCCAACACGATTCGCACTGAGTAAGCCAAATTTGCCACTCATAGGGGTTATTTTGATGCGGCCAAGATGGATATAGCAACTATGGCACAGTAGGACCCAATCTTGTGGTGGAATTGCCATGGATCAAAAATTTTGACTACCACTCTAGCCATTCGATTGCTATCTCAAGTTTCTAGTTCTTCAGCTGCTGAGAGGAACTGTTCTACCTATAGCTTCATCCACTCTCTTAAGAGGAACAGACTTACCTCTAGGAGAGCAAAGAAGCTTGTGGTTGTACATAGTGCTTTGTGTCTAATGGACCGCAAAACACTTGTGTACAAACATAATCTAGCAGCACAATGGGATGTAGAGCCAGAAGAGCCAGCACAGATTGATGAGGATGCTACGACTTCAGATGTAGGGCTGGTTGGTATTAGTTTGGCAGATCTTGACCATGAGGAGTCTAGTAGTTCTAGTGATGAGGAGTTTGGGGATGATTAGAGGCCTCCCTTTACTACATTTTGACATTTTGTACTTATTTTGATATCATGCTACTCATTGTAATCTTTATGGTATTTTGGATATAATAGAAATCTCCAATTTGAAATTTTCATTTGTCAAATTTTATTTAGTATTCAAGTATTTGCAATTTTGCTATTTTACTAATTTACCAAAGTTTCATTTGAAATGTAATTCTTATACATCTTTTTCTGAATAGTTTTTCAATTACTATATGTATATTTGCGTCAGCCCCCTGCCGTCGTCCCCCCGCAGTCCCCAAACTTAGACCCTGGGTCCCTGAAACTCATCCCCTCGTCAAGAAACTCCGTGGAACATTGATATTAACAACCAAATAAATAAATATGGAAAATGACAATATCAATTTTTTTAAATGACATTTTAAAAACTTACAACAAACAATCGCACTTGGGTTTAGGCAAAGAAATAGGTTTGTAAATAAATTAGCAAATTAAGGGATAGAGTAGGTCCCCTTCACAGCCAAAGTATGGATTCTTCAAAGTGATTGACTGATGACTTGTTGCTAAATGAATCTAGCCAAACATTACCTCCCCTATATCCTACTATTCATTTATCAAAAATATCATGATTCATGACCCTTAAAGGTAAGTTGTGTGTACTCATGACTAAATGAGTTGACGAAATATATAAGTTGTGTGTACTCATGACTAAATGAGTTGACGAAATATATGGTAATGATGAAGCATGTTTTTAGCTTCATAGTATGGTATATATCTTTTTGAATGGTATGTTAGTGTAATACCTTGCAATTTTTATAGGTGGAAAAGTTTATAGAAGAATGTAATAGCATTTATTATTGAAGTATTATTGTAATATTTAATGGTCATCTTAGTTTTTAGTCGTTAGTTAGCTTTCAGTTAACTTAGTTTGCTTCAGTTAGCTTTTAGTAACTTTTTGTTTTTGCTTTAGTTCACGACTATTTATGTTTAGAAACATCATCCTTGTAATCTATTATCTAAAGGAGTTTTCCTCTCCTTGTTTAATAACGAATATTGAATATCAATCAATTACCATTTCATGGTATCAGAGCATGGGCTCATTTTTTGGTGAATTTTTTGAGCAATAAAAATTTGTGGCTTTTCCTAAGAAAAATTTGGAAAAAAATTTATATGTTTTTGTTCATTTTCTTTTTAAAAAAAAGAAGGTTGTCTTGGCTGTTAAAAATCACAAGGATTTTTTCCTAAGCACCGAAGGATTTTTGGAAAAAAAAAATCAGAAATATTTTGTCCGATTTTTTTAATAAGAAAAATCACAGATCTCTTTCTAGGCACAGTTCGAGGGTTTCTTTGCAAAATCGCAGCTGCTGTTTTTCTTCTAAGAAGATCGCAATTTTTTTCCTGTATTGCATTTCATTTATTAAAAGTGAGTGGACCCCAATAGAAGCCACAGCTAAATGATCTAAAAAATATATTTTTTCCTATTATATTTTGATTTCCTATGTTAGAACTTAGTTTGATGTTTCATTTACTTTTTGTATTTCTTTTATTCTCTATTTTCGTTTTATATTTTATATTTGTATATTTATACATTTTGTTGAGTTTAATCTTTTAAATAGTTTTTAAGTTTTATTTTTTAAAAGAACTTTTGTTGTAATTTAT
The DNA here is from genome assembly GCA_007115665.2 of Sequoiadendron giganteum. Taxonomy (NCBI): domain Eukaryota; kingdom Viridiplantae; phylum Streptophyta; class Pinopsida; order Cupressales; family Cupressaceae; genus Sequoiadendron; species Sequoiadendron giganteum. The sequence continues at coordinate 709,756,248 of CM021100.1, forward strand.
TCCTATGTTTATGATAGTATTAGTTATGATCGAAAAAAAATATTAAAAGTTTTACATATTTTATCAGTGAACCCCGTAGACGCGTCCCCGCCCTAAAGCCCTAGCGTTCCCAAAATGGGGACGTCCCGAAGATGTGGGGATGGCGTTCCCACGTCTTCGGAGGCGCCACCATTTTGCTCCCCTGCCGCTGAAGATGCGGAAACGCACCAGCATCTCTGAGACGCTGAGGGGACGCTTGGGCATCCCTCGAGCATCTTGGGGACACCCAGGCATCTCCCGCGGCAGACAGTCATAAAGGCACTTTTTTTTTTAAATAACACAATTTTAAAATGTATTTTTGGTTCTATTCGAACCCTAAGGGCATGTTGAGCCCATCTACACTCTTTTATGCTTTAAAAAGCCCCTCCTAACTTCATTTTTATTCACATTTGTATTTCTACTTGTCTGCTACAGCAAGAAGAAGAAGAGTGAAGAGCTGAGGAAAGAGTGATTGGAGTGAAAGGAGTGATTGCAAGTGAAAGAGGAGTGTCAAGGAGCAAGAAGAAGAAGAGGAGGAAGATTCTTCACCTTGTTGAAGAGATTTTTCAAACAAAAGGCAAGGTTTTTAACTGATTTTTTCTTTTATTTTCTGATTTTCAATGTTCATTGTTTTAGTTTTTTGAATTTTCTGATTTTCATTTCTAAATTCTAAGTTCTTGTTGTTTCATTTTCTTGTTTCATTTCTAATTCTTGCTGTTTCATTTTCTAAATTAGTTTAGATTTTGTTTTGCAATTTAAAATTTAAAATATAGAGTTTTTATTTTTTAATTTAAAAGTAGGGCATAGGCTGAAACTGTGTTTATTGAATTTTTTTTTCATTTTGTGAAATGCAGTGTCAAAATGAGCTCCCACAGTCATGAAATGAGTGAGGATGAGATGGAAACTCATTCTCATAATCCAAGCCAATCAAAGTATGAACCTGAGCATGAGGATGAGCACAATGAGGGGGGTGAACATGGGTCAAATCCGGAAGGGCAAACTAGTTCCATAGCTAGTGCACTAGTTGCTACTGATTGCCCCTCCCAGCTTTTGGCAGAGTGGGCTAGGGGTCCTTATGATCCCAAATCTCCTCTCAAACAGTTTGCAACAAGAATAACAGCCCCAACATCATCAGGTGGTGGTACGAGAGAATGGAAATGCAACATTTGTGGTGATGATTGGTTTGGGAGCATCACCAAAGTTAATGCACGCTTCCTCTTTTGGCCAAGAAAAGGTGTGGGAGCATGTGATTTTTTGAAGGACCCTAAAAATCTGAAATACAGAATTGAGTTCAACAAGCTTTGGGGTGTTCCAGATGACGTAGGAATTCCTATGCCTACTACCTTGTCTGGTAGGCAACATATTCAGACTATTCAGCAGATTCAGAAGCAGCATATGCAGAGGCAGCCACATATTTCTACTCACAAATGGCATCAGAGAGCAGGAACATTGTCAGGGGCAGCCTCAGAACCTTCATCCACCTATAGTGCTATGGTTGAATCGCAACAGGGCAAGGGGAAACGCAAGATGCAAAATCAGCCTAACCCCATAGCTGATTTATTTAATGTGCACCAAAAGGATTGGATAGATGATTCCATTGGCAAGTTCTTTTTTGCCAATGTAAGCCCATTTCATGTAGCTCAATCCCCTTATTATAAGGAGATGATATCGATGGTGGTGAAGGGAGGACCATCATATGTGCCACCAAGTAAGCACAAATTGAGGACAACGATCTTGGATAACAACTATGCCAAGATCAATTCATTGATGGAGACGATGAGGGCATGTTGGGAGGATTCTGGATGCAGCATTTTTATGGATGGGTGGACGGACATTAGGCATCGTCCACTCATCAATGTCATAGTTACATGCTCAAAGGGCCCATTCTTTCTCAAGGTGGTTGATTGTTCATGGCATCGAAAAGATGTTGATTTTCAGTTTGAGATCCTTCGAGCAGCTATTGAGGAGATTGGGCCACAAAATGTGGTCCAAGTAGTGACAAATGCAGCACATGTGTGCAGAGCTGCAGGGAGGCTTATCGAGATAGCATACAGACATATTTGGTGGACTCCATGTGTGCATGCCATGAACAATGCACTCAAGGACATGGGGAAGATTGAATGGATTAGAGGAGTGGTTAGCAATGCTAGAGATGTGCAGATGTATATCTGCAACCACCACACTTCACATGCCATCTTCAGGAGCTTCACGAAGGAGTTCTTGAAACCAATTGAGACCCGATATGCATCCTTTTTCATTCTTTTGGAGAGAATGATTGAGTTTCAAGAGCCACTGCAGCTCATGGTTATGACGCAAGAATGGAATCGGTGGGATGGGGCCAGGACAGAGCAGGGGAAGAGGGTGAAGGAGATAGTGAAGAGTGATGGATTTTGGAATGATGCAAAATATATTGTTGCCATCATTAAACCAATTGTCCAAGTCATCAGATATGGGGATGGGGATGCACCTAACCTTGGAGAGGTGTATGAGTGAATTGATTCGATGCTTGGCCAGATGAGGGCAATTGTTCGAGAGAAGGACCCCACTCTAGCATTCTACAATGTTTACATTCAGCCTATTATTCAGCGTAGATGGGACAGCCTAAACACTCCCTTGCACATGGTTGCTTATGCATTGAATCCGAAGTGGTACATGCCTAGGCCTGGTAGAGTTACACCGATTCGGGATGATAAGGTGAAGGAAGGGTTCTTCAAATGCATTGATAGGATGTATGATGCTGAAGCTGTTGGCAACATTCACACTGAGTGGACAAAATTTGCTACTCTTAGGGGTTACAAGGTTGCGGCAAAGGCGGATATAAGAACTATGGCACAGGAGGATCCGATTTTGTGGTGGACTTGTCATGAACCGAAATCACTGACTACCACACTAGCCATTCATTTGCTGTCTCAAGTTTCTAGTTCTTCAGCTTTTGAGAGGAACTAGTCTACTTATAGCTCCATCCACTCTCTTAAGAAGAACAGACTTACCTCTAGGAGAGCAGAGAAGCTAGTGGTTGTACATAGTGCCTTGTGTATCACTGACCGCAGGACACGTGTGTACAAGGAGAGCCCAGCAACACGATGGGATGTAGAGCCAGAGGAGCCATCACAAATTGATGAGAATGAGGATGTTTCAGATTTAGGGCTGGTTGGTGTTCCTTTGGCAGATCTTGACCTTGGGGAGTCCAGTGGTTCCAGTGATGACGAGTTTGCCGACCTCCCGAGGGATGATTAGAGGCCTCCGCCTCCTTCACTACATTTTGACATTTTGACTTTGTAGTTTGTACTTGTTTTGATATTCATATCATGCTACTCATTGTAATCATCTTTATGATCAGATATTTAAATTTTTGATATCATATATAATATAATAGAAATCTTCCATTTGTTGATTCGACAATTGTTACATTGTAGTATTGAGTATTCTAATTTCTAATTTGAAAACTTCAATGTTCAATGGTTCATTCACTTCATTGTTAATGTTCAATGTTCAAGTATGTTGTTATACATCTTTTCATAACTAGCATTTTAAGTACCATATGTATAGTATATAGTATATATAGCAAGCCCCCGCCCCCCCTCCCCCCCCCGCGGCCCCCCCCGTCGCCGTCCCCCCGCCATCCCCAAATTGAGGCCCCTTTGTCCCCCCGTCCCCGATGCCGGTGTAACATAGTATTTTATTGAGCTTACAATAATATTTTGTATTATTATGTTTTGTAATAAATTTTTATTTTTATTAAGCTAAGTTGCCGGTTCGGGTACGGATTTAGATGCAGGCTCGGGTTCGGGTTCGGGTTCGGGTACGCCGGTACGGCCAAAAAAAATCCTAGGGTACGGGAATATATATATATATATATATATAATTTATAAATTATTAAATTATAAACATAATGCCATAAACTCATAAGCATGCTCAAAATTATAATCATATAATCATAATGCCATAATGCCATAGAATATTGAAACAATGAAATACGCCATACGGTAATACCTCATTTGGTCGGCCAAGTCAATATAAGAAAATTTGGACACTTTTTAGGGTTTTATTTTATGTTTTTAAGTTGAGTTTTTGCCTTTTTTTGGGCTAGATGATGTGGGTCCGCCCGGGTCCTTCTAGGTTCTCCACGAGTTCGGCCAAGGTTCTCTATTTGCTACCCGGGTTTTCTGTGGGTCCTTCATAGAAGGACCCACAGAGAACCCGGGTAGCAAATGGAGAATCCAAGCGAACCCACAAAAGGACCAAAACCCACACGTATTTTGGTCGGTTTGGGGGGCTAAAATGAAGAACCCGATAACTTAGTTATTAAGCTTAATGATTAATTTGGATTTATTCACATTTAAATTTTGCTACATTTTATGCTTTTAGTTATAGACCTATTCCACTAAATCTCATTTTAATTTTTTAGCTATTTGTGATTCAAATTTCACAATAATAAAAAAATTCCAAATTTTATTAGTTGAAAAAATTGTTCCAAATTTTTTCCTTGCTAAACTTGAACATGAACACAAATTTTGCGACTTCATTTTTGACATCTACTACCTTGACTAGGTCCAATTAAGCAAGCATCTAATCTGATTTGAGATTGCCTTACGGCAAGACACAAAACACTCAATCCCACTCCAACCCTAACCTATGAACCCCTCTTTCATCATATGCACAAGAGTCAAAGGATGAGGCCGCTGAGAGGACTGAGGTATGTGCCTCTAGGGAATTTGAGAATTAAAACAAAGATCTGGAAATGGATTTCACAACCTATCTTAATTAACTATAAATCTAAGTTATTGAATCAAAATCGAGTACGATTATGGGTAAGTGGCTACATACATGGTATGGCAATTCTTTTTAGGGAGGGACCTAGATATGTCCACAAAACAAAAAGTTAAGAACATATAAGAATTATAGATATACACATTTTGCAGCCTAAAAACAAGAATTAAGTTCAGAGTACCACATCATGCATATGATAAAAAGAAAATGTGAACACTAACCTTAACTGAAATAACATTCGATGGTACTAAAATATGTGGGTGATTAGCTTTAATAAACTTATAATATATTCACACATATTAAGTCCGCTTACAAAAAATAAATATCAGAAATAATTGTAAACATCATAAATATTTCATTTGATAATTTCACAATTGGCTGTCTAACATTGCCAAACCATTATACTTATATTATATATATTATCAGCTAAAACACCCTCTTCCCCTTATACAGCAAGGCATAAAAAAATTTCATTAAATCAAATCCAACATATTTCACAGTAAAGTAACATTTCACAAATTAAAATCCTAATTAGACACAGTATAAGACAGTAATATTATTTGTAAAGTAAGATGGTAATAATTAAATTTCAAATAATATGCCAGATTTGTGAAATATTCCTTATAAAGGATAGTAAGGGCAAATTCGTGAAATATTATACCATTCTACATTCATAAGTTGTGCTGCAGGCAATTGGGGATAATTACAGTCAGGGCAAAGCACTCTTGACAAAGACATCTATTCCACAGTGAATCCATCTACCCTGCCAACAACACAAAGGATGCACTTTTGCCCGCCTCTGGAATCACAGCGGAAACATACTGGAATTGCTGTTAGAGATGGAACCCCCCGGGTTCCTTAGCTGCCATTTCCAAACAATTCCAACAGGCATATCATGTCATGTCATGTCAAAATGTGATTCCAGGACATTTCATACCTGCAATCAATCTGGTTTCCTGCCAATTCAGTAACCTAGCTAGAAATGCAACACATTCGACCATGAATGGTCTGCCTCATGCAGAGGAGATGACCTGGATTTCCATCCCCACAAATTTTATTTATTCACATCCAACGCTCCTGTCTTCACGAGGCTAATAGCAATTTCCTTGTATGTGCCCACAAACAGTAGTTAAGGGCCTTCAATTTATAATTTTAGTATGAAAAGGGATTATGCAGAGCACTCTGTGGGTCTTCTGTTCTTCCATACTGCTATTGTTGCTTGTGTTCCTCATCAGGAAAATGAAGCATCAGTAGCAAAGACGGAATAAACACCAGAACCAGTACAAAAGGTAGCAACAGTTGAATCAGCAGCTTATGCAGTTTATTCTGATCTCTCTTTCAATGAGTGCTGGGGGTACCCCCTCCTATACAACCTTATAGTTTAAAGGTTGAGATCAAGATAAAGAACCAGCTTACCTTAGTACAGTTCCATTTCTTCTAGTTCTAAAGCCAGGTTATGACTTTCTTTCATAAGTGAGCTGAAGATCCAAGTATGCTGATTAAGCTTGGTATGGAGAAAGCTTATGACTGGGCCAAAGTGAGCAAAAAATTTTGGTTTACAAGATTCTTGAATCAGATGGATATATGACTGCTACTCTTCTCTGAGCTTCTCAATCTGTGTCAATGGGCAACCTTCTGGCTTATTTTAAAGTCCTAGGGGTCTTTGGCAAGGTGATATCACCTTACCTTTCCATATTTACGACAGAGGTCTTAAGGAGGAATCTCCAAGAAGCCAGAAGAAGTCACTTACTCAAAAGGATCACTCAAAATTACCTTTATGAAAATTGGGAAAGAAACAGATAATTGAGTTCAATTAAAAAACAGTAGGAAGAAATCAAGAATATGGAGCAACCTGGCAAGAAGGTAGCTGAATGAGAAAATAGCTTGGCTTTCAGAGAAATCAATCTGCCTTAGTAGGACATAGTTTTAAGGAAGCTGTCAACAGTTGTCATAGGCATTCTCTGGCATTTGGGGGAGAAATTGGATTCTGCAGATAAGACTACAGTAGAGGTCTGAAGACCATCAAGACCAACCTTATTGTTAGGAATAAATATATGTTCGCAGCCTTGAAGGATTCTGTTATGCGTTTAGTTAGGGTCATAAATTCTAAATCTAAACCAGAACCACCTTCAAAATACTGCCATCAACACAGCACTTTCTGCTCTCATCCCTCTGCTCAAAATCTTTTTAGGGTTCTTAATGGTCCTAGTGAACCAATGCCCATGAATGGTCCTAGTCAAGATAGATATATATAATGCAAAAAATAATCATGGAAGATAAGTATCTGCCTGTTAGGATTGCTGTAGAAAGCTTAAAATTGAGGGATGAAATACTGAATTCTCTGACAGTTAGATCATAGACAGTGGACCTGATGCAAGATAAGGCAGATGATGGAAATCAGGAAATGGGAGACTCCACGATGGCTAGAAAAGCCAAAACTCAGACTATGGAATCTTGTCAAAGATGATGCTGGCATTGGCTTTCTGTCATCTCACAGAAAGAAATTTTCTCTACATCCTATCCCCATGTACTATAAAAAATGATAACATGGCAAAATTCAGGGAGAATATTGCCATCTGTATGGCCCTGGCAATTGAGCATCCTCCCAATTGATTTATAAGTAAGGCCAAATTTTGGAGTGGTCTTAGTAGTGGTAGTTTTGTTTCAAGCCAATTGTTACATAATCGTATATTCATTGACGGTGGCGTGCAGATGATGGGAATTGCTGTTATCAATATAGCAAGGACTTCCTGGACCAGATTGAATTGAACACAAAATGGAATTTTGATAAAGCTGGACTGATGGTTTCCAAGCCTTTTTGGTTTGGGAATTTCTATTCCTAGTAGTTCTAATTTTATTGTTCATTTCAGATAGTTAACACTCATAGTAGTTGTTACAATGATTTTGCAGCATTACCCTCTTTGTTTTTTATTATATGACAATGACTGAATATGGCCTTGATAGGGGACTTTTACAGCCAGTAAAGGATTTATGACTTGATTAGAACCAGAACAGCTCTCTAATTTTGGAAATATGTTAAAGAGCCAGCATTAGGTTGTTTGTGGTTTTTAACCTAATGAAATTCTCAAATGTTTTAAGGTTTTTGTAATTCTCATTAGTTTTTTCATTTTTGATTGAACATAGAAGAATAGAAGTCATTAATACATATTCTCAAGTCAATAAGGTATACACATTGAATGAAAACTGTGTAACTAAAATAATTTCAAAAATCATGTTTGCATAATCAAGAGAATTTCAAATTGGAAATCTATCTTTTCTATAGCTAGAAAATAACTATTTCAACAGCGATTAATAAAAGAATAATGTACACATACAAGTTTGCAATCGTTATTGAGGAAGCTAACAGCTTTTGCTATTTGATGCAACCCCCAAGCAAAATATTCATCCCTGCAATCCCAAATTTCTATTGGTAAGTTTTTTAACAAAGAAGAAATAATAATTATAGATACCTCACTCTTAAGAAAACTTAAAACTAAACAACAGAAAAAATCAACAAACACCAAATAAATCCATGCAACAACTAACAAGTAACAAGAAATAGAGCACCTAAAGAAAACACTCTACCCTTAACCATTTGAAAGACCATGTGTACTTTAAAGTTGCTTGAGCTTATAAAATTTTAAAAACAATGCACAATCAGGTTAATGTGGGATGGCAACAGCAATGGCCTAATTTCAGTTAACAAGAAATTTTAATAGGAATCAAACAAAGCTGGGACAAACATTACATATAGCAAGATATAGATTAGGGAAAGAATCCCATGGGCAAATGCCCTCTTATGGCCATCCTTGCAAGGGAGTGCCATGATTTTTCACAGGTTAATGAAAAGAGGATTCAATGGACCATCTATCTACCTTTTATGTAGCAAAAATGAAGAAAGAAATAATGTCATCTTTCTCTGCGACTTTCACCAAAAGTTCTGGATCATAATTATCCAGAAAGGGGATATCTAAATGGGGCGTTTCTCATTCTTGTTAAGTTGTAGTTGACAGAATGAATGCTGAAAGGAACAAGCTTTTAAAATGCTTTCAAAACAATTTCCTGCCATTGCAATATGGAATGGCCCATTCTATAAAAGATTGAGAGATTGAATCAAACTAGCAAAGATGATGTAAGAATTGACCAGTGACATCATGGCCTCAGAAGAATCCCTGGCCATATTGATTTTATCGGCACCTTCCAAAGTGAATTATTATGCCCACTAAAACTCACATCACATATGTTTAGTTACAACAGTGCACAGGCTGTTGAGATGAGTGTCTTTCTCTGGGGCCTTGTCTTTTCCTGCAATATGCCCGCCATTTGCAATCTCATCCTCATTTCAGAAGTTTGGGCATTACAGAATAGGTCAGGTACGGTAAGGTGTATTCTACAATTTGCATGCATGGACCATGCTCCAGGTACTCTTCTGGATTTTCCATGCTTAATGCAGTTGTACGGTTGATTCCCCTCTTGCTTAAGCATATAAAATCTGCTTGGATAACATAGATATGTAATTAATTTCTATTAAGGCAGCAGAAATACAATTAGAATTCCGAAAGCTTATGACTGAAATCTATATTCATGAATAAGCTTTTGAGTCGGGAAATCAAATTCTGCAAACCCTGCAATAACTTTATTATTTGTTATAATATGCACTTTGAAGTGAAAATCAAATGATAGTCTATATACCAAGGATGCCTAGGATTGAATTTCCTGGATCTTTTCTATCTGTTCATAGGATATCTCTGATTATAGTAATTCTCCAGGTCCCTTGGTTGATAAAGTGAAAAGGGCAATAAACTCTTCCAACCCACAATAATCAACTAGGCTTCACCAAGCCACTGCTCTTGCATCTATTGCTAGAGGAAAGAAACTCACAAGTGGCATCCCTTTTGAAGACAGCAAGATGGAGCATAATGCAGAGAATAGCATGGAAGAATCCTGCACTAACTTGTATATGCTGATTCAAAATGATGCAGTAAGAGGACCATTGATGGATTATGTCAGAGTCGGACGGGAGTTGGATGCTAATGACAATGCGACTGCCAAGCAATTGGTGAGTCAAATGATTATAGATCCTGGAATTATTTACATGTAGGGAAATAATTTTGATGTGGTACATGAAATCTATCTACCACCATAGTTGAAGTTGCTAGCATCTATTAAAATCTCAAGAGAAAACTTGTCACTGTTAATGTAAATAGCAAGAGGAATCATGAATGTGTCAAGTATTGTGCCATGGAAATTCCCAAATGGTGGAGTATCTACAAGAATATGTGAATTATATGATTGCAGCACTTTCGATTCTCCTGCATCCCTCGTATTTGCTGTTTCCAACTCTTGGGAAGATGGGGGTAAATGGGAAGTGGTTCTGTGCAGTTTATAATCATGGAGAAAAAAGTATAGTTTGGAGGTCTTGGTTTTTTTATTCTTATAGTATACAAATAGATTTATAATATGACTGTCACAGAAAATGTAAAAATCCATGCCAAATTTGTTAATTTAGTAGCTGCCTTTTCTTGAAAAAAATGTTTTGAAGGTTTATATGATAATATTAGTAAATGGGAAACTAATGGTTAGAAATTTGATGGGTATGAATAACTGTCAAATTCCTTTTTCCCTTTTCCCTTTCATTCAAGTTCTGCTGCAGTAATTGTCTTCTATTTTGTGTTTAAAAAACCCATAATGAGTCCATTCTATAATTAAATTTACAAATTTGCATGGATGATGGGGAGAATGCATAAACTGGAAGTTTCGCAAGTAAGAACGACACTTCCCAAAACTCAAAGGATAATCAAATATGTAAAGTAAAGGAACAATTAAAATTCTGCTTGTAAGATTAGAGGAAAAATGATTTCCAAAGGCAATGAAAGAAAGAGCAATGATGTTAATGCCCTCCAAGTTTTGCATTTGTGGCAATATTTCCTTCCTTTTGACAGAAAGATAATGGATTCTCCTTCATTTTCTGCTTGACTGTTGTTTGAAATTATGATAGGGTAGACTCCACTTTTTGATAAAAGATAAAATTGTCCCTTTTTCTTCATCATCCTTTGCTTACTGAATAGAAAAGAAAATGGATACTAAGGTGTGAATGGGAAGAGTCCAACAAGCTGACCTATTTCCTCTTGAAATTCTCTGTAAATATGGAGATTGAAAAGAGCTGATAGCTGACTCAAAATGCCCATATAGTGCCTCATGTTGCTGATTGGTTATCAAAGCTCTCAATAGGAATTTATTTGTAATTATTATTGATAGTAAGGTTCCCATATGCTCACAAAATTCTCATTATCAGCAGTTGGAGGCTACTTGCTAACTTCAAGAACTGTCGAGAAATAGGTGAGATCCCAGTGAGTTTTTTCTCTCATGAATAAATTTTTCACTCGATTTTTTTGTGGATCTAGGTTAACAATCCAATATATAATCAAGAAAAAAATTATATTCAGAGTTGAATAAACTTTCTATCAGTTGGCATATCATACTATATATATAAGGAAGATAGATAGATAGATATTCAGTCTAAAAATTTTAAAGCAAAATCCCACCACACTTGAACAAGAAACTCATATATCAAAAAATAGAATCTCTTTATTAGCTATTTTATTTGTTTTAATTTGCAGAGGATAATTGTTGTGCACCAGATCATATGGGCACAAGCCAATCCAATTTACATTTCAGGCCTTGTTGCAACTGCAAACTCTACTTCAACTTGCCTAAGTGGTCCTTTGGGAAAAGTCAGATGGTCTACCTCAAACTCAATGATGCAAAAAAGTGAAAGTTGATTGTTCAAACACGGAAGTCTGACTCCACTTTCCAACTCCCATAGTTTCCTAGAGGTCCATGGATTTTTAAGATTAAACATTTTCTTGAGAAATACATCCCAGTTTATATCTGAGAGAAAAAGGCTGCATAATCTAACTACAGGATTACTAAGACTAACCAATTTCTAATGTAACTTCACCTTAAGGTACTCTAAGATTGCATTCCCTTTGCATCCAATGACAAAGTCCAGAGTTCTATTTCCATGAACTGCTGCCCACAAACAAGTTTATAATACCCTTAAGAAAAAACCTTAATTAGTCCTTTGAAATAGAGACTTATGAATCCCACAACCTATTTGAACAAAATAGTAATCTTGCCACATACCAATCTGAACCTTTTACCAGACCTAGCAAAACTGCTTAGCCCATTATAGAGATTCTTGCAACCTAGTTCAATTTGTTAACTATTGGCCAAATTTTATTTTGCCAAAAACAAAAGAACTATTGCATTTAAGTTGGCATTTTTAAGGGCCCTCATATTTATAACAGTTGCCAATTGCTTGTATCAGCCTCCCAGTGTTCTGCTCCCTCAAACTGTCATTTTTATTTTAGCCAAAGGAGCATATTATCCTTTATTTTTCTGTCTCCCTTTAATGCTTTCATAACTTTCTTTCCACTTTGGGGAAAAAATTTCACAACAAAATGGAAAAAACATTCCATGCACTAATCACCACTCTCAATACATAACACTTCTGAAATGATAAGTAAGCTCTTCCATGAGACTAATATAAAGCAAGTGCCATATGAATAGAGAAAAAACATAACCTACTAATCACTAAATTTTATTCACACCTTGTACATTGGCCAAAATTATATTTTTATGTTACAACCTTATTTAGCATATCTTGTGACCAATCTGAACATCTTTGACCTTTTATACCTCAGAACTTCATGCTTTCCACATGATCAAAGTCTCATGTAATTGGGAGTAACTAGATGTATGTTTACAACTATAAAAATTGCTTCACATACGAAAAATGAAACATACTAAAAAATATATCCCGCTGCATCTTCATCACAACCATATTTTGTTTCAAATTCTAGATTGCCCCACATATGCTCCATTCATTGGTTAATTGTGTGCCTTGATAATAACAAATCAAAATTTTAATTTTCACAAATAACCACTGCCAATGCTCAGCACTTTTCAAATCATCAACAAACTCCACCGCATGACCAATTTGAAGCAAAACCATTGCAACTAGAGTAAAAAAAAACCTTGTCATTTAATTCTATTGGCATCTCTTATATCAATCAAACTTTCATTTTCATATTATAACCTTATTTTAACAAATCATGTGACATATCTGATCACCTTTGACTTCCTACAACTTAGACCTTCATACCTTCTTCATGATCCAAGTTTCATGTGATTTGGAGCAAAATATAAATATGTTTTAAACTGTTGAAATTACTCCACATAGGAGAGATGAAATATATGAATATCAATAGATCCATCTTGCTGCATCACCCTCATAATCATGTTTCATTATACATTCTTAGCTTAGCCCACAGTTGCTCCTTCCATTCAACAACCACTATCTTTACATCTGCTATCTGTTAGAATATAATGTTTATTCTATATAATGTAAGATACAGCCTTCAAGGATTATGTGTCATAATCCCTCTTTATGTTGATGTGTGACATTTGTCGCCTTCAGATTAGGTAACATGTAACTTGACACTTGGCACAGATGCAATCGGTGCAGTTTATATATAAAGCTGCATGTCGCTTTCATATTTAGGCAATGCAAACAACCTTCTCTATCTAATTTCTTTCGGAAACCTTGTCTGATTTTTTCAACACTATCTCCATTCATTAACCGGTATCTTCACATTTGGTCAAGTTTGAGCCAATGGCCAATCAAGTAGTGGAAACCCTATTCTCAAATACGAAGAGATGATACTATTGTGATTTTATCTTCCACTAGGATGGGAGATAACTCTTTCATTTAGGTATGATCTCTAGCTCACCTCGATAAACTGTACTCAACTGATGTGTGTCACGCTACCACAGGATCTCTATGAGGTCAAGCTTTTAAATTGAGTCCTAAAAAGAAAGGATTAGTGTTTGAGCTTTGGGCCTCAAGTAAGAATCTCTATTAATTTTGTGGCCAACATTCCATGCAATACTAAGACTTTTTATTTCTAAAGTGAGTAACTTCACTTTATGCCATATTAATTCGTATGTTGGTCATTGTGTCTCATAATCACAACAAATCCTTCTTTGAATTGTCTCTCATCAAGATTTTTGTAGTGTTCATAATTCAACAAAAATATCTAAAAAACCTTGAGACTTGTTTGGGCTTTGTCACAAAAAGCTTCCTCAATCAATAACTGCAATGACACATCTACAATCTTGGAATTATTACAATCAATGGCCTTCTTCAATCATCACAGCTATGCACATGCACAAGATCTACAATAGCTTTAAACCCACATGTTAGAAATGAGAGTGATCACAACCATGAAACAAAGATACAGTAAACGAAAAGCAATACAATAGATTTTTCATTAATTTTCATAAGTTTCCATTAGAACAAACCAAAGTGAAGAGGTTACAAATGTACGATGAATTTATGAAGGATAGATGACCTTTCATCCATGCAACTTAACTAGCTATTCATTTCCTTATTTTATTGTGAATAAACCAAGTAAATGAGAACAAATAATCACCCCAAAATGATGGTTTTACAAGATGCCATAGGTAGCAACGTCTAGAGTGATTTAGACAACTTTAGAAGATAGTTTCATTCTTAGACACATTGCAACAAAGACATTATGATTAAAGGATAGTGATAGATCAAGAAGACTTGAGAATAGAGAAAGCAAAGACAGCAGAAGAATTGGGTGCCAAAAGAACTGCCTATAGTGGAAAAATGGAGAAAGACAGCTTCAAGATGGTTTTGATTGAATAAATACCTTTGTGTACCTCCCAAACCAAGCTCCTTTATTTTTTCAGAAAGTGGCATCACAGGTTCAGTCACAATATAAATGGTAGGTCGGATAGTTGAGCCTTCAACATTTTCCACCTCTGTACTATGCAAAAATGATAGCACATTGGGATGCCGAACCTGTTGAAAATCAGAATTTCTCTCTGTAAGCTTGTGTCTAACAACCCAGAATGATTGCACAATCAAATCAGATTGCACTGAGGAAAAATCATATTTTAGGTTATATTATGGAGAAGAAGCCTATCCATGCTGAAACATATAGAACATTACATATGAATATAAAGAATGTGCACTAAAAATCAGTCCAAACTGTTGACTACAATTACATTATGTAATAAAAGATGTTTGAAGTAAATTGGAAATTTTAACCTTCAAAGCCCTGATGTTCCTAATACACAAACAGAAACCCACATACATAACTGCAGGATTTCCATGAGCAACCAAATATAATGATAAGCTACAAGGAAACATAAATCTTGTTTAAGAGTTCCAAAATTGAGATATAATTTGGCTAAAACCAGCCAAACAGCAGTTTGGCAAGAAAAAGGTGCATTACACAATAAGGCAACAGTACAAATGACTTCAGCAGGGAGAGCCAATCGGCCAAAGAACAACCAAAGCCCCAGGATAAGGCAAAAATTGCAAGCTTCCGCACTTTGCATCAATGCCATTAAATGCATAGTTTGCAAGCTCGGCAATTTCTCACCAGCCAAACAGCAGTTTGGCAAGAAAAAGGTGCATTACACAATAAGGCAACAGTACAAATGACTTCAGCAGGGAGAGCCAATCGGCCAAAGAACAACCAAAGCCCCAGTATAAGGCAAAAATTGCAAGCTGCCGCACTTTGCATCAATGCCATTAAATGCATAGTTTTGCAAACTCAGCAATTTCTCACCAAACTTGCAAGAACTCTTGAGTAAATTTGCAGGCTGAGTAATGCAAAAATCTTGCCGGTTTTCCAGGAGTTATTTGGTGAGTTTTTCCTGCAACTCACAAGTTTCCTCTGCAGAGTTGGCAACTGAAATATTAGCAGACACTTGACAAAACTCTGAATTTTTATGTTTTACTTTTTTGTCATTTTCATCTTGACTGATTGATAGCAATTTATCAGCAGTTGGTTCAAAATGATAAAATTATGAAAAATGGCATGCAACGAGATGGAAGAGCAGAGTTTTTCTCTTTCTTTGGATTTAAATAAAAAAAAATATGTTTCTCCTTATTTTACAAAAATTTCAATAGTTGTTACTGTCCCAATTAAATCCCCAAGTGACTGAATTCCATTTATACTTTTGGTTTGCCCAGTCAATCCCCATTTTGAGTAATGCTATCATGGTCAAAATAGACTTATGTGTTCTTTAAATTCATTATTTATGTGTCTCACACATTATTTAAGTTTTTTATGTATTTATCAGTGTTACCCCAAGTTTCCAAGACAGGGACGGCAAGGGACGGCAGGACGAGTTTCCAAGTTTCCGATTTTTAAGGCCAAATTTGGGGACGGCAGGGGACGGCTATATAAAATATAGGGAAAATTTTAAATATATAGGGAAATTTTAAATATTCATATGAAAACATGGATAAAGCATACATAATATACATTATAGAACCTTAACATATAACATTTGTGTTCAACATTATTTTTCAATACTCAATACACATTTAAAATTCAGAATTAACATACATGAATCATAATACAACCTCCAAGTTATAATTTATAAACTTATATCAAATTACATAAGGTTATTTCCAGCTCACAAATTGGGTAAACATTGGTGATTACAATGAAGATTGTTTCACCTAGGTTATTGATTGCTTGGCACAGAACAATAATGAATAGATGAGGCGTCTGAAGGCAGAATTATTGTAGTTTGGTGGGAGTGTAGACTACTGGAAGTAAATTAAATGCTGGTGTATTGTCTGATATGGATTTGAGCAGTTAAATGTGGGGACAATTGCTGCACTCAAGGAGTTTTGGGCATCAAATTGCCTTAATATTCAGCCTATTTCCAATTGTGAAGAATTGTTTAAAAAGGTCAAAATCCTAAGTCTTTTTCTCTAAAACCTGTTAGTAAACAACAAGCAAATAAATTCAAGTTTACACACTTTTGGAATAATTTTTTGTTATTTTTATATATCTCTAATAGAGCATCAAATTTTTATCTTGTGAGTGTTCCAAATATTGTGAAAGATATATGAAAATAATTTAAACGAACAACTCATAAACCAGAAAATTGAAAACTATTATACATATATATATATATGTATATAATTTTTAAAACATGCTTTGACGAGGGGGACTGTTGGGGGACGGCTCAGGCGTCCCTGGGATCGGTCAGCTGTCCCCATTTGGTCAACACCATCCCCCCGTTTCGGGGATGGTCCCCTACCGTCCCCCAACCATCCCCCTATACCCAGGACGTCCCGGGGACAGCGACGGGGCATTTTAGGGGGGGGGACGCGTCCCCAGGTTTCCCTGGTATTTATGTATTTTTTTAATTTTCTGAATTTTTGCCAAACCCGCATCTAAGTAAAAATTTTAGGCTGCTGAGTTTCTTGCCAAGTCCAAGTTTTTGAATGCTAATGCAGATGCATTAGCATTCAAAACATGTTCTAATATTCAGCTTTTTGTTTGCATTTTCCTCTTAGGACAGAAACGTTACAATTGAACTCTATCAGATATATAATCCTCTCAAAGATCATGCTGTTCTCAGAACTAAGAATTTTGTGTGTCATAGTCAAGTCAAACTACCTATATTTTAATTCTAATTATTTTAAATATCTATGTCAAGTATGTCATATCTTAGTCGGAGATGTGGGTGCCTATTGCAGTGTGGTAAAAGTACTTGGATGCAGATGATCATCAAATCATCAAAAGAACTAATGTTCATAAGACCCATAAAAGAACCAATATGCACACTTCAAAACTTCAATAACCAACCAAATATAACAAGAAGCTTCGAGGAAACATAAAATTTGTTTAAGAACTCCAGAAGATACAATTTCACTAAAACCAACTAAACAACCATTTGGAAAAAAAAGGTGCATTGTACAATCAGGCAACAGTATCCTTGGCTTCAGCAGAGAGAACCAATCAGCCAATGAACAACCAAAGCCCAGGAGCAGGCAAGAATTGTGAGTTGATGCACTTTTCATCCATGTCACCAAATGGCCCTTATTACACTAAATGCACATGCACAGACATTCAAAGGGCCTTCTAAGAAACCTATCAATTGAAGAAAACATTCAAGTTTAGCACTCAAGAAAGCATGATCCAAAACCTGAGATCATTAATGCATGATCACAATATTAAAATCATCAGAATCCTATTAATTGCAAGCTAAGGTCTTGCCAAACAAAATTCTATTAAAATTCCTCAAACTGAAGACTTTATCACCCTGAAATGAATACTTTAATTCACATTTTAGCAAAACTAATTCTAAACAATTAGCACTCTAAGGCCCAAGAATCGTCTAAACATTAGCCCCATTACAACACAAGAATGTTGACAATATAGGATAAAAAGGCCCCAATCAAACATCAGCGCAAACTTTATCACAAGTACTCAACTTAGCTTATATGGACAGTGGCTAAATGACATGACTTCTGATTTTCAGGCATTGCAGATTAGGATGCTGATTTTTCATATTTTTATTTGTTTAGGTTTTTTTTGCTTTATATTTTTCTTCTAGTCCAGTATATATCACTTCATTGGATATTCACCATGTGCTCCCATTGTGAAATTTATGGACAATGTACAGTTCTTCAGATCCTCTGGCCATTCTTGGCAGCTAGAGGACATTAATATTTGACTTAAAATAAATTGTACACCATTGCATTATATTGCATCTAACAAGAAGTTTTTGATTATAGACCAGAAGCACATCTTCCAAGACAATGCCTGAAGTTTTCAATTATATACCAGAAGAACATGTTTAAAGAGAGTGTACAATGAAACCCAGTGAGTTACACTAGCACCCACAAGGAATTTTTAGGCATTTTTTAAAACTAGGAAAAATAGATGGAATTCGAGGTAAGAGAGCTTGATAGCTTCCCAGCAATATACAATTTGTCTGTTATTCAATAAATCAATTCAAAGATAACAATAATCACAAAGGGATTCATGAAAAGACAAGAATAAGGGTGACATATAGGGTAGATAAATAGTCACCACATTGAATTAAGAAATGATTTACAATGGTATTTAGATATATGAAACCTCACCCTCTTCTCATGAAAAGTCGTCATTGGTTTTGCTACAGCCCTAGTTTTGTGCATTATTAAGTCCAAAGTTTTTCCTCTTGACCATCCCTAGAAGTATTATGTTTCTAGGCTTACAGATTACTAAAAATGGAGCTCGCCCGTTCTCTTCATGTGTCCTAAAATAGTGCCCACCCTTTCTACTTTGGTCTAAACAAGTAGAAAATCACTACAAAAACAATCAGATCTGATCACTCAACTTTCATCCAGAATTTATATGTGGGGAGGCTATGTGATGCAGGAGCATCCATGGCATAGTGGCTATCCTGTGTCAACAAAAAGATGTTTGATTTTAATTGCAATTTTTTGTGTGAATTGAATTTCATGTTTTGTCTTGTGAAATTCATATTTTTGATGTGCATTTGGATGTCATGTCATTTTGAAATTTGAATTTGCAATTTCGAGTGAATTTGAAGGAAGCGGGATAAGAGGAGTGTTGGCGTTTCAATTAGCACCTCTGGAGTGCTTATTGGAAACGGACAGCTATTGCAAGTGTGTTAGTACATGCTCTTCGGATTATAGAGAGGAAGATCTCTCTTTGCTGATTTTATACTGTCAAAAAGGGGTGTACTAAGATTTCCTATCTTTTTTACTCAGTGGTAGGACACAAGGGTGCATAAACCAATGCGCCGCAGCTAAGCTTTTTCTCTGGTTTCCGCAGATCTTAACTACGACTAACTAAGCTTCTAGACTATCCTACCTCCTCAAGATAAACAGAGCATGAGGGCGTAGGAGCGAAATGGATTGGGTTGGATTACTTGAATCCTCCGTCTCAATGGAATATGGCCGAGGCTCTGAACCTTCGGATATATACCAAGATAGGGCTCGATACAAGCAAACACTCATTACGGTAAACTGGCTCTGAGACTTGCCAAGGAGGAGGAACCCCTATCCGAGGTATAGGCTTGGAAGCAGCTCACTGGAAACAACAAGGAACGATGGCCTTTCTAACAGGATTCCCGAGGAGGTGACGACACCTGTCCAAAGTCTAGGCTGCAAGAGAGATCATTAAACAACATCAAACGATAATGATCGATGACAAAATATCCAAGGAGGCGACGACACCTGTCCAAGGAGGAGATTGAAACAATGCACTATTTAAAAACAAGACTTTGAATAACTCAAATAATTAGATCAATCAAGCTTGCACCATCTGATTTATTTCTTCAAGGTTCTTCAAAGAATTACAAAGGTCGGGACAGCAAAGGCACGAAATCATGCACAATTGCGATCAACCAACGAACTCTCATCCAAGAGTGAACAGATATAAACAAGCGAACTCTGGCAACAGTGGCGCAGCAATTTTGCTAGCAAATAAAGGTTAAACAAATAAAGAACCTAAGGCTCTTATTTATAGAAACTCAAAGGAGTAGGCAACCCTAAAATCTCCTTGAGTTAACAAACAGTTCTTGCCAATCAGCAAGATATTATTCTATGTCTAAAAGTAGGTGAGCAAACAGTTAACTGGAAATCTACTTCAGTTAACTGAAACTAAACAAAAGTCAAACTGGAAGTCTACCTCAGTTGACTGACACCTAACTAAAAGTGAACTTATGTTACAAATGTGTCTCCAAATAGACATCCACCTTTTGAGGAGATCTGAGATCCACAAATTGTGGGAGTCAAATAGACATCCTAGATTAGTGGGATCTGACATGCATGATCTGTGGAGATCTGGAGTCAACTTGGAAAGGGGCATCAAGTTGACTTCATTAATGCTACTTGGAGGGTAGGACGTCTTTTCTTGGTGCTTTACACCTCTTCACCACTGGTCAACAAAGTCTCTATCTAGTCATTGACCTCTTCGGCCCCTGGGCAATTAATGCTCTTCAAGATGACTATGTGGCGTCTAAGCATTTCTTCACCCGTCGTAAGCTGCTGATGATAGGTTATGCATTGGGCAGCTGCTTCATCTAACTGGACAGACATGGCTGCAATTTTGGCTAATTTGCAGCCATTGGGATCTTCAAGGAATGAAGATCGGATGACATCCTGGAATCGTGTCTGCACGGTTTCAAGTTCCACATATTCTCCTCCTTCCCGCTGATATTCTAACTCAGGGAAGGATATTACCAACGTTCTTGCGAAGTTGATAATATTGGCGACGAAGCATCTATAGTCAATCAGCTCCACAGAGTTGGCATCATAGGCTCTCACCTTGTATGCCACCTGTTCTTTCCACTCAAAGAGATGGTGTTTATTTTATGTGGTCGTAACTGATTCATATGCTTGTTGCAAATCAGCAACTGTCGCCTCCTCTCTCGGCCTCTCTTGAGCTGCCTTTACATCTGACTTCTGGATTTCTGATCGAAGTCCATGTGCTCTGTCTCTCAGCTGATATGCTTTTGTCAACACACACTATCCTTTGACGACAAACTCATCCACTTGACGTCTCAAGTGTTTGCCGTATGTAATCAACTGATGATGGTTTCTTTCAGCTGGGAGATCCATCAGTCCTTGAGGCAAAGCCGAGGAGTTTGGAGTGTCATGTATCAAACTAGAAATGTACAACTTTAGCTGACGGATTTCAACCTTCAAGGCTGCTTTGTCTTGTCCATCGTTTGTCATCCTTTCTTTGACACTTGTCGAGGCAATTCCAAGAAGGTCTGCCTCCACCTGTCGAGTGGTCTTTCCAAGGTTCACCTTTGAAAGCGTGAAATCCTCAACCCTCACATTATGTATATCTTTGTCTTCAGGTGGGGCAGCAATCTCTATGATAACCTCGTTCTCTGCATTCTTTTCTACATGCGTCTGCTTCTTCAACTTCTTTACCGACATGTCTTGTGGGACATGATGGAATTTAGAGAAGTCAAGCTGATAAGAAGGTCTCTCCCTCTTCCTCCCAAGCGAGCTTTCCAGCCAGATAGAATCTCGGCTAGCATCGCTGGGAGGAGGAACATAGGTCCCCTGAATGCTAGAAGAACGAGACTGTGCCGTGGCAATGTCTCGTGGTGGCGAGTCCAAATCAATAGGACTTTGTGACCTCTGTGATGGTGGTGAAGCTGGTGGCTCTGTTTCTATCACTGGCACCGCTTCTGCTGCAACTTCTTCTACAATGGTTTCCATCTCTACAGCGATTATTTCAATCACTGGTTCTTGTGTAGTTGCAATGGTCTCAACTGTCTCAGGCAAATTGGTGGCTGTCTCCACCTGTACCTCTTGCCGGCTTGTGCTGGCAATTCCTTTTCTCCCCCATGTGCTCCCTGACATCCGCATTCCTTCTGGAGGAAAGCTCATCTTCTTCTGTCTGGGTTTCCTCCTAGACGTGGAAGGTAGTGTAAACTGAACCGCTGGCGGCTCTGATCGGGGAAGTACTACCTTCCTTGTCCTTTTACTGTCCAGGTAGAGTTGACTGTGTCGAACTACTCTACCCGTTCTTTCCTCAATAGACGTACTCTCTTTCGCGTACCAGTCTACTTTGCGGAGTGGTTGTGAGTCCACTAGACCCGTGAAGAAGGAAGAAAGAATAACTTCTTCTTCGTCCTCAGATAAGCCCTCGATGTCTTCTGACATGAATTTTGCAATCTGCGAGAGCTTGAATCTGCTATGGTTCCTTCTTCTCACTTCGAACTCATCCTCGCAGTTGACCCAAAAATCTTCCATGAAAGGTTCATGTGATGATCTTTGCTCAAGGTGAGCTGCGAAGATGCCTCTGGGGTCATAGGATGGCCTCCTGTCGATGAGGTACTTGAGATTAAATCTCACTATTTCTTGGCTTATCAACCTTGCATCGGCTGCAGTTCTGCATCTGTAGAGTCCCATCTGAAGAGGAAAGTTCACTGCAGCCTTTTTCTTTACGCGAAGGTAAGAGTGAACCTCGGCCAATTGCCTCAGGAATTCCATGAACACTACCCTATCTGAGGGGTAACGTGGCATCATGGCGGGGTGGCCATTATAGCCATACACGCGTATGTAGGTGAAAGTGGGGAATTGTATGAACCAATCCGCCCAGTCCACCATTGCTGCCTTAGCTGCTGGTGAAATACGCACGTGCATCTCATGGTCTAGCTCGTGCACGGTGTGCATAGTAAAAAGGTCATTTATCCTTTTGAAATGTCTTTCCGCTAGAGTGAACTCCAAGCGAGGAAAGTATTCTTGTACCTTTTGCACACCCAGGGTTCCCACAGTGTTTAATGTTCTGAAATCGCCTTGGAAGGCTATCAGGTAGACCAGGTATGAACACATGTGGAAACGGTGCTCTTCTAGAAACCGGTGAATTGTTGGTGGAGTGTGTCACTGATCAGGGAGGCCCAGTCGTAACGTTCTTTTCTGCTGATTATCTTGCCAATAATGTAGAACATCCACGGCTGGAAGGATTTTCCCTCCTCTTGTCCAGTGACTCTGCTGAGTAGGGTGATTAGCACTCCGTACTCGTCTTTGAATTCTCCTCTACCAACCAATCTGGGCAAGCTGGTTCTCTTTGTTTTCAGCCAATGTTCAGCCATTATAAGCGAACACTTGTCCTTCGAAGCCTCGAATGCCTTTTCGCATTCTGTCACTGATATGACCTTCTTGGTAGGGCATGGTGGAATTGCAAAACAAGTCTCTATGTCCACCGGCTTCAAGCTGCAAATCACCCTCCCGTCTACTGACAGGATCTCTCTTGTAGTCGGGTTGTAATGCTTAGTGCAAGCAATTACAAGCTCGATGCTTTGTAAGGTGATTGGAATAGATGCTGCTTGAAACAAACCGGATTCTTCGATGTTCTGCAATGTGATTTGATTCATGCCCTCCAAGTCTTCAGAACTGACCTCTGGATTTTTCTGCCATAAGTCTGTATCAGTCGTTTTCAGGTAATCATGGTATAAGACTGTTTTGGTCTTGTATTGTACCTGAGAGTACTGCATTCTGAAAACCTTGAATATTGACTGGGCACTTGACCCTGTTCTGACACTTTTCTGGAACTGCTAAAAATAGCCTCGCCGGGGGTAGTTTTTACGAAAAATTCTGAGACATGGGTTTTGTTAAGAATGATTTTCTAAATAGACCCAGATCGTCAGAAATTCGAAAAAACGAGTTTTTCTTTGACATGCAAGAGCCCTTCGGTGGCAGAGGCAGCAAGGGCACCAGAAAGTGATTTTTCTCGAAAAATCTAACACATGGGTTTTGTTCGTGCTTCAAAGCCAAACAAACCCAGTTTGTCCGTTTTTCAATATTATGACTTTTTCCGGAAACCCTAAAAAATAGGGCAACAGGGCTACTTTTTCTAAAAAAATCTACCATGTGGGTTTTGTTGAAAAAGCTGTGCTGATCATACCCAGTTGGTCAGATCTGTGATAATCTGTCGTTTCCTGTGACATGCAAAAGAAATATAGACAGAAGTAGAGGAAGTAGACAGAAGATGGATTGGAAGTTATAAACTGCCACTTTGCAATAATCTGTCTCTGGAAGCAATCTTGGGAGAAGAATGCTTTTACTGCCAATGATCTTCAAAAATATTGAAGATCCGTTCAAAACCCCTGCCAGATCTTGAAAACTTGTTCTTGGGAGCTACTTGATGTTTTATCCTTCAACCTGCAAAAAGAATAATGAGGAAAGGGACGCCTAGCATGAATATAAGGCAATTAGGGTTAAGATCCACAAAGTATGGAAGATAACTCATCATTCAGGCCTGATTTGGAGTTCCAAAAGATGATTTCCACTGATTGTGGAGTGTTTTTCTCTTTTTGGCTCCAAATTTGCTAACTCAAGTCAACATTTCTGTTTGACTTCTTTTAGGCTTCCAACCTTGAGTTTGATCATTTTGTCTATTTTGCTAGCTGAAGTGCTCTCGTTTGATCTTCGATTCAGGTTACTCAGTTGATCTCAGGCAGTGTCCGACAGTTTTGTTGTCGAGGCAGGATCAGTATGATTAGATATGCCTGGGAGAGATTAACTCAGAAAACTGAGTTTAGGTCTTCAGAAAGAAGGGCGCCTTTCCTTGAAAGGGGCGCTTTTGACAATGCCTTAGTCAATTTTCATTGACTTGTTCTTCGTTTTGACCTTTTCAGACCCTCTTTGCTTTGATCTGACGTTCCCGATGTTTGATGAATCAGATGATTCTGCTTGACGATGTGTCGGGTAGCCGGTTCAGTCTTGTTCATGATACCTAACTTCTCAGTTGAAGCTGGCAAGTTTTGGGCCTCCAAACTAAAGGGCGCCCCTGGTTCAGCTTTTGCTTGGTTTCATCTTGGTTGTGGACTGCCAGTGTTTGACCTGCTCCATCAGTTGATTGATTTGTCGGAAGTTCTTGCTGATAGTCTCGTTGACGAGATAGGTCATAGCTGAGAAGGTCATCCTGGGAGGCAGTGAAGATTCTGGATGAATCTGGATACCTTTAGGAAAGGGCGCATTTCCTTGAGAGGGGCGCTTTTAGCCATGCCTTAGCCATTTTCTGGCTTATCTTTCCAGTTCTTCAAATTTGGCATTTCTGTCGTCAATGGATCCTCCATACTTCGCTGACGGTTTGGTCAATGATCCCTGAATCAAATGATCTTGCTGATTGTTTCGTTGTCGAGCCAGTATGAAAGTGAAGAGGATGACTGTTTTGACAATGCCAAATGATTTGATTTGTCCTCTGAGATCCAAGGGCGCCTTTCTTCAAGAGGGGCGCTTTTAGCCACTTGTAGACTGTGTTTTGCCTTGGTAGACAAAACGTGCACCTTCCAGACTTAGCCAAATTTTGGCCTTTTCCATTTTGAGAATCTCCTTCGTTGAACGGCATCATTTTCATCCTTTTCCGCCATGGTTTCTTCGTTGAAGCTTTTGAGGTTTAGCTTTCAGCACCTGGTACTGGCCAATCTGCCATTAATGGCTGCGGAGCTCCTAACTTTGTTCCTGAAAAATAGAAATAGACCCACCAGAGTAAAACATAATTTTTGATAATTCTGACTTGATCAGTGTGATCGTGAAGGCAATTAATCCTATCAGAATTATTTTCAATCATTTCCGGGAAGGTCCTATTTTTTAGGGTTTCCATAAAAATAGGGGTGTAAAACCCTAATTTTCATTTTTTCAGAATTTTAACCATAGGTTCCTTGACAGAAACCCACAAAGATTTCATATTTGGTTTGACCTAAAACATACTTTTGATGGCATTTTTACGTTGTTTAGCTCAATTTAAGCAGAATGCTAAAAATTTCATTTTGGGTATAACAAGGAGATAGTGGACGATATGCTTTGAAAGCAAAAAAACAGAAAACGCAAATGGAGACGTGGGTTTTTGGGAGACCTCCAATCTGATTTGTAACTCCAAATTTTAAATTCCAAGACTCCTAAAAAATAGGGAACCTAAAGGTGGAGGCCCAGGTTTGGAAAAACTGATTTTTGCTTTCATTCATGAAAGCAAGAAAGCAATAAAAGCACTGACATCCATACACAACAGGTCTTGAAGTTTGAAAAGCTTATTTTATTCATTTTAATTGATGCAATTTAATTTAATTGGAGATTCCAAGAGGTGAGCATTGATTTCCTGGGAGTGGGTTTGGAATGTGAGGAAATTAAACCAAATGAACTCACATTTCATTTCATGTAGACGGCAGCTTGTGTTAAAGAAAATCAATTCATTTTTGAGAGAAGTTTCTATTTTTCCAAATTACAGGGGAAGACACAGGGAGGTGTAGCATACCTCCGGGAAGGTATTTTCATGGTGTTATTGCAGATTGGAGATTGGTTGCAGAGGCATGAACATCACCAATAGCTGCAGATTTGAAGTGTATAGATTGTTGTGAGAGGTTTGTTGTTGTAGGATCTGGAGAGAAATTTTGTTGCAAAGTTTTGATTTGCTGTTGCAAATCATTTTTGTTGTGATTTCAAGAAGTCTTGTAAGGGCTTGTTGCAGCCCATTGTCCTTTTTGGACTGATGTAATTCCATTTGCAAAGATTACATGAATTTGAAATTGTTGGTTGCAAGTTGCAATATTTGTTGCAAGAAATTGTTTTCCTGTGAAGAGTGTTTTCCAGCGGTTTGTATGAGCTATTTAATTTAGTTTCAATTGAATAATCTATTTTATTTAGCCCCATACATTACTATGACCTAGACCACACATGCTCAGCCTCCCTTCAGAGTTGTAGTAGCACAGGAAAGCTCTCAGATTTCAACAAACGACCTGCTCAAAATTCTTCACTAGCATGGTAGGAAAACCTTGGCCGAGCCAATTTTCATTGACTAAATGGCCAATGGGTTCTATCAAAGGATGGATAATATCCCAAGGATCTACTGTCCAATGGAGGAGCCAGAGCAAGAGCTATGGTATCTGAAAGAAAGGACCTTAACTGGTAAAATTATGGAGAGAAGGGTCAAAAGGCTTTCTATTTATGGCTATGCCCAACAGTTGCCTCATGACAATCTTTGCTTCCAAAGCAGATAAAGATATAGAATCTTTCAAGACAAGCACTAGCTCCTTAATAAAGTATACAACTCCAACCAGCTTTCAACTTCACAAAGTAACTCTCAAATACAATGTTAGTCTACATCAGGATCTATCTCCTAAGACATGATTTTGGGATGAGATATAATCTTAATGTTAACCTGGAAGAGCTCTTAACAAACGAAGTTCAGTTAGAATTTTTAAATGTGTGGAATAGGACAGTTGCAATTATTAGACTACAAGAACCTCCCATTCAAATGCAGAATGTCGTAAACATGGCCATTTGGCATATGGATGACCAACTTACACTCAAATTAATAAATCTCAGAACAATTCAGATCAACCGCAGCATATATAGAAATCAAGCACCCTCCAGTCAAGGATCAAAAGGAAACTCTTCAAGAAACCACACAAGTTGCAAAGAAATCAAGCAGAAACTACCAATGCAAGACATTACAAGCAAAGAAAGGTGATGCAACTCTTATTCTGCCCTAAACTATTAAATTCAACAAAAGAATCAGTCTGTAAACTTTTTAGCAAGCATCAACAAATTTAGTAATAATATAGACACCACTAGAAGCAAAAGGCCATCACAAACAAGGGGATGAATTAGATATGCCACTGCAAGAGACCTCTTGTAATGTCCCTTTTGAAATCGAGCAAGGAGAAATAAGAAAAGCAATAATATTTTATTATTCTTGATTTTGGCGCTCAAGGGGAAGAAGTGAAATAATATTTAAATTTGATTTTTGGCGCCCAAGATATTTTTAT
Source organism: Sequoiadendron giganteum (assembly GCA_007115665.2). Lineage (NCBI taxonomy): Eukaryota > Viridiplantae > Streptophyta > Pinopsida > Cupressales > Cupressaceae > Sequoiadendron > Sequoiadendron giganteum. The sequence continues at coordinate 709,784,187 of CM021100.1, forward strand.
ATATTTTATTGGGCTTGGGCGAACCCTTTTTGGGAGATATAAGGGGAAAATAAATTAAAATAATAATAAATTTGGATTGGGGTTTTTTGGCACCCAATTGAAAAAAGTAAAAATTAAAATAAAAAGCAATTTTAAAATAAGAAGCAGCGCCCAAATTGGGTCAGCCATTTTGGGAAGTTAAGGAGGAGGTCACTATAAATACAAGTTCATTTTGGCAGGATTATTCATCATTCAGCATATTATCTTATTCCTTTTGTCTGCAATTTATTTGCATCATATTCCAAAAACGAAAACCCTTGAGGATATAAGATGAATTGGACGAAAACCTACTTCATCTTGGGAAGGCTTCATAACAGAGGCCTACTTGTACTTCATTGGCATCATTTAAAGAAGAAGAGCAGAAATTCCAATCAGATCCTTGGATCAGACTTGCTGGCACATTTTGGAGGGTGATATGACTAGGGTTTGGCCCTAGAAGTGTTGCGCCATAGTTGGGAAGAAGGGCGACTAGCATTGACAGGCAAATTTGGGCATTTGGAGGGAGTTTGGTGTTGTGTTTGCTTCAAAATTGCACAAGCAGCAGAGCAGATCTAATTGACCTGTTTGGGAGCAGCATTTTCGCATCATTGGTGTTCAATTGTGCAAGGGTCTCCAACCCTCATTTTGGTGCCACATTTGGAGAGGCGATTCCATCATTTGGTAGCCATTTTTACACGTTTGGTATGTAAAACCCTTAGGATTTATTTCAGTTGTGGTTAACAGATTTCTGGGCATGTTTTGGAGGCATTTTGGCCATACATTTGCATTCATCTTTGCATCTTTTGATTGCTAGAGCAATTCGACCAGCTAGGGTTAGGGTAAATCAGCATTTCATTGCATATTTGGGCTTGTAAGTAGGGTTTCTTCATATCAGCAAACTACTGTACTTTTCTGGGCATGTTTGGAGCCCATTTCATGGTGAACTTGCATAAATGTTAGGTCTGATTTTTTAGCAGCAGAGTTGACAAACTGTTTATCAGATTTTGCATGTTTTGTATGGTCAAATTGGTGCCTCTTATTGATGGTTACAGTCACACTTGATGTTAGATATATTCACCATATACTTTGAGGCATTTTCGGATAAGTTTATATTGCTGTTCATGCTTATTTCAAATCAGAAATAGGGTTTTTAGCAGAAATTTTGAAGTGCAGAAATTTGAGTTTTAAAAATCAGAATTTTGGGTCAATATCCTAGCTGCGATATTTCACCTCTTGTAATTAAACAAATAGGATAGAACCATAGTTTGCAAACGTGGACTTGGCAGACCCAAATTCAACTAGGACTCAGACTCAGCAAAAACTTGGGCACCTTTAAAAAACACTTAAATTCCTTAAAAAAATATAAAATTTATGCAAAAAGAGTCTTTCCCTCATTTTTCCCACATTTAGGGTCTAGTTTTTCCCCATGGATTTTCTGCAATTTTCCCACATTTTTCCATGGAGTCTGACTCCAATTTCCACACCCTCTGAACCCACGTCACATTCACACCAAGTACTCATATCAAGTCTGCACTATCGACTAACCAAAACTTGGTTTTTCCAAGTGGCGAGTTTGGGTGCAAGTTGTTCATATTTCAAAAACCCTTGCAAATACTCACCGAGTTTGTGAACTATGGATAGATCATAGAACAATTGAAGATGGAAGATGAAATGCATGTAAAATGAAGCAAATTTATATCAGAATTCATATAAACATAAAATTAGTGAAAACAAGATGGAAGATGAATGACACATGAGTGAATATATTTGCAAGGAAGAGTATGTGTGTAAAGGGAGACATTCCCAAGTAGACAGCTATTACTAACTAACCAGAATAATAATAAGTCCTCCCTTCCAAAATGCTTTCTCCTCAAAGCATAGGAAGTGAAGGATGAGCATCCGGAACAACCAGTCTTCTTGAGGTGGTCTTTTCAAGTTTTATTATAGAACATGATAGTCATAAAACAGCAATACAGATTTGAGTAAGAAACAATGGAAAATTTTGTTTGTTGCAAACTGAAAAGTCGTCAGCACATTGGTCAACCTAAATGGCATGACCTTGATTTTATAACAACCTAAATAAATTCAACATTTGGCCTTTTAAAAACCCTCCATTCATACCCTAACTTGGTAGCATCATTATATACCTAGTTTTGTTCAAAACTTCCCACCCTGCCCATCCAGTAACTCATCTATGAACAAAACTGTACATATGACCCATCTTTTTTCCACACTAATAAAACTGGTGCAGTGGAATAACACCAAACTCTGGTAATTCTTGAGCTAATTTTTCAGCCTTTCTTATCATGATCAAGAAATTGATATGGTTAGATATTAATTGGCATTGATCCAAGCTGGGTTGTATGTGCATGCTCCACACCCCTATTCAATGGTGTTGAAAAACTGCTACATTTTTATTTATGATTTTATTAATTAATTCAATCAATATCTGATTATGACTATACTAAATTAATTGCATAGCTCTTGGATATTATTATTGGTGCTAAGATGATAAGATTTTTGAGGGTGGAGGATTAAAACCCTCAAAGTGTCATGTCCCCAATGGGCCCTAAGCCCTATTCTCAAATCATGGTGGGAAAAGTGTTTCTCAACACTTAATTAAAATTTGAAAATTTAAAATAATATTTACTAATAATAATACAAATTTAAATTATTAATAGTAAACATTAAAATTTAATATTTTTGGATTTTGGCTGACCATTTGGAAGGTGCTCCTGTTAGCATATTATTTTGGAGTCCTAGTTCAAAGTAGATCATCACGGTTGGACTAAGGTCTATGCGAATCTCTTGGAGATGGAAACCTCCAAAGATTCCTTGCACGGTAGGACGTCACCCCTGCCTGCAACTGTGAATAGCATTCTTTCATATCCACGAGTTTGCTCATGTGATTGCCATTAAAGGTCTGAAGAGAACGATTGTAAGCTCATGACAGGAAGGGAGGTCAAGCAGTAAGCGTTGGATTATCTCAGGACCCGATAGACACCAGGGAGGCGATAGTAGCAGCGATCACAATTGTGGCGGCGGAGCCTATCAGCTCATGCCACCCCTAGATGGTGTGATCGATAGTTCCCAGCAATCGGGAAGTGTCTTTCCTGACAGCACAGTTCTTTCGGAGACATCTAAGTACAAGGAGGCGTCACAAGAGGAAGTTGGAAACCTTTCGATGTCACTGTTCCTTTCCAGGTGGACTCACTCATCGCAAGAATCGTCTCTCAATTCGTTTGCGCAGCACAGAGTAAATCCCACATAGCGATCTCTCCCACGTTTAGGCTCTATGACTGAACATTGATCTCTTGCTGCCTGGTTTGTAAAGTCGTCTCAGTCCTTGGCTTGGTCAGGCAATTTGTATTCAATATATGAAAGAGAGGGAAAGTCTGTATGAGACAAGTCTCAAACCACTGTGAAATGGTTCTATAAATTCTTATGTGTTATGTTATGTTTGATTATCCACCTAATCAGAGTGTGAAAAAGGGAGATTAGTCACTGTTCTGAGTTGTTGTGCATAATTGGGATTTATTACCAGTTATTTCATTAACTATATGTTAGTTTGATCAATTCCCAATATCTTTCAATTTTGTAAAATTGCATATTGTTATTGTTATCTGGGATCAGTTCTTTACAGTGGTATCACAGCCACCCTCATGCCAACCTCTGAAAAGTTTGCAGCTTCATGAAAGACAAAGCTATGGATCTAATGCCACTACGACGATTTGAAGAACCTGCTAAAGAAGTGGCAAAATGGCACGCTAAATATATGAACCTACAATCAGACATTCATCAAGACCTAACCTTTGCTAAATAATTTGAGCTTTAGACGAATGGGCAAAGGAGAAGAAGATATAAGGAGCAGTTGTGTAAGGAGAATGTCAAAATGGAACGATTGGATCAGAAAAGGTACACATCTGAAGCCATCACAATCTTGGAGAAATATCTAGGGCTATCTGATCAGATTAAATCTGTATTTTCTTTTAAGGATTATTTGAGTTATCTGAATTGGATAAATCCGAGTGAATGGAGACTTTATGACTAGATCAAACAAATGGGAAAAGAAGAAAAAATTTCAAAAGCAACAAGAGTGCAACTTGAAGTGGAGAAGATTTCAGCAGTCCAAGAGGGGGTCAAGGAAGATGTGATGATAGTGGAGCAGAAAGAAGGATCGGAGTTTCAAGCTGACAAACAGGAGGACACCTCAATAACAGAAGAAAGTAATGTCCAAGAAACATCAACCCAAATTCGAGGTATGGACATAAATGCATCATGTAATTACGATGATTCACGGTGTATGGGACCATAAAACACTATGCAGTATATTGGATGTGATGATGTGATTGGATTGTTTGATATTGAGTGCCACGAAAAAGAATTGCAAGACTTTCATGAAAACCCTAATGATGGTGAAGAGATGAAGGTTATAACTGAAACAAGAGGAGAAAACTCCATAAAAGTTGACCGAGAAACATTTGAGTTCCTTTGCTCCAAGATTAATGACTTCGTTGATTGGCTAATTTGTAATCCTGGGAAGGAAAATTCTGCATACACATGATGAGTCTAGTAGAGGCCAACATGGACACGGAAGGTACAGACCCTAATCACCTCTATCATTTCAGCTCAAGGGATGGAGATAATGGCACTAATCTATTTCAGTTTCACTGTCATGAAAAACAACTTTATTTGGAAAATGCGGATGGGTATACATTTGTAAAGAAAATTTCGGTTAACCCTAATTGAAGGATTTTGAGTCACAGGAAGGGAGGTGTTGAGGATATCTCAACAAACTCTCTTTTGGTGAATGTGGATGGGAATGTTGTTTGCAGCCAAAGGTACAAAAATGTCTCAGAATTGTTGCTTCCTATGTCATTGTAGAATTTGCGTCACCATGGAAAGCATGCAATAGAAGGCAATATAGTAAGAGATACAACTTGTAGTGTAGGGCATGTGGAATCTTTGATTCAGGTTTACGATTATTTTTGCATACAGGATCAATGTTATTTTTTTGATGGTCAAAGGCATTGAGGAAGGAAACCTTAAAGTTGCCATGGTTCTATGGATAAAAGATTATTTGGTGATGATTATAACTTTCTCCAAAGTGTGTACGGCTTTAGGACTTGAGGACCGCAAAGAATGTGTGATAATTGGAACTCCATACAAACAAATGCAACTCACGCCTTCAATTTTGGATGACTATTCAAAGGAGAGGACTGTTGTCCCTATAACACAGCCACATAATTTTGTGCACTTAGATGATTATCTCATTCTCGAAGATGACAGAGGAAGGGTTAAATTGACAGGAAAGATTCTCTCTCCTTCAATGTTTGTCACAAGTGTTGTAGTAGCTCTTCGTGGTGAAGAAAGCAGCAATGGTGATTTCTATGTGCAAAGCATTCTAGAAGCTGGCCAACCACCTCAACACTCTCTTCATTCCAAAGAGAACAAACATGTGGTTCTTGTATCTGGGTTTATGGTTGGTAGTGGAAAATCTAATCCTCTTCAAATTCAGCTTCTTGTTGACCATTTGCTTGGTCATTCGGGTGACAAACAGGAGCAAAGCATGACTTCTCAAATTGTTCATCTTGTTATTGTGAGTGATGTTCGAAGTTTGTGTTGTCATTGATGTCAACAAATTGTTGCGTTGATGTCAACCTATGGAGATGCTTTGATTAGTTGCATTATGTTGTCATTAGCAGTCTCACTAATGTCAATCTCTGGTGTTGCTTTGATGAGCATGTGTTTGAAGATGTTCAACCATTAGTATGGTTGAGTTGTAGTCAGTTTGGTGTTGATGAGAAAGTGTTGCAGATGTTGAGATGGTGTTTGTGGTGCTTGGTTTCCAAGTGCTTTTGAGAAAATTTGAATAAAAAAGGAGACAGTGTGGTAAAGAGTGTTCAGTGTGGTAGAGTGGTGTTCAGTGTTTTGCTCCGCATTTCTTCATGGTTGAAGATCTACGTGTATGGTTCAGATATCTTGATCCAAGGTGTTCAGAGATGTTATATCCAAAGTTTCAAGATCTATATCATTTGGCAAAAGAAGTTGTGTTCACCAATGTGTGAGCTATGAAGCAGTGTTGTCTTGGAGAAATGGTTTTACTCTGCATTGTGGTTTTTGGTCTTGCGGATCTGCAAGTGTGCTTGCAATGTCTGTATCTATCTTCAATCTAATTTATTTGTGTTTTGGTGCTATGCAAGGTTGCATTCATGTGTGTGGAAGGTTAACTAGGTGTACAGAATAAGTATGTTCTTCAGGTGTATGATGTTGAAAAGGATTTGTTGGATTTCAAGGTGTTGATGGAATATTCCAGATTATGGTTGAGTGATGTGTGTGGTCCACGAGTCATCTTTGGATTTGGTGAAGCGTGTACTTGAATGTTTAATGGTGTTAACACAGGTTTGGCCGACCTTAGGTGTTTACTCTAATTGTGGATATGCTTCGGTGTTTGTGGAAGCGTGGCGTGGCGTGGCGTGTATATGTGGATTTAGGTCCAAGTTAAGGTGTGATGTGGTCCGCCTTCATTCCTCTCCATCACAAGAATGTTTTGGTGCCGACCTAATTTGAATTCGCACATTTGAGGTGCATAGCCAACCTTTAGATTGTTTTCAAGGTTGAAGATAGTATATATATGTGTTGAGTTGATGAAGGATTGGTGAGTGAAGGGTGTGATGTGAATTGTGATGTGAAGTGCGAAGTGCATTGTGAGCTTTAATGCCTAAGACTACTGGAAGTAGTGAGCAGAAAGTGTCTACATTCTTCAGAGAGAATGTGAATGTTCTGGTGAAGCAGTGGTTGAACTTTTTTGTTGCTCTGAGATGGATTTCTCATTGTAACAATCTTCTTTCTTCTTCTTTCTAATTTGGCAGTGAGCCCTCCGACAATGAGCCTCTTGTATTCGGTGTTGCAATTACTTTATATTTTGAGCTAATCCTAACCATGGTTTTTCCCTTCTTGGGTTTTCCAAGTAAATGTGGTGTTCTTGTGATGAGCCCTACTGGCTCTCAATTCAAACCCCAGTATTTTCTTAAGTCTTTTAGTGTTATTTAGTTTTTTAGAGAAAATTGGATAGACAGAAGAGAAGGGGCGCACAGCATAAATGCTTATAAAATGTAAATTTGCACTATTTTATTCAGAATGAAAGTGTAGAAGACATTATTTAACTGAAACAAATAGATTGCAAATGATAAACATACCAGAATGTTTCCAGTTTTTTTATTTAAAACAGTAAGCCAGCTCGCCAGCCAAGAATGCTGAAGCTGACAATTAAGGACGCCTGGCCTCCAGAATTAAGTTCTCCTGCCTCAAAACTGGATACAAATCTCTGTAAATACTAGACGCCAATGGTGGAAATCAAAAGGCAACCAAAAGGAAGGCGTTTCAACCAAACCCTTCACACGCCTCTCTTGAATGCACCATTCCCAATGCAAGTCGTACGGCCAAGGAGAAGAATGAATATTAACCCTGCTGGATGCCACTGATCTGAAGAAGAAGGCGCCACAAGGAAGATAAACCCTGTTTCTTATTCCAAAACACTGACATGCTGAAATTAAACTCAGATGAGGCACAATAGAACTTCTGTATGAAGCCCTCACAAATTGCACAAATTCAGCTGATCTTCCACAGCCTCAAAGGTGCTCAACACTGAAGAGATTCCGTTCTCCAATGGAAAAATGCTCAAAACCCTATCACAGGAGAAGCACAGGAAAGAACCAAAGGCAAAGTCAAAATATTCAAAAGATAATTCTCTCATTGCCCAAAATGCCTATATATGCCAAAAGGCACGATTTCCAAGAAGATACGCCACTTTTGGATATTTAAATCTTTTAAAATATAATTTAAGTCACTTTCAATAGTTTGACTTAAATAAAGTGGGCGCACTTTATTAATTTAAGTGATTAAGTATTAAATCACTTTTTTTTTGGAAATATTTAAGTGATTTAAAAATCATAAAGTCAATTTGACTTTATAATAAAATATTAAGTTAATAAATAACTTAAATCACTCAAATAGGCATAACTTCCACAATTCTTCATAAAATCCCGTGCCGTCAGAAGCTGTCGACTCCTGGTCTGCTAATGCCTGCTGTGAACCAATACTGGCCTCTGAACACGAGAACGATCCAACTCTCCAAAAAGTACCACTGACCCTCTAACCAATCCAGTTAGCCCACAAGGGTCCAATAAAGGGCTAACACACTGTTCCCGAGAACTGACTAGAGCGGGGACATCACAGTCCGCCCTCCCCAAATTTGCTTGCCCACAAGCAAACTCAAAGCTGGATGCTGAAGAATGCTGTCACTCTCCCAAGTAGCATCCTCTGTCGGTAGATCTTTCCACTTCACCAAATATTCCCTGATAACCCGCCTCCGAAGATGACGCTCTCTGGAATCCAAAATGGCCTCAGGTATCAAAATCAATTTCCCCTCATCATCCAGGGGTGGTAAATCAATAGAAGGAATCACCTGTGGTCCCAATGCCTTTTTGAGGCGCGACACATGGAACACATTGTGAACCTTATTGTCCACTGGAAGATCTAACTCATAAGCCACTTCACCGACACGTCTGACAACCCTGAATGGTCCATAGTATCGTGGCTTAAGCTTCTCAGAGCCCTTCATACGAAGGGTGGACTGCCTATAAGGCTGGAGCATCAAATACACCAAATCATCGATCTCAAAAGATCTCTCCACACGCCTCTGATCAGCATATTGTTTTTGCTGATTTTGAGCTTTCTGAATATTCTCCCTAAGTGCTCTCATAATGTCCTGACTCTCCTGCAACAAATCACCAGCACTGGGTACTCTACTGTCACTCAGCAATAAATCTAGAAAGCTCGAAGCATCATATCCATATAATGCTCGGTATGGTGTCATCTGAATACTCATGTGATGAGTGGTATTATAGCAATACTCACAAAGGTATAACCACTTCACCCATGCCTTCTGCTGTCCTGAACTGTAATTCCTCAAATATCCCTCCACCCATTTGTTGACTATCTCTGTCTGCCCATCTGTCTATAAGTGGTAGCTGGTGCTCGGAGTGAGTTCTGTCCCGCAAAGTTTGAATAACTCCTACCAGAAGTTACTCAAAAACCTGCTATCCCTGTCACTGACTATACTCCGAGGCAATCCATGCAATCTGAATACCTCACGGAAAAACAAGTCCGCCACCTGAGTAGCTGTGTGTGTAGTAGTGATTGAGAAGAAATGTGCATACTTCGTCAACCGATCTACTACCACATAAATGTTGTCTTTCCCTTGAGCTTTCAGCAAGCCCGTGATGAAATCCATAGACAAGCATTCCCACTTCCTCTCAGGAATAGGAAGCAGCTGAAGTAAACCTGCAGGGTATGTATGTTCTTGCTTGTTCTGCTGACAAACAAGGCATTCCCTGACATACTGAAGAACAAAAGATTTGAGTCCCTTCCAAGAGAATCTCTCCAGTACTTGCATGTAGGTCTTAAAGTAACCGGGATGTCCTGCCATCAGTGAATCATGGAATGACCTCAATACTGTGCCCCTCATCTCAAAACCTGGGACTAGAAATATCCTCCCTTTGTAAATGATAAGATCATCCACAAGTGAGTATCTGTCATCCTGTACTGTCCCATCCATTATGCTAGAAGCCCAGGGATTCTTAGCATATTCTGCCACTATCATGTGTCTCCAATCCTCTGAAATCAGTGAAATGGAGCTCAAGTGAGGACGGCGAGATAAAGCATCAGCAACCACATTCTGAGTGCCCTTGACATAGGCAATGTCAAAATCATAGGACTGAAGTTTGCTAACCCATTTCTGTTGCCTTTCATTCAAATCTCGCTGTCCAAGAAAATGTTTCAGACTATTGTGATCGGTTTTAACACTGAATTTACTACCAATCAAGTATTGCCTGAATTTGGCCATGGCATGCATGATGGCCAACATTTCCTTATCATAGATACTGAAACTCCGTTCAGGACCTCTGAGCTTCCTGCTCTCAAAAGCTATAGGGTGTCGATCCTGCATAATAACTTGCACCAATACCCTCACCACTGGCATCACAATGTAACTCAAATGGTCTGGCGAAATCCGGCAAAGCCAATACTGGACAAGTAGTCATAAGAAGTTTGAACTTCTCAAAGCATGCCTGTGCAAGAGGTGTCCACACAAAGGCTCCCTTCTTAGTCAAATCAGTTAGTGGCGCAGCATGTCGCGAGAATCCACTAACGAACCGACGATAGAAGGCACACAATCCTACAAACCCCCTAAGCTGTGTCAACGTCTCAGGTGTAGGCCAATCAATGATAGCTCGAATTTTCTCTGGATCCATACTAACTCCCTCTCTACTGATAATGTGACCCAGATACAAAAGCTCAGCCATGCCCAAAGCACACTTGGACTCCTTGGTGTACAAGGACTCCCTATCAAGTATACCCAATACCTCATCTAAGTGAACCATGTGTTCCTCCCATGATTTGCTGTAAACCAGGATGTCGTCAAAGAACACCAAAACAAATTTCCTCAAGAGAGGATGGAAAACCCTGTTCATAGTAGACTGAAATGTAGCTGGTGCATTGGTTAAGCCGAATGGCATAACCAAGAAATCATAATGTCCACAGTGACACCTGAATGCGGTTTTCTCAATATCCTCCTCTCTGACCCTGATCTGATGGTAACCAGTCCTCAAATCAATCTTCGAGAAATAGCAAGCTCCATGAAGCTCGTCTATCAACTCATCTATCCGCGGAATAGGATACCTGTTCTTAATAGTCTTCCTATTAAGCATCCTGTAGTCAATACACATCCTAAGTGTACCATCCTTTTTCTTCACCAAAACAACTGATGAAGCAAAGGGTGACTTACTCGACCTAATGTGCCCCATAGCTAAAAGTTCCTTAATGGTTTTCTCAATTTCATCTTTTAAACGTTTGGGGTGCCGGTAAGGAGTGATCATAATAGGTTCCGTGCCCTCATCCAACTCAATGATGTGCTCAATACCTCTATCAGGAGATCTACCTGGTGGAATAGCACTGAAAACCTTTGCATGTTTGATTCGGAGTTCCTGTACATCCGGATGGTAAGGAGAAGCTTGCTGCTCTAAATGTGAAGGCATTAACTTGCACTCAGCAGCCCATTCTACCATATCATGTTGAATCAAACGTTCCATTCTTCGGAGTGAAATTTCTTTTAGATTGTTGTCCTTGATAGCTTTAAGAACATGATTCGTGCCATCAATTTTGAATTTCATCTCCATATCACGCAAATTAAGTGTGAACTCTCCTATAGCATGAAGCCACTTCATGCCAAGAAATATATCCGTTCCTCCCATGTTCACAACATAAAAATCTGCCTTAAACTCAAAATTGTTGAGTTTCAATGGTAAATCTGGAATCATCCTCTCACAGGTCAGAGTGTGTCCATCTGCAACCTTCACACGAATGCCTTCAAACTGCTGCGTTTGAATTCCCCTTTTCTCCACCAACCGTGAATCAATAAAATTGTGGGTTGCACCTGTGTCCAAAAGAGATATGACTCTTTGACCCGCTAAAACCCCACGGAGCCTGAAAGAACCCTCTCTCTGCATGCTGGACAGATGAGCCTCCTGTAGCTCACTTTCTACCTCAATCTCTGCCTCATTTTCTGACTTTTCTTCATCTGTGTCATAGATAGCAGCTTGCTGATCAGAAAAATAAGTCAATGTTTCTCCCTCATAAAACCATTCCATGTTCTTGTTTTGCCCTTTAGGCTTGAGGGGACAATCATGATTGAAGTCATATGGACCTTTACAGTAAAAGCATAGCTTCCTTCTATGTAGATCATTCATTGTATCCCGATCTAATGGAGCTGCAAATCTTTTCTTTTGATCAGTATTATCAGCCTTCTTTGGATCAGATTTGTTCTCAGTGTAGGAGGAAGAAGGTTTGGTGCCAAATTGCTTACGAGGTGTAGTGAGCTCCATACTGCGAGCTTTCCTCATGGTCTCCTGTAGGGTAGGTGGATCAAATGCCTTTATCCATCCTTTCATGGGCTCAAAAAGACCCTCAATAAACAATATGATCAGCCTTCTCTCTGAAATGCCTGTCACCATTACAGATAGTCTTTGGAACTCTCCAATGTACGATTCCAAGCTACCCAATTGTTTTAACTGTGCCATATCCCTAAAGAATAGTTCGGGATCACGTTTATCAAACCTTTCTACCAATCTATCAGTAAACTCCTGGTATGAGGTAATCTGGTCATGGTGAAGAGTAGCCATGCCATGAATCCACCAGTCATGTGCTACGCCATCAAGGTGTAGGGCTGCAAATCTAATAGCATCTTCCTTTGGCATAGGACGTAGTGTCAGGAATGTATCCAATTTACTCACCCAGGCACGTGCTGTAACTCTGCCACTGCCATCATAGTTCGCTAAGGTAAGCTTATTGGTAGCCTGTTGTAGATCATTATGTTTGTATCTAGGCCTCCTGTCATTCCTGTTTCTGGTGTGTTCTCTTTTCTGACTCATAAAACGATCAAAGTTAAGGTGATCCTTAACTCGTGGAGGCATTGCATCCCATTCATCATGCATAGCTAGGATGTTGTCAGCAAAGTTTCCATCACCACCTTCTTCCACTTCCTCTTCCTCCTCAGCGTCATTTCTGACAAAAGTAGGGCGTGTGGCTCTCTCAAAGGTGCGTGCTGGAGCAATATACCTGTGATGCTCTCCATGTATGCTACCTTCTTGATCTTGATCAATATTCGGCCTCCTCTGAACTGTCAAGTTTTGCACATTGGTGCTAAGTTGCTGAAGGATGTTTGCCACCTGTTCTTGACCGGCCACCATTCCCCTCAATACTTCTCTAGCATCCCTGTCTTCATCATTAAGACGAGCATCATCATTCCTTTCAGCCATATTATCAAAATCAAAATCCTCTTCCTGTTCGTACAATGGAGGTGCCTGAAAAGGTGCAAAGGTATCTCGCTGAATTCCAGGGCCCCTGCGTGTGTAGTGCCTGTCAAACCTGTTCTGATGTGGCCGCATAGAATTGTGTTTCCCACAAGCTGGCAGGATTAATATGCTCTGATACCACTGTGATGAGCCCTACTGGCTCTCAATTCAAACCCCAGTATTTTCTTAAGTCTTTTAGTGTTATTTAGTTTTTTAGAGAAAGTTGGATAGACAGAAGAGAAGGGGCGCACAGCATAAATGCTTATAAAATGTAAATTTGCACTATTTTATTCAGAATGAAAGTGTAGAAGACATTATTTAACTGAAACAAATAGATTGCAAATGATAAACATACCAGAATGTTTCCAGTTTTTTTATTTAAAACAGTAAGCCAGCTCGCCAGCCAAGAATGCTGAAACTGACAATTAAGGACGCCTGGCCTCCAAAATTAAGTTCTCCTGCCTCGAAACTGGATACAAATCTCTGTAAATACTAGACGCCAATGGTGGAAATCAAAAGGCAACCAAAAGGAAGGCATTTCAACCAAACCCTTCACACGCCTCTCTTGAATGCACCATTCCCAATGCAAGTCGTACGGCCAAGGAGAAGAATGAATATTAACCCTGCTGGATGCCACTGATCTGAAGAAGAAGGCGCCACAAGGAAGATAAACCCTGTTTCTTATTCCAAAACACTGAAATGCTGAAATTAAACTCAGATGAGGCACAATAGAACTTCTGTATGAAGCCCTCACAAACTGCACAAATTCAGCTGATCTTCCACAGCCTCAAAGGTGCTCAACACTGAAGAGATTCCGTTCTCCAATGGAAAAATGCTCAAAACCCTATCACAGGAGAAGCACAGGAAAGAACCAAAGGCAAAGTCAAAATATTCAAAAGATAATTCTCTCATTGCCCAAAATGCCTATATATGCCAAAAAGCACGATTTCCAAGAAGATACGCCACTTTTGGATATTTAAATCTTTTAAAATATAATTTAAGTCACTTTCAATAGTTTGACTTAAATAAAGTGGGCGCACTTTATTAATTTAAGTGATTAAGTATTAAATCACTTTTTTTTTGGAAATATTTAAGTGATTTAAAAATCATAAAGTCAATTTGACTTTATAATAAAATATTAAGTTAATAAATAACTTAAATCACTCAAATAGGCATAACTTCCACAATTCTTCATAAAATCCCGTGCCGTCAGAAGCTGTCGACTCCTGGTCTGCTAATGCCTGCTATGAACCAATACTGGCCTCTGAACACGAGAACGATCCAACTCTCCAGAAAGTACCACTGACCCTCTAACCAATCCAGTTAGCCCACAAGGGTCCAATAAAGGGCTAACACACTATTCCCGAGAACTGACTAGAGCGGGGACATCACAGTTCTCGTGTGTATGGATGTGTTTGCATTACTGTTTCTCATGTTTATATTCTACTAATGCATGATAAGGGTTTAATGGTTGTTAAGGGCTTGAGGACTAATGCAGATCTAAATGTTAATGAGGGTTTCGATGTTTTAATGCACAACTGATTCAACCCCGCCCCCCTCTCAGTTGTCTTGTGCATTCAACAGGTGATTCAGTTGATATACGACAAGACCTTCTCAAAGGTCAGTCCCTTGCATCAAAAGATCAAGCTAGACTTGTTGAACCAATCAAGGAACAAGATCTGGATTTGACACAACTTGCAGTAGCTATGCCAATTGACATAATGTCGGGGCCAAATGATCCTGCAAATTTTTCTTTGCCACAACAGCCTCTGCATAAATGCCCATCTCTTGGAGCATCGACATACAATACATTTGTTTCTGCAACAAATCCACATCAATTTGAACTTGATGGAGTTAGTTTTCTTAGTACTTCTTGCCAGAATATAGATGACCTCAACAAGTATTCTGAAGCAAAGGACAAAATTGATTTTATGGAAAGGACACTAAAATGGAGGCATTTAGCACCCACTGTTCCATACACTCTTGGGTGTTATCCATTTACAGACAAAGATCCTTTTGTTATTGACGTTTGTCCACATCTATATTCCTGTGGGAATCAAAAGAAATAGGAATCTCGTTTACTTAAAGGATCAAAGGGCCATATGGTGAGGCTTGTATGCATTCCTAGTCTTTGTGAGATAGGATCAGCTGTAATGGTGAATATTAGGAGTCTTCAACCAATTATCATCACTGAAGTGTTTTCAACTAGTACAACGCAGTTTCCAGCCTTCACCTTTGCGGAACTAAATAAAGGAACTCGATTTGGTAGCCAAGATACTGTGCTCCTAATGACCATTTTGATAAATTCTTGTTTCGTATTGATGATATCTTTTATAAGAAGCTACAAGTTTGCAGATATGAGGAAGATTTCCTTGTGTGATATTGTGCGTAACAGGTCTCATCCTCTAGGAATACTAGGTGCCAGTATTCTTGGAGCTATATGGTTGTTGGAGGGGAAACCCCAAGCAAGATGTGTTTGTTGCAGCTACCCTCCAACCCACCAACAATCTGATTTGAACCCTCTTTCCAGTAGTAAGGCGTGGAGCATCATGGTCAGGGTCTTCAAAGTTCAAGGTAAACTCTATAATTTCAGCTTAGAGGAGATGAGTAAAATTATTGGCATGCATCGGTCACATGTCTTTGGAAGGGATATTATGAAGAGAGAGGAGGTAATGCTCCAAGGCATATTCAATGAAAAACCTAGCATGGTGAGAATGGTTTTCAAACTTTGCTCTGCCACTACAACTCACCATTTGTTGATCAAAAAGTATATCCCATCACAAGGTTGTCAAATTGCGAAGGTCTCAGGAGTATGGAGTTATGTGTGGAGGGATTTTCAGTCACAATTCAGCTATCCCTAGCCTCGAAACCGTCATTCTTACTGAGTATTGTCTATTGTTCCTGTTCTTTATTGTTGACTCTTAAGTTTCCGGACCTCAGATGGTTGACTATGGTCCCATACATGAGTACATCAATTAATTCCATGAGTATGTGTAATGTCCCCTTTTTAGCCAGACAAATAGTTGAGTTAGTCTATTATTGAGTTCCCATAGACTAACCAGCCTGGTTAGAGAACCATTATTGGCAGTGAATTGGATGGGTTGGTCAATATTTGAGTGGATGTTGGCTTGGTTTTAGTATGATCTTCAGTTGGCATTTTCTAAGGTGGTTTTGATTTGCTTGGGCCCGAACTTGCTATTTTTGGCAAATTAGGGTTTCTGTCCGTTTCAGGATTTTAAGTGTTGGAGATGAAGCGTCTTGGCGAGACCTTTCCAACGGTCTATAGATCACTGAATTCCAAGTTCATTTGGGCCTCCATTTTAAAGTCCATAAATTATTAATATTATTAAATATTAGACTTTGGGTTATAATGGTTAAGTGTGGAAAAATAAAATATTATTAAAAAGACACTTAAGTCATGGAAAGGGGAGCCCACCTTGGAAAATATTAAAAGTAATTTTAAATGAATTATTCCCTCCAAAAGTGAATCGACCCTCTTGAGGAAATATAAGAAGGAAAAAAGCAATTCATTTGTTATGCTTGGATTATTCATTATTTTGGCTTTTTGCTCTGGAAGGATTTGAGGGTTTTGGAGAGATTCGAAACCAAGGCTGTTGGGAATGAAAACTTCCATCAGTAACAACATTCTGCAGAAGTGAAAGACCATCCAAGGGTGCTAGTAGAGGCAAATACATCCAGTGTTTGCATTGAGCTTCATTTGATGCTTTTTGGTGGAGATTCAATGAAGATATCTTATGAAACTATGCAGATTTGTTATGAGCAGCAGAGGTATACATTCTAACAGCAGATTTATATCAGCTTGAGGCATTGTTGTGGGTTGCAAACCTTTTTGCTGGCCGTACATTTACTACAGCAGGCCATACCAATTCAGGTTGGCCGTACAAGTAGATTTGGACGTGGGAGTCTAGGAGGAGATTCGCTTGGCTGTTTGGGGTCATTCTACCTTGTTTGGAGGCATTGGAAACCTACAATAGACATTACATTCATTATATGAGAGCAGCCATTGAAATATATTAATTTGTAGCTTTTTCTATTGCCAGACCCTAGCCAATTTATGACAGCGGTACTTCAACTTGAAGAAATAAATATGGGTATGTTTCTATAAATGGTTTTGAGCTATTCTATGAACTGGGTCTTTGCCTTTTTGCTCATATCTCTTGTAAATTTTTTGGGTTTCCATTGCATGCTTATATTTCTACATTACATTGAAAAGGCAACCCATGCAAAACATAAAACCCCTTCTGCATCTCTTGTCTAATTCTGAAAGACCACAAATAAATAAAAATAACATAATATAAGTAATCTAAAAGAACAAACAAGGGCGGCACATTACAGTATGGCAATCCTTGGTATAGTGGCGAGAGGAACTCTCATGAATGTAAAAGAAGTTCCCCAAAAGCATAACAATGTGAGACCAAGTCAAGAGGCCTATACAACAAATCATCGCCAAAACATGAGGAGTATGAGCAATGTGTTATTCTTTTACAACAGCAGACGCATCCTCAAGAGAACTATGAACCTGATTTTCAGTCCCAACACTGTTGTCATCATTGTTAAGAACCACCATCCTACTCCTTGGGAATGGCATAGCATGGTTGGAAATCAGTTACCTATTGATAAATGGCACAACGAAAACCCTCAAGATGTTGAAGCTCACGCATATGATGTCGAGGGTATTGAGAGTGAGTTCGTTGTGATGCCCAAGATCGATGAGCATGAGGTCATGAGATGCAGTCTTGGTATGAAGAGGATAAAGCTTTTGGAGTTGTCATTGCTTGAGGACAGGCAATGTTTGGACCAGGAGGACTATCATGTCCCCAATGGGCCCTAAGCCCTATTCTCATATCATGGTAGGAAAAGTGTTTCTCAAAACTTAATTAAAATTTAAAATAATATTAAAATAATAATACAAATTTTAATTATTAATAATAACATTTAAATTTAATATTTTTGGATTCTGGCTGACTATTTGGAAGGCGCTCATGTTAGCATATATATTTTGGAGTCCTAGTTCAAAGTAGATCATCACAATTGGACTAAGGTCTATGCGAATCTCCTGGAGACGGAAACCTCCAAAGATTCCTTGCATGGTAGGACGTCGCCCCTGCCTACAACTGTGAATAGCATTCTTTCATATCCACGAGTTTGCTCATGCGATTGCCATTACAGGTCTGAAGAGAATGATTGGAAGCTTGACAGGAAGGGAGGTCAAGCAGTAAGCATTGAATTATCTCAAGACCCGATAGACACCATTGGGGCGATAGTAGCAATGATCATGATTTTGGTGGCGAGAGCCGATAGAGGGTGTCATCAATAGTTCCCAACAGTCAGGAAGTGTCTTTTTTCCTGGCAACGTAGTTCTTTCGTGGAGATCTGAGTACAAGGAGGTGTCACAAGAGGAAGTCGGAAACCTTTCGATGTCACTGGTCATTTCCAGGTGGACTCGCACACATCACAAGAATCATCTCTCAGTTTGTTTGCGCAGCACAGAGTAAATCCCACATGGCGATCTCTCCCACATTTAGACTCTATGATAAAACATTGATCTCGTGTTGCTTGGTTTGTAAAGCCGTCCCAATCCTTGGCTTGGTCAGGCAGTTTGTATTCAATATATGAAAGAGAAGGCAAGCTTGTATGAGACAAGTCTCCAACAACTGTGAAGTGGTTCTATAAATTCTTTTGTGTTATGTTATGTTTGATTATCCACCTAAATAGAGTGTGAAAAATGGAGATTAGTCACTGTTCTGAGTTGTGCATAATCGGGATTTATTACCAGTTATTTCAGTAACTATATGTTAGTCTGATCGATTTCCAGTATCTTTCAATTGTGTAAAATTGCATATTGTTACTGTTATCTGGGAT
>CM021100.1:710403098-710705555 GCA_007115665.2 Sequoiadendron giganteum
TATTCACTATTAAAAAATTGTTAAGATTGAAGATTAAGGTGATTCAGGACTTGATGGAGCAGGGTGATGTTGGTGAAACTATTTGCAATGAAGAATGGTGTTGTGCCTTTTGCACACACGCCCCATTCGGAATGGGGACCCTCTTTCCCTCTTTGTTTTTTTTGGTCCTCTTTCGTTTTGCCTCGTTTTGCGTACCCCCCCTCTTTTTTTGTGTGCCCCTTGGGGGTAGCACGTTTACCAATGCCATATTTTAAGTCTCCGGTTATCCGAGATATTCCTTGTCAAAATTCTGGCATCTGTGGCAATTTTTGGGTTTCCCCTTTCGGAATTCCTCTACCGGGTTTCCCCTTCCGAATTTCCCCTACCAGTTTGTCTCTGCCGGGTTTCGTCTACCGGCTTTCCTGTCGGTCTTCACTTTTTTCGAGCGGTGGCCCCCAGATGGCTTTTCGGACCCCGGACTCTGGACCTCTCGCCGCCCCTACGTTTTCAAATCCACCGACCAAACCTGCAACTGTATGGAAGAGTTAATGCCGCATTAATGGCGGTTCTGCTATAAAAATGAATTTTTCGGCTTTCATTATCAAAGGCTCAAACGATTGAAAGTTGAAGAACTCCTAGCGAATTTGGTTTTCCTCCTGCCCGGGATTTCAAAGTGTTTTCCCAACGACCTCCGCACATCCGGTAGTTTGTTCTTCGGATTCTTGAGGTAGGTTTTCCGTCCGCGTGCCCTCATTTTTATTTTGCGAATTTTCAGATTTTCTTGGGGGTAAAATGTAAAATGAAACCTAAATTAAGTAAATTTTCCCCCTCCGCACATAACCCATGTTTTAAAAATCGAAAAATCAGCCGTTAGATCACCCAAATTTCGATCCAGAACCTTCCCGCGTCGCGGCTGTTCTTTAGAACAGCGCTGTCGCCATCCGGGCCCGGGTCTTCCTGCGGCCATTCATCCCCCTCTCCACTTTTTAAACTTGCCTTTTTCCCTTCTTCAGATTTCCATCTCCGGAATTCCCTTCCCGGGATTTCGTGGTGTCTCTGCCATTTCAAACGGCCCTGTCCGAGTGTCCTCCCGACCCTCGGACCCCGGACCCTCGAGGTTCATCCAAATTCTAAGCTTCGATCCTTAAAATCTGCCCTCGGAATTCAGTTTCCAGAATTCCATCCCTATTTCGCCGTTACAAATGGCCTTCCCCGAGTGGCTCTCCAGACATCATTTCCCGACCGTAAGGTCATCTTCCAGTCAAAATCCTCGACGATTTTCCCTCTTCGGATTCGAACCTCCAGAATTCCCTTCCCGGGATTCCGTCGTGTCTCCGCCGTTCCGCACGGCCCTGCCCGAGCATCTTCCTGACCTCCAGGTTCCGATTCCTCATTTGCCGAAGTTCAAACTCATCGCTCTTACCAATTCAACCTTCCCTCAGAATTTGGTTTTTGGGATTCCCTTCTCGAAATTCCGTCTCGATTTCGCTGTTTCAAACGGCCTTCACCTTGCGCCTTTCCAGACTTCGCTTCCCGATCGCAAAACCTTCCATCTTCAGGTCGAAACTCTAGACACTTTTTCTTCCTCTCGGACTTTCGCCTCCAGGATTCCCTTTTCAGGATTTCGTTGTGTTTTCGCCATTCCGCACGGCCCCGTCCGAGCATCTTCCCAGATCCCAGACCCCGGTCCTCTGTCCGCCGCAACCCGAAACCTTGGTTTTATTTTCCTCTGACCTTCTTTCAGATTTTGGATGCCAGAATTCCCCCATCGGAATTTTGTTCCTCCTGCGCCGTTTTGAACGGCGAGCTCGGAGTGTCTTCTCGACCTCTAGATCCCGGTGCCTCATTCGCCATCCAGTTGTCTCGAACCCTAGCTGCTTCTGGAAACTTCCTCTCGGGTTTCCTCCCCTATACTTCCTCTTTCATTCTACCATTCTGCACGGCTGACCCATAGCCGCTTCTTGGCAATGGCAATCCGAGACCCGGATTCCGTCGCCTGGAATTTCGTTCCCTCTGTGCCGTTTCAGACGGCTTCCCTGTAGATGATGCCCGAACCTCCAAATGGGGCATCAAATGACCTCTAAATCCAAAATAGATTTCGACCCATTTTCTAGAATTCGGTTTTCTTCCATTTCCAACCTCAAATCTTCAAATCCAACCTCAGGAAATGCATATGGGAATTCCATTCTCATTTTTCCCTTTCAAACGACATTCTGCCAAGGGATTTCCGGCCCAAGAACTCCGGATTGTCTGCATTACCCTCTAAATGGTGAAGTATCTTGCTTCCTTGATTATTAAATATGAATTATGATTTTCGGACTAATCTTGACATGCAGGGATTTGTCGGTGGCCCTTGTGTCAGGTTCATTATTACTGATTCTTGTCTTTTGTGCAGGATTTATGGAATCCGATCCAGAGACTTCCGGTGCTTCTAGGAAAGGAAAAGGAACAGCCAAGCCACCAAGGGGAAAGGAAGATAAAGACTTGATGAAATACAAATTCCAAGGGGTCCCTATTCAATCTAGGATCACTACCCTTTGGAGGGATGTCTTAGATACCAACATCAGGCAAGTTGATGTTGATGAATTCACGCAGAGGGTCAGAATGAACCCAAAGACAACAAATGCAAAATTAATAAAGAGCAGTGGACTTGCTAAGGCTGCAAGTTCCCCGCCAGCCCTAGTGGCCTCGAAGCTGGTGATGGCATGTGTGGAGGCATACCAATCTGATACCAGAACAATTGTGGATCATGAGGGGAATATCCTTGCAGATATGTCTCCATCGGGTATAACTGAGACCTTCCACATTCCCGCCTTCGAGAGCATGGAGGTCCCCACCATGGAAGACTGTAAAGAGGTATGGGAATAGGATCCATTGGATTGTAAAAGGCTCATCAACCAGTGCTGGTTGAAGGAAAAATGGGCTAGTGCTGGGAAGCTCCCTCAGGAGCTCTACCGCAACGATTTCCATGAAGACTACCATGACCTTGTAACTCTGCTCAGCCGAGTCATGGGCCTTCCCAGCGCAGTTTTCTTTCAAGAGTGGATTTTCTACTTCATAGAATAGATTCTTTGAGGTAAGGGTACCGCCTTCTATTGGGGCGAGATCATCAGCAACTGCTTCCACGAGCAATTTAACACTGTGAAGAAAACTAACAAATTCTTCATGACCTCTTACTTGGTGTATTCCCTCACCAATCGGTGGCATTATCAAGGGTTGACCATGATGCCTAGTGATCCATCAGGGCCAGAACTCAAACCTTATGACAAGTACCCTCAGTTGCAGTTTAGGAATTTCAAAAGGAACTACTGCAGGGTGAATGACGCATTCATTGCCCATGTCATCCGGTCAGTGGGAGGAGATTTTCATAGAAGGATGTCCCATAGTGCCAGGGTCCTCCTCAGACAGTACGCCTTCTGGTACATTCAGTTCCCAAGGTTCACCTACATCCATGCCGAAGGCTTCTCAGACAAACCAAACAAGCTGCCCCGGTACCCAAATGACCGGATCGTTCTCTTGGAGCTGACTCGGCAGCTATGACACATTCACAGTGTCTTGAGTGAAAAACATTTGGCAGGCCCCCTCTACCCCATGAACCTTGGTCAGGGGATGTATAAGGTCCACACTTCCCAGTGCACAGGATATTCAAAAAGGGAACTGGCAAAATATAATTTTGAACAATACACAGCGAGGCCACGAATGGATCCCTATGGCCATGTCAAAAAGGCATTGGGGAGCGGATATGCCCACCTCCACAACATCGGGGACTTTTGGGCCACCTGCAAGGATGATCTTGAGGTACGGTTGCGGTATTATATGCACATGACCGTCATCCATGTACGAAGGGTGAACTTGTGCCCGATCCCTGATCAGTTAGAGGAGGATGAGGAAGCAATTGTGGATCCAGTTTACGATGCAGTTTCCAACCTGCCGCTACCCGCTATCAACTGGAATGCATTAGAGCTCAATGATATTAGTGTGCTCACCAGGTCCGTTGAAGCCCGAATGAGGGCATGGATTGACGAGAAGGTGGCCCAATTGAAACAACAAGGGGTCATCCTGACATACACCGAGCTTGCAAGTGAGCATGTAAGTGAACCAAGTGGCTTCGAAGGTGGGGAAGCCGCCATTGCAATTGGGGAGACATCTAAGGCTCCACCACCTCTGAGGACTAGGAAAAGAAAGGAGGCAAGCCAACAATTGCCCAAACCAAAAGTCTATGCCCGTAAGTCTTCCGAGCCGGAGCCCTCTAAGAAGAAAAGAAAAACAACAGGAGGCATGGAGACAACAGTGATGCCTAAGCGTTCGCCCCTCGAGATCGCAAGCAAAGGATCTAGCTCGTTTGGATCTCCACCCATTATAATCACCACCGCCACCCCGCTTGCCTCAATTCCAGCTTCTGCTTCCTCCCCGCCTACAGTGGATATCTTCGTCCACCTTGCTCCTACTCCTCCAGTATCGCAGGTCATTCCCATGGATTCATCATCCACTGCCACCTCGCCTATGACCTCTCCCTCCATGTATCCTTCCCTTCCTTCCATTTCTGCTACCACAATGCCAGCCCCAAGCCTTCCAGAGTCTTTGGTGAAGTATATGCAGAATGTGCCTTCTGAGCTTTTGGGGATGCTCACCAATCCAATAGTCCAGGCCACGATAGCTCGGGCTATGGCCTCCACTCCAACGGCATCCCCCTCTACTGAATCACCAAAGATGAACGCGACCATGTAGATATCAAATGAACGTGAATGATAGCAGTTAGAGGCTGAGAAGGTGCCATAATATGAAGAGTTTGAATATCACGAACATCCCTTGTTTGAGCGTTAGAAGATTGATAAGGTGGCCTATGAGTCCTCCAATGAGTCCAATGAGGGCGGTGAGGACCTTGATGCTGAAACATGGATAGACTCTAGAGCATGATAAGGAAAATTTCCTCCATGAGAGCAAACAAGTAGAGAGCCCCGAGGAGCATCAAGATACTTTAAACGAGGAGGATACTAAAAAGAAGGATTCATCCAAGGAGCAACTACATATCGAGTCCCCCGCTGGGCATGAAATATTTGAACAAGATTCGGGTGAAGGAAAGGAAGATACTGGAGTAAATGAGAAGGCTCTTGTTGTCAGAACTGTCGAACTCGAAAAGGAGGACAACAAGACTCAAAGTGAACCGCCAAGGGAAGAACCCCAAACGCCTAATTGGCTACAAAGACAACTCAAGCAAAAGACTCCCACCTTGAAGGATCCCAAGGCAAGGCTAGAAGCCATCATGGCTAGAGCATGAATAAGCACCAGAAAAGAGAAGAAGCTGAGGGTTAGATTAAAGATAACCATGGATGTCTCAGGATCAAGAGCAGTGCAAATAGCAACGCCGATGGTTGGGGAACATGGCATAACTTACAATGTCTCCACCATCGACTTGGGAATGGCCACAAGGTAGCAGAAGGTTGAGCATCTCCAGGAGTCAGTCACCATAGTGGTACACCTTATCTAGTAGGATAAGATCTCCAAAGAGGAATTAAAGGAGTAGGTGGCTGATCTAACAACTTATATTCAGCAGTGGTCATCTCCAGATGAGCAGCCTTCAACATCATCGGCCCTGCCTCAGTTGTTGTCCAGAGAACAGATTGACAAAGTAGAAAAGAGACAGAACTTGGACAAAACTACGGAAAATTAGTTCTGACAGGTTTTGGACATAGGAAACACGGGCATCAACGTGGTTGTCCGGGCAGCAAATAGGTTCCTAGAGGTTCAGAAAAATCTCGAAGACACAAGGCAGATATGTGAGAAGTTCCCTAGTAAATACGACGCAGCCTGCCTGAAGATTGAGGCCATTCTCGCGTTGCTGAGTGATATCTGGGAGAAGGACCTTGCCTTCAAAGACGACGACCACTAGCTGGTGGATACCTGGAAGCAAGACTATAATCACCGAAAGAGAAGGCTGGAGCAGATTTTGGAATAGATAGCTCCTAACATTGAATGGGCAAGGGATTCCAGGGAGGAGTGTACTCAGTACCTCAAATTGATGATGGGGCATGAGGTGCCCGCAGTCGAGATCAATCCCGAGAACATCAAGCCCCATTTCTTGAAGATTATGGAAGATGGGATGTCCGCCGAAATCACCACTGAGTTCATGTGTTTTGCGGCCCGAGCCTTCATGCAATCAGAAGCTTGCAAAGAGAATGATGCTAAGTATGAGGCAGACTGGAAGAAGCTTGGCAGCAATTCTCAGGAATGGAGTTACCAAATCTTGAAATCCGACATCGTGGAGGTAGATAAGCTCCAGTCCCTGATCCTGAGTTTCATGGAGTATGCCGCGTTGAGAAAGTGAGAGGGCAATCCAGTCATCGATGAACAGTTCCTTGAAGAATAGCTACAACAGAGGGCAAATGGCTAAAAGACAAATTTGCTACAGTGTTGTCACTAGATGATGAAATAGGGAAGAGACAAGAAAGTATTTATAAATGTAATATATTTGGGGGTAGGTGAAACCCTAATGTAAAATGAATCTTGGCCACATAACAAAATCTAATCTTGGCGTCTGATTTTGTTTTTTGAAAACTATAAATAGGGCTCTCCTCCTCTCATTTCAAGAGAGTTGAGTTGTTGTAAAGGCATGCTGCAGAAATTATAAATAGGAAATATAGTCATTTTTTGGTGTATTTTCTAGGTTTCTCAATATGTTTCATGATTCCTCTCCCTTTTAGTTATAGTTTTGCTTTAAATTACTTTGCTGTTCTAGCATCTTCAGATTAGACTTGGTAAATTTAGTATGTTATTTCTGGTTTTTGGAGATAATTGTTGTGTGTATGCTTTCCTTGTCCATACTTTTGGTCATTTGCTGAAGGTAGATGACTATGCAAAGTTATTCTGGACTTTGATTCCATTGCTACTCATTGAACTTTATCTTTATTCATGTTTCCATAGTGAATGAATGATGAACATCTGCAGTCCCTAGAAGATAGCACAGATTTCATGATATTGTGAGAATTCTGATTAAATGAAATCTAGTTTAAGGAAATTGTCCATAGCAGGAATCTCCATGATCACTGTTCATCGGTAGTTGCAGGTCCAAGAAACATCTTTCTTCCTTGCCCTTTCTTTTTTCCTTTTTTCTAGAAACAAATTGTGCCAAGGTTCATTGCACATTGTAAAGCCAAATCCAATGAAATAATGGAGTCTAAGACTGCTGCCTAAGCCTGCAGCAAAGCATATCAATTCCAGACCTCTAGAACTCCATTTATCGACTCAATTCTCTTAAAGCTTAGACCACGTAAGGCCGCCTTGTGATTCTAGCAAATCACACAAACAACTGATATATTCCAAGCATCGTCAAGACCTGACATCCGAGAGACCTTGGGGTAGTGTTCTGCAATTATGGAAAATTGTCTTTCAAGAGAGGTGATGCACCTACACATTACCTGTGTTGTGAAGTGCATGAAAACACCATCAGCAAATGGGACTTAAGAACTCAATGGTTGAAAACAAACAAAAAAGAAGAGGTTTTCTGGAAATAAAAATCAAGGATATAGTGGTTAACAGAAGGAGACAAGAATACAAAAAATTTCCATCAATAAACCTTAAAACATAGATGTAGAAACAAGATCAAATCTCTAAAAACTGATAATGGTTTGATTCTACATGGGGAGGATGAAATTGATAATGAGGCGATTTCGTTCTTTTCAAACGTTCAAAATATTCTTGGGGTCAACCAAGCTGGTTTGGATAATATTCTATAGGTTATTCCATGGGTTATAATAGAACAAGACCTAACAAAAATATCTAAAGCAATTTCCCTCTAAGAATTCAGGGATGTTGTTTTCTCCTTTGGTGCTTATAAGGCTCTGAGACACAATCAATTCCCTCCAAGTTTTTTCCAAGATTTTTGGGATATTATCTCAACTGATCTCTTCAATGTGGCTCAAGACTTCTTCAAATCTGGCAAGCTTCTAAATCATTTTAATGTCACTTTTATGGCACTCATCCCTAAACTAGAAGAAGCTTTATCTATGAACAATTTCAGACCTATCAGTCTGTGTAATACTACTTATAAGATATTCTCAAAGATAATGGTCAATAGATTGAAGCTAGTCTTGAATAATATGATAGTTGTTAATTAGAAAGGCTTTGTTCAAGGAAGACACATATTGGATGCCGCTATTTACACACATGAGTTATTACACTCTATGGACTTAAGAAAGAAACAAGGTATGGCTCTCAAACTTGATATCTCGAAGGCTTATGATCGTGTCTCTTGGCCATTACTCTTTGTTGTGCTTAAGAAGTTTGGGTTCAAAGGAAGATTTCTTAACTTAATAATATATTGTGTTACAACTCCAAAATACTCAGTTCTAGTTAATAGTATTCCTAAAGGCTTCTTCTCTTATGGAAGAGGATTAAGACAAGTGATCCTTTTTCACCATATCTTTTTGTAATTTTGGTTAAAGCACTGAGAAGAAAAATTCAAAAAAAAATTAATAATAAATAGTTGAAAGGGTTTAAAGCTACTTCCTCGCTACCTACGACCTCCCATCAACAATTTGTTGATGACACTATTCTTTTAGGGGAGGCTTCAATATTGAAAGCTAGATAGTGTAAAGATATCTTGAACAAATATGCCAAAGTTTTGAGCCAATATATTAATTATCATAAAAGAAAGATCTATTTCTTCAACACTACCCAGAATATTAAAGAGAGAGTGATAAACATAATAAGATGTTAGGAAGCTAATCTCTTGACTACTTATCACCAAATCACAACCCATGCAGAACATCAATGCCCACAATCGATCGCAAGTATCCCAACAACTAATGGGTAAGACATTGCAAACTCATACCTTAGCCTTACAACAAGCACAATAGACTTATCAACAAGTCGTCCAACAAAAGCAACAACAAAAATTAACCTTAGCCACCCAACAACAACAACAACACCAAGCAACCTTATCTGCAAAACAACAACAACAACAAGCAACCTTAGCAACACAACAACAACAACAACAGTAACAACAAAAAACTTATCAAGCATCCTTATTAGCACAACAACAACAACAATCCTACCAAGCATCTTTAGTAGCACAACAACAACATCAGGCCCAACAACAAGCCCTCATAGCACAACAACAACATCAATCCCAACAGCAAGCCCTAGTGGCACAACAACAATAGCAGGCCCAACAACAAGCCTTTGAGTTACAACAACAACAATAAGCCTTACTAGTTTAGCAGTATGCCCAACATCAACAACAACAATAACAAGAAAGTTCCTACTGTAATCCTCAATAGAAAATCATCAATACAAATGCATTAGGAACATATACATCAACACCTCAATCACCTTCACATAACCTCATGCCACCATATACCCCATACAATACATTGTCATATCAAAATCTCGCATACAACTCATCCATCATCCCACCATATGTTCCTTCACCAAACCCACAAGATGATCTAGCATCGCAATTCAAGGCACTATCCTAAGAAATATAGGACCTTCGAATGGGCAAGACAAAGAAGCCCCATACACAAAATCTATGCCCTTATCCATTTGATCACAACATTGCAATGGTGCCATTCCCTCCTGGATTTGAAATCCCCAAATTCGATAAATGAAAAGGGAGAGGAAGTCCCCTGGACCAGGTCAAAGAATTCAATTTCATGTGTATGGAGGTGGCCTACAATGATTCTTATTTGATGTGCCTCTTCCCTTGAAGTTTAACAGGTCCTATCATGGATTGGTTTTCTCATCTACCTCTCGATATCAAGTTTTTTCAAGAAATCACTGATAAATTCATTGATCACTTCTCCTTCAACCTTGACATGGACATTAGTCTAGAAGAGTTGTACACTCTCAAACAAACCAAAGGAGAATATTTCACCAAATTCTTGCAACGATGGAGACAAAAAGCTAGTAAGAGCAAATGGACCCTTCCCAACAAACAAGTGGGAATCATCATAGAAAATCTGGATCCAAATCTATCTTTCCACTTGAAAATGCAATGCATCACATCTTATGACTAGCTTGTGCCTAGAGCCTTAACATCGAACGAGCTCTAAACTCATAGGGAAATACTCAAGCTTACAACTGCCCATCAACAAGTTCAAATGACAAGCCTCGTGTCTAGGCTAAATAAAAAATATGAAAAATGATGGTGTAGTAGATGCTAAGGTGGTCCTAAGTGCTCCTAGACCAAACAACAATCAAATTTCTAACATTCAAACAACTATGCAGCAAACAACACCCCCTTAGAACAATCAAATCGACAATACCGAGATGCAACAAAGGAAAACTACCAACAAGAACAACTATCCTAAATGCAAGTACACACAATTATCTAAACCTATCGAAACCATCATGAAGAAGTTGGTAGAGTCAAAATTGATAACACTTCCTAACTTTGAAAACTACGAAGAACCCCAAGAGAAACCATCTTGGTATAACAAGAATGATCTCTGTGATTTTCAAAAAATCAAATGGCACAAAATAGAAAATTGCATGAAACTCAAGAATATCATCCAAGACCTCATAGAGAATGACACCATATCTGTTGAAGTACCATTTGGGAATCTGGATCTTAAGATATACAAGAACCCTATGCTAGATCATCACAAAGGGAACAACAAAAAAAAAGCTAAGGATTACACAAACGTGCAACATACCTATTCCAATGTCGCCACTTCCTACGATAACATCATCATTGTCATCACCATCAAAGGATCTAGTCTAGAGTGTGCAGTCACCACATGATGTGGTAAAATTATCATCCAAGGAGTCCCATCACAATCTAGGACATAGCCTACTTTTCCAACATCAAATCTCAACAAATTTAATCTCCTAGATCAGCTTAAGAAGACCCCCACATAAATATCAATCTTAGAGATATTAAGGCTATCTCCCACACATAGGGAAATATTGGAGAAAGCTTTGTTTGAGTCATCTGTCCCTAAGGATATTGACACCAATCATTTTCAAGCTATGGTGGGGCATATCACTAATCATCTTCTCACCTTCTTAGAACAAGACCTACCATCACAACCATCTCATAATCACGCTTTACACCTTGAGTTTAATATTCATATAAACAAGGTCAAAAGAGTCTTAGTAGATGGAGGTGTTGGTTTAAATATTTGTACCCTATAGTTAATCAAGAATCTGGTCTAATCAGAGGATACTATTGAGAAAGAAAAAAGTACCACCATCAAAGCATATGATGACTAAGAACGGGTACCACAAGGCATCATTGCGTTGTCCATCCAAGTAGGACCTCTCATTGCAAAAACTGCATGTCAAGTGTTAGACCTTGATCTTCCCTATAATAGCTTACTTGGTCGACCATGGATCCATACCTTAAAAGCTATAGCCTTGACCTATCATCAATGTGTGAAGTTTCCTTTCTAGGGCAGAGAAATTACCATCCATGGAGATCTTGAGCCTTTTTACTACTGCAAGAATCTTGAGGCTAAGTTCTATAAGATACCCCAAATACCCAAGAATGACGAAGGGCCTACACCATCTACCTCATTTTTTGACCCAATCATCCCTTGCATCTACCTCGACAACGAAAACACTCCTTGTGCAGAACATTCTTGACATCAAAGCAGTAATTCAAGATGATGGTTGTGGGAACTATGAGCTAATGAAGGATGCCTTTGTCTTAGGAGAGCTACCCCTTTCTCCTCAATCCCATGGAAAACCCACATATAGTACCAAAGAGCCTGAAACAATCAAGATGGAAACTACTACCTTGACCAAGTGGGGGGATCTAAATCATGAAGATATCAACGATGAGGATGTCTCTAAACTCCTCTATTAGGATGAACAACTTGTCCATGTTCTTCCCATGGAAGATGACATTAAAGGCTTGCAACTAATGAAGGGATCTAGGGTTATAACAAGAATGAGAAGCTAGGAAAGAATGACAATGGTTTGATAGAACCTATCATTCCTGAGAAATGATTAAAGAATCTTGGCCTAGGTTGTACTACTAGTAAGGTCACCCTTATTGGCAATTATACTTTCGCTAAATGAGATGAGGCTTCCTCTTAGTTACTTGCATCACATGATACGATCTTAGATGACTTCCCCCTTGATTTTTCTAACCTATTTGAGAATAAATCCCTATTCATGACATCCATTACATCCTTTTATCCAAGCAATCACCTAACTAAAATACGCCTAGTATACCCACAATTCATTGACAAGGACCAACAAAGACCACCGATTTTGGATTTATTCGAAAATGATGAAGCAATCTCAAAATTAATGGGACTCCATGACAATCTATCATGGGAAAATCATAAATCAGGTTTTTTAATAGACCTAGACACAGGGGCATACTATGGGGAGATGATTGAATCCTTCAGTCGTAAAATTGATGAAATGCAACTAACATGCAGATATTTGAGTGAAAACCACACTGTGGCACTGTTTGATCTAAAAAAAGTAAAAAGAAAGGACGTATTCGAAGGTGAAAACCTCTCTGAGGCACCTAAGGATGAGGGATTCAATCTCCCCCTTAGTGCAATGCATCCCAAAAACTCAACAACACTAGCATAAAAAACCACTCCAGTCAATGTGGGAACAAAAGAACCCAATATCACTTTTTATGTTGAATCCTTGTATGAAGAACAAAATAACTTAGTAGCATTCTTAAAAGAGTGACGGGCTAACTTTGCATGGTAATATACTAATATGTCGGGGCTCGATCCAAAAGTGGTTGTGCATCACTTAAAAGTCTATCCTACAGCCAAACCAATCAAGAAAAAGTTAAGAAAGATGCACCCTCAGATAGCACTCTTGGTGAAACTAGAGTTGCAAAAGCTTCTTGATGTTGGATTCATCTGACCGATATATTATCTTGAGTGGGTTTCAAACCTACTACTAGTCTCAAAACCCATTCGGGGTATCAGAATATGCACAAATTTTAGACACTTTGAATAAAGCATGCCTGAAGGATGATTTACCTCTTCCTAACATCAACCTCATCGTGGACTTAACAACTAGGCATGAAATTCTATCACTCATGGATTTTTTTTTGGCTACAATCATATCATAATCACCAAGGAGGATCAACATAAAACCGCATTCACTTGTCCATGGGGAAGCTATTGCTAGAACATGATGCCATTCAGGTTAAAGAATGCAGGAGCAACCTATCAAAGAGAAATGACCCTCATCTTTCATGACATGATCCACAAAGGAGTCAAATATTATGTGGATGATATTTTGGAAAAATCAAAGAAAAGAAGTGAGCACATACAAGTCTTATGACCCATCTTTGATAGGATTTAGCATGTTACCAGTTGGGTCGTTCCCTGGGGTGATTACTTTTTCCCACCAGGTAGGCCCTCTAAGGATAAAACAATAGAAAAATATGGGTCTAGTTTTCTGATCACCTAGTTTGCACAAGGTGAGAGCATAATCACCTACCACCTTCAAGTACAATCAAGCAAAGTTCTTTAACCCCCTAATTAAATCTAATTGAGACAAGAAAAGGTTCCTTTTAAAGCACCAATGGAAGTGTTTTCTAATCTAAAACAAGCACAAATGGTTTCAAATTAAAAGCCTTGGACAATCGAACCTACAAAACCACTTGTTAGTAGTCTAAAAAGATGTCTTGGACCCATGAAAATTTAAAGCCACATGTAGGTGAATGCATTGCAACAGAGCATTTTTCTTTTCAATTTGTCCTTTGAAGTGTTTTATTTTTTCTACACATTCACAAAACAAACAACAAAGCCAAAACCCTAACAAGATAATTGATCACTAATATTAGAGGGTTAGCTAGTCAAGACAAATCTGATTTTTGGAAATATTTTTTAGATCAAAAATAAAAACACAGAGAATAGACCCTTACTAAAATTTTGAGAGCTTTCCAAAAATGTAAATAAATCCGAAAAATTTGTTGTTTTGTACCCAACATTAATTTTTTATGAAAAATCATAAAAAAATTATGAAAAATTCAAACCAGGTCGAAAAATTTTGATTTTTAAACTAAAGGCACCTGGCATCATCTCAAATTTGTAGATTTTTTTTTGAAAAGATTTACAACTGTTTGTGAGATATAAACATAAAGAACAAACCCCTATTAGAATTCAGAGAGCTTTCCAAAAATATAAAAATATCAAAAAAATTTGCTAATTTTTCTCTCAAAATTATTTTTTCATGAAAAATAACCAAAAACTTATAAGAATTAAAAACAACTCCAAAAAATCTGATTTTTCGGACTGGAATCTCTTGATATTGTCTCCAACCTATAGAAAATTGTTGTGGGAAAATTACACAGACTTTTGAGAGATATGATCGAATCTTTGAAAACTAGGGTTTTGTCCCAAAATGATGCAAAACCTACAACAAAAAGCTAACAAAACCTACAACAAAAAGAATCCAACTCCAAAATTCCTAAAAAATTGTCAAAATTTGTCAGGTTCACCAATGTAATTAGGGAAAAAATATTAAAGGTAATGCAATAAAGCATATAAATCAAACCCTAATAAACATTGAAGCACAAATGAGCATAAAGACATAAAGCATAAAACAATATTACCAAATCTTCATGTGACCATTGATTCACCTCCATTGCACTTCTCCATTTTTCTTGAATATGATAATTGCCCTCAGATTTGAGTGTGCAATAATAAGCCTATGACAAGTGACTAGCAAAATATTGAAGACTGTTGTCTCACACTAGCAACATATACTTGCATAATATGTGTAGATAATGAAAATGACAATGGTAAGGTCTTTTATAGAAAAAGCAAATTTGAATGAATGGTTGAGATTGGATGCCAATAAGATGTCTTAATCAATGGACAAGATTGAAAGTTATAGTATGAAATAGGGTTAGGGATAAATTAGAGAAAATGATAAGGATGAAGGGTTGAGATTGAATTATGAGATAATTCAATCAAGGTCTAGGATTAAATGAGATGTCAAGAGATAAGGTTTGATGTGGAAGATAAGATTGGCACAGATAAAGAGGTGATAGGAGAAATTAAATAATAAAAATTATTTAATTTAGGTGGCCAATGAATAATTAAATAATTATTTAATTATAGAGGAATGCGACAAAAGGAATCATTTTGAATTAAATAATGATTTTTTAAAAAATTCAAGAGAGTGGACCAAATTAAATAAATAAAATTTATTTAATTTAGGAGAGAAAATGATGATGAATAATTAAATAATTAAAAATAATTATTTAATTATAATGGAAAGTTGACAAAAATTAAATAAATAAGAGTTTATTTAATTTTAGAAAGAAGAGGACTTAATTAGTGACACAATTAAATAAATAAAATTTATTTAATTAATCAAGGATGAATAAAGATAAAAAATGAATTAATTAAATGATTAAAATTATTTAATTAATAGAAGAATTATGACTTTAGAAAATAATTAAATAATTAAAATTATTTAATTATCAAAGACAAAAGGGGAAATGATGGAGAATTTAGAAATCGCAAGCCTGGGATAATTTTTAGTGTCTACAAAAGCTTTCCAGTAGATCAAGGACTACTTATTGACACCTCCAATGTTAATGCCTCTGATACCAAACAAACCATTGATCTTTTATATCTCAACATTATAAAAAACACTAGGAGCTCTTCTAGCACATGATGAAAATGAAAAGGAAAGAGCTATCTATTACATCAGCAGGACATTAGTGGGCTATTCAATGAACTATTCACCCATTGAAAAATCATGCCTAGCAGTAGTTTTTGCTTCACAAAAATTTAGACACTACATATTGTCACATCAAATCAAACTTATTGCAAATATCAGCCCATTGAAATACCTATTATCTAAAGCAACTCTCGTTGGGAGAATGACCAAATGGGTGATGATATTAGATGAATTTGACATAGAGTATGTAGAGTGCAAGGCAATTAAAGGGCAAGTAATCATAGACCAGCTAGCAGATGCACCTATCTATGCAGAGAACCCTTTGATATCTGAGTTGCTTGACAAATTAGTGTTCTTGGTTAAGGTGACTGTATTCCAAAGTCATTTAGGCTATCATTCCCATGTACCAACAACATTGTTGAGTATGAATCCCTAATCATAGGTCTAAGGATAACATTTCAATGGAAAATACAAGAGATGAAAGCTTACAGGGACTCATAGCTGGTTATCAACCAAGTTAATGACAACTATCAAACTAAGGATGATAAGCTCACTCCTTACAATAAGATGATAGAGAATCTCAAGGACGTTTTCATAGACATAAATTTTGACTAGATTCCTTGCATGAACAACCGAGCAGCAGACGCTATGGTAACAATCAGATCATTGTTAAACATGTTGAACAACATCCTTCAATGTGAATTATTGGTAGAACAACTTCTCATATTGACTTTTGAAATCCCTGAATCTAAATTTGTGTGTGTCATTGTTGGTCTTGGATCCCCATGGTATCATGAAATATTTATGTACCTTAGTAGAGGGACTCTCCCATTTGATATCACCTCCAACTTAGAAAGAACTTTGTCAAAAAGGAATCCTGATTCGTGATCTTAGGTGATACCCTTTTATCGCCGAAGCATCAAAGAAACATTACTACGATGTATTAACCAAGAGGAAGCCTTAAACACTTTAAAAAAAGTACACGATGACATATGTGGTTTTGATTCTAGTGGTATAAATTTAGCTAAGAAATTGTTGAGGACGAGATACTACTGACCAGCTATGCAAAGAGAAGCTCATTAGTATGTGCGAAAATGTGTCTAGTGTCAACAGTATGAAAATATGATTCATGCTCTAGCTCAAAAATTACAACCAATGATTACACCCTAGCCTTTTTTATAGTGGGGACTTGACCTCATAGGAAAAATCACTCCAACCTCATCTAGTGGCCACAAGATTTTCATAATAGCCACTGAGTACTTTACCAAGTGGGTTGAAGCCATCCCTATGACCTACATAATGGGGAAGCAAATTGCCAAGTTTATCTTGAATTACTTAATCTATCATTATGGTGTTTCACAAACCCTTATCTCAAACAACAAAACACCCTTCAAAAATTAGGATGTGAAAGAGCTATGTCAAAGATTCAACATCCAACATCGATTATCTACCCCGTATTATCCCTAGGGTAATGGTCAAGCTAAGGCTACAAAAAAAACCATCCTAAATAATCCTAAAGAAAATGATCAATGAAACTAGTTGTGACTAGCATCTGTAGTTAAATCCCACTCTTTGGGCTTATCAAACCAGTATTCACATACCCACAGGTGCAACCCCTTTCTCCTTGGTCTACGGATCAAAAGCCATTTTTCATATTGAGGTTGAGATCCCATCACTGCAAGCGTCACTCCAAAATCTGATCACTGATGAAGAACATAAAGTCTCTCAGATGAGTGAGCTAGAATTCTTGGACAAGCATTGTATTGAAGCCCTCAATAACTTGCAAGTATATCAAAATTGACTGAAACAAAGCTATAACAACAAGATCAAATGTCAGTCTTTCTAGGTAGGGGATCTTATCCTGAAGCAAAATTAGAAGAATCTACTAGATTAGGACAGTAAAGGAAAGTTTGAGCCTAATTGGTTGGGTCCCTTTGTCATCACAACAAGCTATGGATCAGGAGCATATCAATTATCAACACTTGAAGGTGAACCCTTGTAGGTACCAACCAAAAACTTTCATCTTAAAAAGTTCCATGCCTAGTCTTGAAGGGTATAAATCCAAAAGTACAAAAAAAAATAAAAAATGATCAAAACCCAAAAAAATAAGAAAAATGATTGAAAAAGTAAAGAAAAAAATCATCCTCTATTGAAAACCACTTTGATAGAGCTTTGGGCAAGTACCTTAGTGAAAACCTGGAAAACAAACACCTCACGTAAATAAATCACCTCCATCTATTCTTTGGCTCTTTATCCTATCATTGTTTGCATCACCCTCCATCCATCACCTCATCATTCATCCTATTTATTCCATCACCCATCCACATCCTTATCATAACTTGATGTTGTAAAGTATCTTATCCCCTTTAGTACTACTTGGCATATTTCTAAGGTTAGTATGTTCTACCTATATCAAGGTAGTCTATCATGTCACACTAGGGGAAATTTTTTATGGATCATATCGAGTTCTTGTATATCTTGAGGTTATTGGAAATATCATTGAAAATCCCAAAAACATTAATAAAAAATTCATTAGAAAATCCAAAACATCTAGAAAACATCAAAAACCCTAAAAAATTAAAACATCAAAAATCCAAAAAATAGTACCTTGTTGAACTACATTGTCTCTGAGCTTGAAGACATGCAAGGCCATCATTGATGTGCCCCTGAGACACCCTAGGTCAATCCTTTAGGAGTTTGTCATAACAAACTGACATTCCATCAACTATTCATATCTCATCTATTAATAAGTCAAGTCAGTCGAACTATGTGGTCTCTACATGTATAACTTAGGAAATGCCTATATTTGATCAGCCCCCGAGGCCCCTAGGATAGGTCTTTTAGGTTAGGTTCTTGGTCAAAATTTGGAAAAACCCAAAACATCCAAAAATCCCTAAACATTCGAAATATCAAAAAAGCCCAAAAACATTGGAAAACATTCAAAAGACCTAAACACCATCAAATATCTTTAATAAGAAAATCTAAAAAGAATCAAATAATCAAAAACCAAAACATTCACATAAAATTTCAAAAAGACCAAAAATAGCCTCAAAATTTTTTCAAAATACCAAAAAACATTGAAATATTCCAAAAAAACCAAAACCATCCATCTCATCTCGCTTTCACCCGCAATAAACCTCCACCCATAATAAATCGAGTGTCACCTTCAACCTTTGGTAAAACAAATAGAAAGAAAGTATAGCAAGTCATAAAGTGAGAACTTCAGTGTCAAAATCTAAAGTCTAGATCATAGGTAAATGCGTTAATGAGGTTTGTATCAATGACTTATCATAAAGCTCATCATCATCCTAATATCAAACAACCCTCTGATCAACATGTCCTAGGATTTATCGTTCCTACAATGGACATCAGTATCATAAATCAACTTAGCTAAATGAAAATGGGCAAGAGATATAAATAGCACTTACTTTTTGTCTTTGATCTTTTCTTTTGATTTATCTTAATGACCCATTTTGAGGACCTCTCAATGATTTCTATCAAAATAATTTAGAAGGAAAGGAATAGGGAATCGATCATGATCTTTCATTTGTTGTGCTTGTGGTTATTCTTGTAAAATAATCTTGGCGCATACTTGCATAGTTGTGTGTAGGAAGTTTGTTTGGAGTACATTGTTAACTATTGCATATGGTCTGATATATTCTAAGCTTTTGACCTACATTCCAAAAAAAATTTGTATGTCAAGGTGTGAACAAAACTATTCTATCTATTTGCAGAGTCAAATTCCATTGCACTAGATACAATGCCATCTTGGTTATCAATACCTTGATGCATCATATCTATGTGTTATATCAAACAATAAGAAATGATGAAAAATCTCAATCCCAAGATTTGAGAAAATCATCATCATGCATTTATCATCACCATCTCTAATAAAGTGTTGATGGATCATAGACTTGTTGGATATTTTGAAGAAATCGTCAAAATCAATGGTCATTCATCTTGTTTCTTCTATCTTCTCTTCACACTAACTTGGTATCAATATGAAAGTCAACAAAAACATCATTAATGCATCCATCCCACATCCACAAATCATCAACATGCATATATCTCATAATCATAGCATATCATAAAGCATACATCTTGCATCATCATTGTCATTTAAGTTGTGACGAATAATATAGATTTGTTATTCTAAGCATCTTAATTATTGCATAAAATACATCCACATTATCATATAATAAGCATAAGCATCTACACCATCCATCCATATGCATACATCTCATCATAAAAATGCATAGAAAATACATGAAAATAAAATGCATCCATAACATTTTCATATCATATCATTCATCCCATAACATATCATGAAAATATATTGAAAAAGAATTAGCATTGCATCCATCCATAGCATTACATCGCATATCATATCATATCATATCACATAGGCATACATAACGTGCATCCATATATGATAAAACATAAGCAAGTCACATCTCACATCATATGAATCCATACAATCATAAGCATGAGATAAGATGAACACATCATAGCAAATTTGTATCTATATCATATATATCAAAAAATGAATGACATGGTACAATATTTGAGTTAGTGTATGTATATCGAACATACGTACAATATCCACAAGACTATCAAAAATGATCCCATGAATGTATATCTGTGCAAAGAATCAAGCAAAAAATAAAAAACTGTTTATACACTCGAGCTAGCCCTGATGACTAATCCCCTCTCCGACCTATCTCTCTAGTTGATCCTCAGCCCTGGGCCATGCATCCCTCTATGATTAGTTAGGTTTTCTAAGTTCTTGTGGAACATCTCTATGGTAATGCATTCTATAATAGGTTGCCTCAATCACAACCTCTTTGTATAGCCTGACAAATACAATCCTGCCCTATGTAGTTGTTGTCATCACTTCTATTTGCTAATGACGGTTGATTTTTTGGTATCTCTCAATAGTAATGACATGTACTTGTTGTCTCACATGATCACACTCCATAATAATGACCACAACATATTGTCAAGCCTAGCCCCTCTCAGTCGTAATAGCCAAAATCTGTTGTTGGGCTTGGTCCCACTCACCCATAATAATCTAAATCTACTGCTACATCTATTTAATATGTACATCACAAGGATCATGTGGTGGTGGTGGATATATTGGTTGTTGTTTCCCTAGATTCTATTGAGTCAGAGGCTATTGACCTATTGGTGGTGCCCCCAGAATCTAGCCATCTTGGCCATCCTAGCCATCATGTCCCCTACCTCTGCCTCTACCCACTCCCCTCCCTCTAGGTCTGCCTCATGGAGGAGCACCCACTGGATCTGTCAACCTACGAGGGGGTGTAAACCATGCCTCATCTGAGCATCTTCCTATCCCTGATCATAAGCCCATGGTTGAGTCACCAACTATCGAAACCCCTCAACCACCTCATGATCTGGAATCATAGGTCCCCATGTGGGTACCTCTCAAGATGATCTCATAAATATAGCTCTGTAGGCATCATTTGGCCTATCCTATGGCTCTCCAAACTATCGAGCCACCTTGTCTGGAAGGTATCTCTCAATAATAATATGCTCCTAACCTTTCATATATCGAGTTTTCGAGTGAAGAATAGTTGTTGTGCATTGTCATACCATATTGACATCTATAGACAGGGTTGCCATCTGAATACTATTATATCATCGATGACCTGACACTAGTATGGAAGAAAAAATTTCCCAGTATCTCATAAGGTAATGGCACCTCTATACCTCTAAACCATAGGATCATTTGGCTCTGCATCGACCATCTGAATAATCAAGCAGAGCACAACAATATGCTTCCAAGCCCAAATATGAAGCAAGACAACCCCTACGCTAATAGATCTCTCGTCACAATAGATGAAGCCATGCAAATCATGATATAATGAGGCCAACATCATCGGCCCCCATGCAAAATGTGTCCTCCTATAGAGCATCTGATGCTATGCCAAGCCCCATCCTGGGCTGAATCCTCTGCTTTGTCTATCAAGAGCAACCAAACCCGAAATGATGGTTGCAACTATCAATCTGAAAGTAGGCACTCAACCTCTGTACATCTCGAGGTTGATCTGTGAAGTGGATAAAATGATGTCCTCAATCTCCATCACCTCGTGACATGCATCATAACCAACATTGACATCATATATCACATGCTCGTAATGTATCGACAAACACAATATCCACCATACATCCTCTAATGTCACTGTCACCTCGCCTGTCGGAAGGTGAAACAACGAAGTCTCATTGTGTCATCGCTCATACAACATGATCATCATAGCTAGATGTGTCTAGAAGATGAGCATATATGCCACCTACCATAGGCCAATCTCTCCTAGGTTCTCCTAGTGCAACTCAAATAAATCACCAAGTCTCTCCAAAACTGTGGGCTGATTCTTGTGGGACATTAAAGGTGGAATGACCTCCTGCACCCACAAAGTGTACGATGTCAAAAATAAAAAAGCTGACTAAGTTTGTAATTTTCATCTCCAAAATGACAATAGTGTCACTATTTACTATAGTGTTCTATATTTCAAATTCTAAACTACGACGCCCAAGGCATTCAAATTGCAAATCGCAAATCACGTCGCCATAAATATATGCATTGCAATTTGAACTTTGGAAACCCTAACCCTAATTTTCAAATCAAGAAGGGCATTGATATATACATATGCATCACAATTTAAAATTGGAAACCCTAATTCTAAATTGTGAATTGCATCACCATATACATTGCGTCGCTAAAAATCATTTTAGCATCACTGATTCTCAAATGGGCGTCGCTATATAGCGACATCGCTAAAGTCTAAATTTCAAAGAGCGATAAATGCATTGAAAAGTCAAATTTCAAATTAAGTTTCGGATCACATACCCTTGGTCCTGTGCTTGGAAGCCTCTGCCTATCTCAAACTCAGTTGAAAATGTGTTGTGGAAGCTCTCGTCACACCATTTCGTTAGAGGGTCAAAGCTCAAAGCAACAATAATCCTCATTTGTGAATGCACAAATGAATTGAAAGTGACCCTTCTTAGCTTATTTATGCATCAAAATTAGGGTTTTTTCCCTAATTTAACCTTCAAGCTAGAGTTTATCATCATTTTCAGCAATTTTGTCAATCGAAACCTTATTTTGCATCATTTTTGCATTTATGGCATGATCCTTACATCCCATAACCTTTTTGGACTCCTAGGGCAGCTTTTCATCTTTATCAAGAAATCAACCCAAAATTCAAAATGTCTCCCCTATTTCTCAAGGGGGCAGGGAACTAGCTTAATCCTTCAGTAGTGGGGCATCGAAAAATTAGAATTTTTTGATTTTTTGATTTAAGCAATAGTTTTTAATACAAGAAGCATTAGTCTTTGAACCGAAGCAACAGGTACCTCACTTCAAAGAGGGGCAAAATGTAGACACTAAAAAATATCTCGAATGATATCATGCACTCGAATTAGGTATACTAACATCATTTCCTCTTTAAACCCATCCTCTTTTCGCTTAATCGATTAAATTATCTTAGCTATTTAATTAATTGTATCTATTAACGTAATTCATCAAATTGGGTTAATTCATACCCTTTCAAGCTAACATTTCATCTCATTAAATAAAATAAATCAAAGTATTTAATTTAATTCCCTAAGTCTTCTTATTTAATTAAATAACCCTAAGTTATTTAATTAAATCATTTAATTTAATGAATATCACTTTATTCTTCTAATTTCTTTAATTGCATGATTAAACCTTGTTTAATTATCAATGATCTAATTAATCCAATTCCTCCCACTTTCAAGGGAATATTCCCTCCCCTTTTGTACAATTAAACTTTGTTTTAATTAGCAAAATATCCTTTTTTCCTCACCCATGAATATTTCAAAGAATATTCTTTCTCCTCCAATCATTTAAGAAAAGGGAATATTCTCACTTAGCTTCAAATGCAAGTTAGCTTTTGACCTCTTGTACAGGTCAAAAGTGTGCTTGTTTGGAAGGAATAAGAACCCTTGATTAAATATCATCTTGCATTCTCACCCATTGATGAGAATCCATGATCCATGCCTCCAAATTCTTCCATCTTTGACCATTGATTAGTTTTTTCAATCTTAACCCTCAATTTCTCATTTGCTTTCCAATAAATAGGTCACTATTTGGAGACAAATGAATCCATCTCTCAACATAAAAATTGTGTTGTTGAAATTGCTCACACTCACACTCATAATTTACATAATTTTAACATATTTTAGTTTAAGTTAGTTGCATAAATAGATTAGCTTCCATTAATGGCTTCCATGCATCCATTTAGCTATTTAGAGAACTAGGGTTTGATCTTTTTTGTTTAAGTCTTATTTATATTAGCTTAGAAATTGTATATCTACATATTTTAGCATAAAATCATGGTAGATTCACGCTTGCATCATACTCATTTTAGCATAAATAATGTTTTCATCCATTTATCACAATGGTTTCATCGATTCTCTTCAATAGAATCGATTGAAACAAGCTCACTAATTAGGAGATTGGGAAAGGGTTGTTGTTCCACATCAACATGACACCAATTCCAAAACGGGATAAGTTTCAGATGGATTAGAGTAGAAATTTTAATGCTTTCTTAGTTTATAATGCTTTATTTTGATAAATGTTTATTTTAACTTTTGTTTGAATGATCTTGTTTGAGATTGAGTATTAGTGGTTTCATTATGCTTCGATTATTCATGGATCAAGCATAATCAACCCATAGTAATATCCTCGTTCGACAATTGTAAGTCAATTCTTTGTGTGGATTTCATTTCTTAATTCAAATAGGAAGATAGGTCCATATTTGATACCATCCCCTTGTTTTCTATGTCCCTATTTTTTTATGTTTCATTTTGGTGAACCCGACCTTATGCAAACAAATTCTTAAAATTGGAGTCTATTTCAGCCCTAGATCTAAGTTTTTCACTAAGTTTGAATTACTTTGCATTGAATTACATTTATTTTCACCTCATTTAGGGTTGTTAACTTGCATTAGTTTAGATCTCATTTAGGGTTTTAGGTTTGCATTTTTCTTTCTTTAAAATCTGAAAAAGCTAATTTTTTTTATTAATTTTGCATAGTGCTTACATAAAATTGCATGATCAGTCACTTAAATCATAAAATTGAATCAAAATTGCAATTCAAATTAGGTCTTTTTACTTTTCATTTAGCATCATTTCACACTTACATTTAGATTTGGTTTACCTTAAATATGAAACTATAACTACCTATTTGCAACCAGGATCTGGAAAC
The DNA here is from genome assembly GCA_007115665.2 of Sequoiadendron giganteum. Lineage (NCBI taxonomy): Eukaryota > Viridiplantae > Streptophyta > Pinopsida > Cupressales > Cupressaceae > Sequoiadendron > Sequoiadendron giganteum. The sequence goes on from CM021100.1 coordinate 710,427,949, forward strand.
ATAAACATAAACTCAGAAATTTGTAATTTAATTTTTCAAAACCTTGACAGAAGACCCATTCACCCATGGTATAATGAGTCCTTAATCAAGCCTATTTCAAAAAATTTGGGCATTAAAAACTCTCTTTCTGCATTCTATGTTTCTGCATTCAACTTTCTGTTTCAATTCCCAAAAAAATTATTTTCTATAATCATCTTGTGCATTAGGTTTAATTGGTAAAATTGAGTGCATTGTTTCAAAATCAAAATTGGAATGAAATGAAATCATTTTCAGGTATTTGCATAGTATAATCAGAAAATTATCCCTTTTTAAAATCTAAAAAATGCTCTTTTTACATATTTGCATTGCACTTCCTATTGTTGATTGTTCCTTACCTATTCTCCATTTTGGGTGCACCTTAGGTTTGTTGAAACTTGTATGATCTTCACAACCTAGTGTGCTATTGAAAATACTCTAGTGAGACATAGTTCTAGACTCATTCCATCCTGTGCTAGTACATTTGTCATGGATCTTGAGTTCTCTAGCTCTTTCACTCATAGTTTTGACACTAGTCAACCCATCATGGATCATACTCTTGAAACCTCATTTCCTATGACCTCTTTACCAACAACCAATGTTACTAAAGTTGAATCAATGGTTGCTAATGTCCCTGAAGAAAAACTAAGACAAATGGATGAAGAATTAGATAAATTGCAAAACTTTGTTGGTTCTAAATACATTGTTGGTATTGCAATTCCTATCATAGATAACACAAGGAGAATGATTGATAATGAACTAGGAATAGAAATTGTGCATAGACTATCTCATATCATTAACAAAAATGTTCCTACCATAGCTAGTTGTGCTTGAACTTTGGGATATACTCAAAGTCAAGGTGGAAATCTAATTCCCCCTTCCACAACTATGACCGCTATTCTAACATACACTAATCCAACTATTACTACAACCATACAACCCACTAGCAATATCAATACTAGCTTAGGTGTTTCCACTGAGAATCCCTTTAGCTTTGTGCATTCAAATCTCATATCTCCTAACTCATCTCCCCTCACAAATCTACAATTCACTTTTCCTTGGAATACATACACACCTCCACCCTATTCACCTCCATCTCAAACTACAAACAATGATTTTGTCTTTAACCAACTCTTGCAAAGTGTTTCATCTCTCCAACAAAAAAATGCTACATTGAATCAAAATCATAATGGCCAACCTTCACAATATGTCAAAAGAAACCCATTATTCTTGGAGATATTGAGAACACAAATGCCACAAGACACAAAGATTCCCAAATTTGAGAAATATGGTGGGAAAGGATCCCATTATCCATGTTTCTACATACACATCCTTATGTAGTCACTTCATTTTTGATGATAAACTCTTAGATAAAATCTTCCCTAGATCCTTGAAAGACACTACCTTGGAATGGTTTTGTTCCTTACCAAATAACTCAATAAATTGATTTAATGAACTTGTTGATGCCTGCCTTAATCATTTCCAAGTGCACATGGGTCCTAAGATGACCTTAGAAAATTTAATGAAATGTAAGAAAAAGGATGATGAAAAGGTCACTAATTTTATCATTCATTATCAATTGCTTTACTCACAAATCAACATTAGGATTCCCGATCCTGATCTCCAATGAATGTTCATTGAAAATTTACAGCATAAGCTACAAGATAAGATTGGATGATGAAATTTCCCCCCTTCACACACTTGTGTACATCCCTTCATGATTACCAAAATCTGGTTAGTAGTCATGAAGTGAAAAATCCCTCTAACCATCCTAAAGATTCTAAATCCACACCTCAAACCAACTTCCAATCATTCAAGAAACCAAATAAGGGCTTTATACAACTTAATTCCCCTCAACCAACTCAACATGTTGACTCCCAAGAGGCTGCTATTAAAACAACAAATCCATATGCATTTGGGGAGAGGAGTAGACAGTTTATCCCTCTACCTGATACCCTCCATTCCATCATGTTGTAGCTCTTAAACAAGAAATTGATTTCCTTACCTCTTGTTAGAGCTCATGATCGTACTAAGCCTTTACCTCCAAACTATAACCAAAATACCTTTTATCATTATCATCAACAAAATGGACATGATACAAATAATTGTAAGCATCTTAAAGATATTGTGCAATACATCATTAATTCTAATCACATTCAAATTGGTGGTGTTAATGATCAAGAAAATAATTTTGTTTCCCCTCCCAACCAAAATTTGCAAATCTTTACCAATCCTATCTCCTTTGTCAAAGCTAGTGAAATTGTTCATTATGTGATGATTGTTGACACAAATGATAACAACATGAATGATAATGAGGAAAATCCTATGGATACTATGATTGGAATCATTGAAGTTCAACCTCATAAGAGCCAAACTACTATGTCCCTTGATATTGCTTTCTCACAAAATGACATAATTAAACATGCATCTGATGGACCTCTTTACATTGCCAACAGAATCAATGAAAAGCCTAGTAATGGGATACTAATTGATCTCATTTGTATTGAGAACAATATCATTGAAGAATTCTTGTTTTCATGAACTTTATCGTGACACTTATGAACAATTGAAATCATGGATCGAAACACATAATGGTTTTACTTTCCCTATGATAGATTTGATAACTCTTTAAAAATTGGACCGAAACAATTGAATGTCTCATTCTCCATCATCCTGACATCGGATCAAATTTCATTTGAAGTTAGGCTACCCATGGATTCACTCCATAAAATCCATCACATTGGTCATTCACAAATGCTTGAAGTTTCCCTTTAACAATCAAATATTTACTTTGCATCATAGTGGCTTTAATCTTGTGTCTTCCCATGGTAATTTCTCATTGGATTTCTTTTGGCGCAAGCCTAAGGAACCTATTAGGCCTCATGAAGAATTATTTTTCAAATCTTATCAAAATTTTTATCAAAAACACATAGAAGAATTATTCCTTAGAAATATGCCTCAAACCATGATTGAGCCTCCCATCATTGATGAGACTGTGAACCCCAATCCTATACCTGCACAAACATGGCAAACAAGCACAATATTAGATCAATATGCAAGTAAGAACAAGGATTCCCCATGAAATCAATTTGCAATGCTCAAATACGAAAGAAAATTAAAAGATGAACAAAGAAATCCTATTCTAAGATGCAAAATCTTGATCCCATGGGGGAATTGGTGCCAATTGTGTGTAGAAATTGGCCCTTTCCCAACTCCTTAGTAAGCTCTATGATGATTTGGTGATGGTTGAAGCTCCTTGATGAGATTTTGGCATAACCTAGCTATGAAACCATAAAATGATGAACACTTGATATGAAATGGATAAAATTAGCTCTCAATGTGAGGAGAGTAACTTTGCATTCAAATTGTGGATGAAATGAAGTATAGTAGACTTGCTTGGATTTATGGATGAAATGAATGAGAGGAAGAGTCTCTCATTTATAGATTTTAAAATTGGAAGAATGAGTGAAATTGAGAGATGTGGGATCATTCAACATCCAATGGCCAAGTGCCACTTGTAAAGATGTGAATGAATGAAGGTTGTGCACATTTTGATCAAAGTGGCAATAAATGATATTAGGTGGAATTTCAAAATAGTGAAATGACATGTGAGAGTGAAAAAAGAATGAAGTTAATGCCACTTGGATCAATGCACAAGGACATGTAAGATAAGTGAATGCTTTGTTGGAAGGACAAATCCAATTGGATTTGAATTCAAATTTGAAGGAATATTCCTCCCTTATTCCATGTTGAGAGAAAATAGTCAATTTAATAAATCAAAGTAATTGATTTATTGTGCAAGTTGCATTCTCTAGAGAATGTGACATGGATTAAGATTAAATTAATCAAAGTTTAATTAATTTAATGAGGAATTTAGGAGATGTGACAATTTAGACTTAAATTTATGAATTGATTTAAATCAAATTGAGGGGAAGGGTTTAATTAAATAAATGTTTTGATTTATTTAACTAAAGGGGATAATGTTAGATTAAATCAAATAAGGTTTAATTTATTCAATTTAATAAGAGGACTTTATATATTTAATTTAAATAAAATGAATTATTTAAATGAACGGAGACGAAGGATTAATTAAATTAACTTGATTAATTTAATCAACAAGGGAGAAAGACCTAATTAAATAAATAATGATTTATCTAATTAAGAGATGAAAAGTGATGATAAGCTGAGAGTATGATTCAAGAAGAAGCGATGTCAGTAAATGAGATCAAATGTGTTGGTCAATTTTCCATGTCTACAAAGACCATGATTGGACCAAAAGGCCTTCCAAGTAACCAAGACCAAACCATAGTAAATCCTTCACCCATTTCTTATAATATACCAAGAGATAACCAAATAATTCTTGTTATACCTCCTAAAATCAAACAAGTTTATAAATTTAAAAAGGAAGTGGTTGAACAAACTCCCATGGTTCCTTTCATTCCTCCCTTCTAAGAAGAAAAGAAACCTATGGTTGATAAACCCACTCCTATACAATTGCAACTTGAAAACCATACAAAAAGAAACCAAAATTCTAGAGAGTGTAGGTGTAGACATCATGCTATTTCTCCTCAATTTCAAGCAAAAGATTAATCAACACCTCAAGATCAAACGACAACTCAAGAAATGCATAATTATTATCCACCTTCACCAAAACTATAAAATCCTAAATCTTGACAACAACAAGAACAAGCACCTTCCATGGATATTATCATTAAACCTCATGTTGTGATTAACTTGGTTGATGATGATGAGAAAGCTAAAATTGATGAAGAAGTGCATAATGAGTTGAATTTATTGCTTTCCTCTTCCATGAGCTTAGATGATATCAACCGTGATGATCTTCCAAAAAAGAGTGACTCACCACATGTTGAAGTTGGTGATGTTCCTAGTACAAAACTCATCGTTGCCCCTTTGGCTAGTTATTTGCCTCCTGCATATGATGAACAAGATTGGGATGCAAATGACCTACTATAGGTTGTCTCACATGTGCCATACTAGTCTTTTATTTTTCTTATTTTTATGTTATTTTTGTGTGACTACATGTGTATAATGTGATCCCCCATATAATTTTGTTTGACATGTCTTTATGTTCATTCTTTTATTTATACCTACATTCTTCTATATGTCATAAACATTTATCTTTTCTTTTGTCTTGTGTTTTCCAATTGGGGATGACACAAGAAATAGAGACATTCTGGTCTCTTCCATGTTGAACCAAAATATTCTCCTTTGTTATCTCTCTATGTGTCAGTCTTCCTTTTTGCTCATTGTTTCATGAGTTATTTGAGGAATGATGATGGTTCTGAGCTTGATTATATCACTACAACAATGAAAAATGCTAACCCCAAATATATAGATCCCTTATGTGTTATCTTATCATTGCATATGGGGGGAAACCTCCCTTTCCATGATGTAGCTCTACTCAAAAACATATGTTTTACATAGGGCTTTTCGAATAAATCTTTCATGTATTAGAATTTACTGTGTTCTACTTTAAAGTAATTGCTCACAATATGGTGTTTAGAAATTTATTTAAAGTGGGGGAATACAAATCCCCACTCATTTTTTTCTTCAAAGTGTGGTCTTCTTACTTCATGTGGTGTGTCTTCTTGGTGGTGTCATCAGGTTTGAAGTCCTTCAAGATTGTGACCTTTCTTGGCATATGGCATTTCTCTTAGCGGTTATGCTATGAATTTCATGCCCTAAGTTGTGAATCTGTTATCATCCACTAGTCCTCTCTTGGAGACATTAAGCACGATATTCCCTAAGGTGGGACATTTCATGAACTGAGAAAAACCCCTTTGAATATCCTATTGCATGTATCAAGGCCACCAATAATAACACAAATTTCTTGGAAATGGGGCCTTTATGTTTTTCAAGGCCACCAAGCATAACACAACTTTCTTGCTAGTGGAGCCTTTATGTTTTTCATGGCCACCAAGCATAACACAACTTGCTTTCCAGTAGAGCCTATTTTATGAGTGCCTAGCATAATGTAGCTTGCTAGCCTTGTGACCATTTTTGTGGCCCCTTATCAAAGTTGTCAGGAGGTATAATTTTGGTATGGTTAGTACAATGGGGGCCAATGCCTGGCATGAACTCCAATTAGCCAATTTTTGGGGCTCACTTAGTGGACAATGGATTTCACTAGCCCATGAACAATCAAGGCTTGATCCACCCCTCCACCCCTCTTTCCCTTTTCATTGATTTTGGCATTGTATGCTTGTGTATATTGTCTTGTTGTTACATATTTAATATAGGCACGTGTCTCTTTGTTCCTTTGTTGGTTTGTCATGAGATCTTAGATCTTGGGGACTTGATGATCCTCCTTTACCTTTGTTGTCTTATCTTTGCAACAATTGTACAATTATACCTCTCTTGATGCTTGTTTGACTACTTTAGTGTGAGTTTGATGTAAGGTCATCCTCTCACTAAAGTGGGGGCTAAATGTAGTGTCAAAAAATGTACTTTAAATCCCACACTATGTTTGGGTCCCTTAATTAATTGTACTTAATAAAGCCTCTAATTGGGCCAATTATGCATCTACAAGCCTAATTAATTGCAATTTCTGAAAGGGAAATTATGATTTAATTAATGTAATTATCATTTTTAACACCTCAAAATGAATAGGTCCTAGAAATTTAGGTTAGGACCCATTCACCCATAGGAAAATAGGTCCCCTTTAGTTTCTTAATTCAAATTTTAAATATGCTTTTGGTAGCCTTTTTTATGATCCCAAATTCAATTTCAAATGTCAGCTTGTAATGTTTAATTTTTTAGGAAATTAGAAAACTTTCTATAAAAGAAAGTTTATTTCATCAATTTAAATCCTAGAATTTCAAGTGAGAAAAAACATAGAAAATATTATGGTCAAAGGCATTCAAGATCATATTTATCAATGATTTATTGTAGCAATCAAGATCTCAAGCATCATGTCAAAGTCTCTTGCAATCATGCATGTTTTTGGAGCTAACATTGTGATGTAGGTTTCAAAGATCAAAGTCAAGTATTCAAGTCAAGATCCACATCCATTGAAGCCATTTCATGCAATATCAAGATCAAGATTCCATCCTTCTAAAGGTTTATTCAAGGGTTTGATGAGTTGCAACATAGCATTGTTCATTCATCATTCCTTTCATGTTTCATTATTTCAATTCAAGGTTTAGTTACCAAAAAAGGGTTTGGCCAAGGAAAACCCCCATTCACAAAAAAAAAATAAATTTCGTCTTATGTTTTTGTTGCAGATATTAGGATGAAGAGGATTGAAGATCTCCTGAAAAAAAAATTGGAAAAGTTATCAAAGTTGCAGAACTTGTCAAAGTTGTCATCAAGACACAAAATCTCACCTATAGACTTCATTTCTGACTTTTCAAAACTGAAACTTGGATCAAACAAAAGCTAAAAATTGACATCAGAGGATCTTGAAAGTTGGTTGAAACCTCTGCACAAAGACCCATGTGCCTATAGGTGAATGAGTCTCAGTTAGCCTCCCGAATCCGCATTTTGGTGATAGGTATACATCACTCTACCATTTCAAAATCTACCAAAAATTTGTTGTTTCTATCTATATTATGCTTTAAATTAATGTTTCAAGTTTGAATGAGCATAATTGAGTAGATTTAATATTTTTAGTTTTCCTCCCAAAAGTGTTGTTTAGGTTGATACCCCTATCCTCAATCATAAGGAAATCAGTAGATTCCCTCATTGAGTTGACTCACCTAAAGGTTGTAAGTCAATTCTTTGTGTGGATCTTATTTCCTAATGAAAATAGGAAGATAGGTCCATATTTGATGCCATCCCCTTATGTTTTGTCCCTATTTTTCTATGTTTCAACTATATGAACTTTTTCTATAACTCCCAAAGTACAAATTTTTATGCTAAAAACAATTCATAGTGCATAAATAATATAGTCTATTTTTATACCAAATTAAAAAATATGTCACACTATTTGACATATTTTATTCAAATATATAATTGTATTCCTACAATTAAAAATAACCCCCTTATTTTACTATATACTTTTTGGTTGAAAAGGCATTACTAGATGAACCTTTCTAGTAAGTCTTAAAATTTTGGTTGTTCATATTACTATAAATATTTCACCATTTAGAAATCATAAATTTAATTTTAAAATTTATCTTTACGTAAGAAAAAATAATAATATGTTTTATCTTAATATGTGGTAAGTTTGATAATAATATATAAGACCCACTAATAGGAATGTGCAAGAGAGTGAGATCTATATCTAGAAAGAATATTGTGATTGTTTTTGATTCATTAAGCAGGGAAAGGGCCCTAACCCAAACAGATTAGTACAACATCATAGAGAACAACAACCAGTCAAAATAGCAACAAGAGGAAGTCAACAAGAAAAGCTTCCCCAACCTCCCCACCAAAAAGCTTAACCAATTCCCTCAGGATCAAACATTTTAGCCCTATCAAAGATATCAAAAAAATACATACTATCCATATTTAGATCCCACCACTTAAACCTATAATAACTACTAATAGTTAAAGTAATTTCCATGCATAAACTAGAACTAATAACAAAAATATAAGTAAAAGTATGACAATCCAGGCACCAAAGGCCAACATCAATAATAGTATCACTAGAAGCGCCAGAATAAACCATAGAAGTAGAGAGAAAACTTACAAAATAGTGACCAAGGATTAGGCATCCTCGATCAGACTCCAGGATTTCAACAGGTCATCGAAAATGTCTTCCAATTTCTCTTTAGGATCTGTTGATGGTTAAAATGACACAAACAACATTAAAACATAATATTTCTACTCTATTTCTCCTGAAAAAGAAAGACTACATGTAGTGGCCTAACTCCCAAGGTCCTCGTAGTTGGTTCTCAACTGTCTGATGTCACTCAATTGATTCATGCAACTGTAATATTCAAGGGGCCTGTGCTGGTAACAAAGGATTCAAGCTATGACTCTCTTTGTCAAAATAGTTCTTGTAAATCAATGGGTTTTAAAAAAAAAAGAAAAAGATAGATCCAAGGGGTAAATCAGTAAGTATGAATTAAATTTATCTAATATCTAGACATATACTTTTAACAATGAATGTTTTCTTAATCAATCACAAAAACCATAGCATGACACAACCCACAGTATAACTGTACCATCGTATACATCTTAGGTGCTTAATTCAATTCCTCTATTCACCTATCACAAGTATTTCCAATATTTCAAAACCATACACATTCATTCATCATTAAAGATCAACAGACTTTAATAACCTTAATTCAATGACAATTTAACAAGATAATCTTTAAACCTGGTTTCTTCTAATGACTTTCATCACATAAGAAACTATCATGCTTCAGCACAATCACTGGCATTCAAGTGGATTATAACTCATTAACCTTATCAAACAACACAATTCAATGCCAACTCCATATTTTGTAAACCTGCAACTCTATTAACTATAAACAAGATCTGGTACAATGTATCTCTGCAAAATGCTCTATAAAATTTTTATCTCCTAGCACTAGGTAAGCCAATCCAATTCTCAATTAGCCGACCCTTACAATGTAATACCCATCTGGTATTTATAGAATACAAAAAGAAGTTCGAACTTTACTTCTATCTTAGGCTTCCCACCTTTTTAGGAAAAATCAACTGTCTTGGAAACTCAGATCAATTTTGATCTTGAGTTCTTACATTATACATTCAGTTTGATCTAACAATAGAAAATAGAACTAGAAGAAAAGAAGATCATGCGTCCTTAAGACTGTCAGTGCTGCATGCATGCAACATGCAAGGAAGAAGATCATCATGCGTCATGCATGGAAGAAGAACATCATGCATGGAAGATTTTATGCATGTGAAGCTAGATCCACTATGAACTCATCATAACTGGTGAAGTCTTGTTGTAGCATATCCATATCTGGCCCATCAATCCAGTCATCTTCAAATTTGATGCGATCCAACTCAACTGCAGCAAATTCTTCCATGCTTTTTACCTTGACCAACTCTCTCCCTGCAGCTTTTATTTCTTCCTTGACTTCTACAAGCCGATCTATCACTAAGTCTTCTCCATCATCTTTCTCCTGCATGAGTCCATGGAATCTTTCATTCCATTTCTCTCTAACTTGACTTAACAACATGCCATCTTTAGTCATTACATTCACATCTACTATTATAGCCATAACCGCTTCCAACTCCTCCAACTGCTCAGTTAAATTATTAATTGCTTCCTGAATTTCATCCTTATGCTTGCTCAAAAAGCCAGTCCTAAACTTAAGGATACGAGAAGTATTTTCTACAAAATCTTTATTATCATCTTCGAGTATAGATTCTTCTAGAAGAGTAGTTAGAGGTAATGTATTTATCTTCTCTAACTTTTCACTATACTCTTTGTACTCTTCTTCTAACTTCTCAGATGCCTCAATATATTGATGCATCTCTTTTATTACTCCTTCCGCCTCCTTATAGGTTTCAAATCCTTTTTCCAAAACCTCACCTACCTCACGATTCACTTTGTCTATCCATTTTTCAACCATCTCCGCCTTACCTCTAACCTGCACCAAATCATCAACCTCCTTTTTTCTTAGCAAAACAGGAGTCTCAATTGCTGCAACTTGTTGTGACCTTGGAGAGGAGACACTCTTCAAAAATGAATGTAACTGATCTAATTGAGCCTTAAGCTCATCTTTCTTTTGTTTTTCCTTGATCATCCTTGATTTTGTCATTCAAGCCACCACATCAATCAGATTCATTTGTTTATTTCTAGTGGGTCTTCCCAAGTTAACCGTACTCAATTGATAGTTTGTGAGCTGCATATCCCCTACCTCCTTTTCAATCATAGGCACGACAAATTCAACAACTATCTCCCCTTTATCTATGAGTCTGGTAGAATGCAAAATTTTAGCCCTCTTCTTAGGCCTTTCCTATTCAATCTCCTTCATCATGTCCTCCCAATTAAGAGGTTGAGGAGGTGTTCTAGCTCTCTTCTGCAAATCTAATTTCAATCATGTAGGAGCACTAGGAGTCATCATCATGGAAGAGGAAGCAGCAACTGTAGAGGATGGCTGAATATCTAGCTCAGGTTGAGAATCAACCTTTGCCTTTTCTTGTTGCTCTTGCAGCACATGCATCTGCACCAACTTCTCAGCCTCTTCTCTATCTCTTTGTTCCTGCATTCTCCTGTCTTCTTCTTCTTTTCTCAATCTTTCCTCTTCCATTTGATCCTTCTCTTTTTCTTTCTCTAAGGCCTCTCTTTCTAACCGTTCTGCCTCTAAAGCTTTAAGTTTTGCAGCTTCAGCCTCTCCTTTTTTTTGCTTCCTTTCAGCTTCTTCCCTTTCTATCCTTTCTATTTCCAAGGCTATGAGTTTCTTTGGCTTTTCCCTTTCTTTCTCAACTTGCTATTTCTTTACTAGCTCTTCAGCCTCCTTTTCTTTCCTTAGAGCTTTAGCCTCTTGTTCTTTCTGTCGAGTCTCCTCTGCAAGCTTCAATCTAGCAACCAGGGCTTCCTTTTCCCTTTGGTTTCTTGCTTTCTCCTCCTCGAGATCATGGATCTTCTGTATCAATTCCAGCTTGTCATTTTCTTCCTTGACCTTGATCTCATGCTCTCGTTGCCTCATTTGCTCCTCCATTGTATCAGCTACTGTCCTTGTTTCAACTTCTTTTACCTTTGGTTGCTGCTGTTGAAGTAGAGCATCAGCTTGCAACTTTACCTCCATTTCCTTTTGTTTCTCCGTAGTAGCCCTTGCACCAGATTCTCTGGTAGCATCTTCAAACTGTTTCCATTGTTCTTCCTGTGTAAGAATTTGCTCAACAGTATAATCTAGAGATACATTTTCTTGCAAGTTCTTCTCTGACAGAGTTTCATCCGAGTCTGTCTCAATTTCTACCAACTCTTCCTCCACTTCTTTTCCTTTAGTAGCTTCAGCCATGGCATAAAGCACTCCTTGAACTTCTTTACTTTTCTTTCTTGTGAGTGGAGCTTGTGCAGATGACTCACCCAATGCAGGCATAGGAACAACAGATTCAATTGAAACATCTCCCTCGGGTGTCTCTTCTTCTTCATCAACTACGTCCAACTCTGTTTCTTCAACATCCAGAGGAAAGAATTCCAATGGTTCCTTGGAAGGTGCCTTTCTTTTAATCCTCTTATACCCTTTACCTTTCTTGAGGATTGGTCCCTAAGGAGCTTGAGTCCTCATCATCAACCATTTCACACTTCTATCGAAGATTGTTCTTCCTAGTTTCTTAATGTCAATAGTTTCTTCTTCATTCCAGTGTATTGGATCTAAATTTTTGGTGCCAATCTTCAAAGCTTCATATGAGGGATCTAATACCATTCCATCATCCACAAAAGTGTTAGGAATATTATTTTTAATACCCAGCTCTACCATAAGTGAGACTGGTAATCTCTCATAATTCTTCTTCCTTAAGTCAAATTCATCCTGCCTATCACACCAAAAATCCTCTAACAAATTAAAATGTCTAGTAAATACTGAAGGTAATAAAGCACACATCTTCTTTTTTGGATTAAAATACTTACGAGCTATATACAATCCCAATTTTAATTGTATCAACTCATTACAAACCACCTTAGATTGGAAGGCTTACCTAGTGCTAGGAGATAAAATTTTTATAGAGCATTTTGCAGAGATACATTGTACCAGATCTTGTTTACAGTTAATAGAATTGCAGGTTTACAAAATATGTATTTGGCATTGAATTGTGTTATTTGATAAGGTTAATGAGTTATAATCCACTTGAATGCTAGTGATTGTGCTAAAGCATGATAGTTTCTTATGTGATGAAAGTCATTAGAAGAAACCAGGTTTAAAGATTATCTTGTTAAATTGTCATTGAATTAAGGTTATTAAAGTCTATTGATCTATAGTTTTAATGATGAATGAATGTGTGTAGTTTTGAAATCTTAGAAATACTTGTGATAGGCGAATAGAGGAATTGAATTAAGCACCTAAGATGTATACGATGGTACAGTTATACTGTGGGTTGTGTCATGCTATGGTTTTTGTGATTGATTAAGAAAACATTCATTGTTAAAAGTATATGTCTGGATATTAGATAAATTTAATTCATACTTACTGATTTACCCCTTGGATCTATCTTTTTCTTTTTTTTTTAAACCCCATTGATTTACAGGAACTATTTTGACAAAGAGAGTCATAGCTTGAATCCTTTGTTACTAGCACAGGCCCCTTGAATATTACAGTTGCATGAATCAAATGAGTGACATCAGATAGTTGAGAACCAACTACCAGGACCTTGGGAGTTAGGCCACTACATGTAGTCTTTCTTTTTCAGGAGAAATAGAGTAGATATATTCTGTTTTAATGTTGTTTGTGTTATTTTAACCATCAACAGAAATTGGCGCTAGAAGGAGGGCCTGAAAGGACAAGCTGGCTTGCGGAAGATCTTTTTCGCTAGAGGGATACGAGAGGGTTCTTAGATCCTCTACTAATCATGAACTATTCGAAGAACTTCAAACCCTGGTTAGATCAAGACCTCATGCTCGTAGGGTAGAAATACCTAAATTACCACCACCGCTTACTCCACCAAGATTTTCACCAATTCCATCCACACCACCACCAAGTAGGCCTTTGTCACCACCAATTCGGCCTTTATCACCACCACCTGCCCAACCAATTCCACCAATGGATTATTTTGTGGGTAATCCCTCCCCGTTAGGGACTATTCCAGGTGGATTCCATGATTTACCAAAGAACCCAGAGAAGTTTTTTCCAAAATACATGCATGGAGAATCAAGAAGTGCAAAGGAACATATACAAGCATTCAAAGATGCCTGCACGTGAGGTCAAGTTGCTCATTAAGATGTGGTATGTAGATTATTTCTTTACTGTTTAGGAGATATGGCATATAATTGGTATCTAAATCTGCCCCAAGGATCCATTCTAGGTTGGAATGATTTAGAGAATGCTTTTATTAATCAGTTCAGGGTTTATGTAGACCCTACAATACTATATCACCAATTTTCCACTATTAGAAAGGAGCATCATGAATCGTTGCCCTTGTTTAACACTAGGTTCCATAGAATGTATCGTAGGCTACAAGAGCCTTACCTAGTGCCAGAAGCCATGGCCATACAGGCATATATGAGAGCTGTTGATCCTTTGATTGGTCTGTTCTTACAAAGAACTTATCAACCTGATGAGATTGACGCACTATCTAAGATTTATCATTTGGCCATCAAATTGCAACAACAGACAAATCTACAACCTGGAGGGTTGGGAGTATCTTTTTCTCCAATGAATTATCAGATGCCTAATCCACCGTTATACAACACTATCCCAGGGACGTCTTATTCCCATTATGGACCTATATCTGAGTTGCAAGCTCCACCAACTGTGCCCTTTTTTGGAAATAGCATGCACAATTCCCCACATCAGTCCCCACAACAACAACCTCAACATCAACCTCAAAATCAACCGCAACAAGGGGGAGGACCAACCCATGTCCATTCCCCAACCATAGTTCAAAATGTGCAGAATGATCAAACTGTTCAACTTACAAGTGAAGTAGAGACTCTCAAAAAGACTCTCTCTCAGATGTCAAATGACATGGCATAGCTCAGACAAAATCCTCCCAATAATCAAAATCAGAATTACAACAATCAGGGAGGTTACAACTATCAGGGCAATTACTCTAATCAGAACACCAATAGGAACTTCCAGAATCAAAACTCCTCGAACTAGAATTATCAAAATCAAAACAAAGAATACAATAAGAGGTTTGATAACAACAACAACAATAATAGGCAGTGGAACACTGGACCTAATAATGGAGGAGTTCCCCTAATTATCAAGCAGGTGAAGAGAGATCAAATACTGCTAATGTTGCTGATTTAAATTTTATGACAAATTGGTGTAGGTTGCATGATATAGCAGCCCATTCTGAGGTCAATTTCCCAGAAATGGAGAAGATGGTGAAAATTGCACAAGCTGATGCCCATCCTCAAACAGGAAATTCTAATCAAGGCAATGGGCTAGCCAGCACCGCTATGACTTATGAAACCATTGAAGAAAAGTATCAATTCCCTATGCAAGGGGATAATGAGTTGGAAGAAGATGTCTATGATGCTCAAGCCTTCCAATCTAAGGGTGGTCACTTTCTGAGGAACCAGAATAAAGGGCCATTCACTACATCTGCACCCCCTAACAACATGGTTCCACCAAATCAGAATGCAGATAATAATCCACCCCCACCAAAGGGACCTTCTGATACTCAGAATAGAGGTAATTAGCCTTCTTTTCCTAAATATCAATTTAGGAATGATTCTGAGTTTGATTTTGGTGCAGAATTGCAAAGGCAGAAGACATCACTATCCTTCTTTGATATCATGAAGTGGTGCCCAGCTCAAAGGGAAGTGATATTAAAAGCTTTGAAAGAAACAAATCGCTTGAAAGGGAAAGGTAAAGTGACTCCTGCAAAGGAGACGAATGCTGCTATGTATAAAGGTAAGACCAGTACCCCACCTTTCTTGTTAAGTTTGAGGATCTTTGGAAAGAATCTACACAATTGCTTATTAGATTCTGGAGCATCAAGGAATGTCATGCTTTTTTTGATTTGTAAAAAGTTAGGATTGAGTCCTATTCCAACCAATAAAAAGGTGATTCAATTGGATAAAACTGAAGTTAATGTTGTAGGTGAGTTGAAGAACATGCATGTGCAGGTTGGATTAGATCCAAGGATCTAGACCTATATAGATATTCAAGTTGATGACATCCCATAAACATATGGGATGCTTTTAAGTCGAGAGCTAATGAAAAGCATAGGTGGATATCTGTCCCTGGACTTGTCACACATGTGGTTACCATGGAAAGGGGTTGCCACTCAGATAAGAATTGAAAGTGAACCTAGGTTCAAACACATGATTATAGAGTACGATACTCCAAATGAAGTAGCATTCTTTGAAACTGAGATGGGTGTTTACAAGCAAGAGGAAGTTCTTACTTTTTTTGTAGTTAGTTTTGAGGATACACTATCCTTAGACCACACTGATTCGATGATTCACATCAACTAACAAGGTCTAATAAGGAAATTGCAACAAGATAGGCTGGTTTTAGGAACAAAAACTGATTTAAGTAATCTATTGCTTCCTAATTGGTGTAGAATAAACTATCATAACCATTTGGAATTGACATGTCAGTCATGCATAGATATTCTAAGGCATGTAGATTTACCCAAGCAAGAATATCAAGAGGTAACTGAGAATCCCATTAATGGGTTCTCTTTCCAAACTAAGGATGCAACTATTCTTACACGGATTAGTCTTTATCAAGAAGAGGTTCCTTTACCAGTAGAACAGACTCAGGTCTTAGGGTTTTCAAATCAAAAAGAAGAAGTGGAAGTATCTCAGTTTCATTTTAATACCCCTATTCCAGATGCTTTTCCAATGCCAAAAGAGTTAATAGAAGATGAGTTAGACCCTGACTCAACCCAAGAAATCACTCAGGAGGTAGTTGTTGAACAAATTAAGGAACTAGGAAAATCGTTAACTGAGTTGCTTCTCAACACGAATTCTGATAAACAGCAAAAGTCCGAGCCGCCACATGTCACAAGTGACAAAATTCCTGTAGTTTCTAAAAGGAAAGAGCTCCTAGTTAAAGACCAGTTATGGACTCTTAAATTTGATGGTTCTAAATTTAAAGCAGAAAGTGGAGCTGGAATTGAATTAACTAACCCGAAAGGGAAAACTTATTTTGCTTCTTATAGATTGCAGTTTGGTTGCACTAACAATGTGGCTAAATATGAGGCACTTGCAAGAGGACTTATGTTTGCTCATAAGAAGAAGGTAACTGCTCTTACAATGATGGGAGACTCTGAGGTAATTGTGAAATAGGTACGTAGTCAATACACTTGCCATAATAAAAGATCGGCTGCTTATAGGAATAGGGTCTGGAATTTAATAGAAGATTTTGACGCCTTTGGGATTACTCTTATTTCAAGGGAAGCAAATCAAATAGCAGATGCTCTTGCTGTTGCAGCAAGTACATTAGAGCCCATGCAGGATTCAAATCTGAAAAGGTTTTCTGTGGAATTGATTTCAGTTCCTGCAATTCCTGACAATGTTAGACACTTCCAGGTGTTTAATGATGACCAACATATTTTAGCCTTTTTGGAGAGTTCTGATGTATTTCAAGGATAGATAATTGATGATGTTGACAGGGATCAAGGAGATTTTAATCCAGGAAGTGACAATACAGAAAGTGACAATCTAGAAGGGATAATGGATTTAAAGAGTAATAACATTCCAAAAGGGATGATAGCATTGGAGAGGATATTTGATTCAGATCCATGAGCTTATCAGAGAATGCCTACAAAGAGTGAGGGAGGCAAGTATCAATCCGTTAATTTGACTCACTCAGGGGTAGAAAGGAATGTTCTTATAGGAAAGACTTGTCCTCCGAAAATAAAGGATGAGATAATCAAAGTTTTAAATCAAAATATTGAAGCAATTGCTTGGAGCTACGATGATCTAAAGACTTTTGATACATCTGTCATCACACATACGATTCCTCTTAAGCCAGAAGCCAAGCCATTTCGCCAAAAGCAATGCCCAGTCAATGCATTAATCGAGCCTCTGATCTAGAGAGAAGTACAAAAGCTTTTGGCTGCAAGAATAATTTTTCCAGTTAAACACTCTACCTGGGTGGCTAATCTAGTTCCTGTGAGGAAGAAGAATGGGGAAATCAGGTTATGTGTGGATTTCAAAAATTTAAACAAAACCTCTGAGAAGGACAATTATCCATTACCTTCTCTTGATGAAGTATTGCAAAAGGTTAATGGATCTCAAATGATGTCTTTCTTGGATGGATATTCCAGATATAATCAAGTACTGGTAAGTCATGAGGATAGGATGAAGACTGCTTTCACTACAAAGTGGGGCACATTTGCCTACAGGAGGATGCCATTCGGTCTGATTAATGCTGGTGCTACTTTTCAAAGAGCGATGGATGTAGCATTTAAAGACCTAATAGGAAAGTGTATAATCATCTATGTTGATGATCTGACCATCTTCTCTAAGAGTAGAGAAGATCATGCTGCTGATTTAGAGAAAGTACTGAAGAAATGTATTAGTTATGGTGTTTCTCTCAATCCAAAGAAATGTGTATTTGGATTTTCTTAAGGGAAGCTTTTGGGTCACATTATATCAGAGAAGGGAATTTCCATAGATCCTGATAGAGTAGAAGCCATTTTGAAGTTGACAAGGCCAGGAAGTAAGAAGGAGATGAGATCTTTCTTTGGAAGGGTTAATTTTGTCAAGAAGTTTATAATAGGGTTTGCAAAAATTGTTAAACCACTTAATGAAATGATGAAGAAGGATGCGAAGATTGAATGGAGTGAAGAGGCTAAATCTACTTTCATGCAGATTAAACAAGCTATATCTGAGGCACCTGTTTTAACAAGCCCAGATTATCTAAAACCCTTTTACATCTATTCTTTTGCTTTTGAACATTCATATGCAACAGTCTTGACACAAAGAAGAGAAGAGAATGAAGAGAGGCCTATTGCTTTTATGAGCTCTCCCTTTAAGAATGCAGAGGTAAGATATTCATCAATAGAAAAATAGGCTTTTGCATTGGTGCGAGCAGTGAAAAAATTCAGACACTACATAATCCAAAGTCAAGTGATGGCTATAGTCCCAGATCTAGCTATAAAGTCCCTCCTGATGCAAAGTGAGCTAGGGGAAAGAAGAGGGAAATGGATGGCCATTTTACAAGAATTTGACTTGGAAATTCACCCAATGAAGCTTGTAAGAGGTCAAGGTTTGTCAAAGGCAATGGCTGAAGTGGACAGAAGTATAACTTGTCAACAATACACTGTTCAATCATTCACAAAAGATCCCTGGTATATAGACTTAGTTTTTTTTCTCCTCAACAACAAGTGTCCAGAAGGGATGAATGCAACTCAAAGAAGAGCACTAAGGATGAAAAGCGCCCATTATATGCTTAAAAGAGGATCAATCTATAGGAAGAATTTTGAAGGAATCTACTTGCATTGTCTGGATCAGCAAGAAGCTAAACATGCTATAAGTGAATTTCATGGTAGGCATGGAACAGGACATGGATCTGCTGATGCGTTGGCTCATCAAATTTTAAGGTCAAGTTACTATTGGCCTTATGTGTTTAGGGATGCGCATCAACATTGTAGGACTTGTCATGTATGTCAAACTTCTGCATCAAGAGAAAGAAATCCTGCGATGCCTCTACAGCCAGTTTACGAGGTAAGGCCATTTGCCCAATGGGCACTTGATTTTGTAGGGGTGATTAATCCAAATTCTTCTGCAGGTCACAGATTCATCTTAACTGCGACGGATTATTGCACACGTTGGACGGAGGCTTTGCCTTGCAAAAATAGCAGCACAGAGGTGGTTATTAAGTTTCTGACAGAGAACATCACAACCAGGTTTGGAGTTCCATTCGCTCTAGTATGTGATAATGACCCTGCTTTTAACTCTACTGAATTTATTTCATGGGCTAATGAGCATAATATTGTATTAAAATATTCTTCCAATTATTACCCTCAGGGGAATGGAGTGGCTGAGTCCACAAATAAGAATTTATTGGAAGTAATAAAAAGGTTGTTAGAAAGTAACCCTAGGGACTGGCATACCCAGTTGAGATTTGCCTTATGGGCAGATCGAACCAGAATTAAAGCAGCCCTAGGTAATTCACCCTTTAAGCTAGTTTATGGCTAGGATCCAATCTTTCCCATACATTTACAAATACCTATTATGAAATTCATGCAGGAGTTTTATAATAGGGATGATAGGATTGAGGTAAGATTGCTTAACTTATTGAACATGGAAGAACAAAGAGATGCTGCTTTGCAGCAATTCTCTAAACATCAGGCTGTTGTCAAGCGCTGGTTTGACAAAAGAGCCAAAGTGAAAGCTTTTAGAATATCAGACCTTGTGCTATTATGGGATAAGGCTAGAGAAAGGAAGGGAGACCATCAAAAATTCGATAGACTTTGGTTAGGTCCCTACCAAATAGCTGAAATCTTAGGGGAGAATGCCTTTCATTTGAGTACATTAACAGGAGAGCCTGTTCCATTACCAGTTAATGGTCAGTTTCTCAAGCACTATTTTGGTGCATAGAAAGTGTTTTAATGTACTATATTGTATCATATGTAATTAAGTTTTATTTTTAGTTTTTTAGTTTTTAGTTTTGTTTTCTTTCTTTGTTTTTGTTTGTTTTGTTTTGTTTTGTCTTGTTTCATTGGGGATTCTTATTTTGCTCATCTCAAGTTAGGGGGTTGTTATTCAAAGTATACTATTGGTACTAGGAGAGAAATTGGTTTAGGTATTCTCATTATAATCATTGAAAAGGATTTCATTCTAAAACTTATGTTTTATGATCATTCTAGTTTGGGTTGGAAAAGTTATTAAGGATAGAAGATGTAAATGTGAATATCTCATGAATTGTGATCAAAGATCTGTCACCAAATTAGAAAAACATCTGCATGAGTAGTTACCTATTTGTTTTAGAATGACTCTATCTATGTTTCAAGTGAAAAATCAGATTCCAAAACTATCATGAAATCCATTGTAGTACTCAACCCACATTTTAGATTCATTGAATCTGAGTATTGAGAGATGCATAAAAGAATTTCCATCCATTAAAAAAAAAAGAGAAAGAAAGAAAGAAAAGCAAGCTCAATATCAAGTGGGTAACCAAGTATCTCTATCGGGGCTATGGATGCCTGTCTGGCAGTAGAGCAATGCTTTGAGAGGACTAGAGGTATCTTCGTCGGGCTATGGACGCCTGTCTGGCAGCGGAGCAATACCCAGGATTTTACTGCACGATAGTTAAAGGACTCAACTTATGTAGCTTGAAACTTAGGTATAGTTGTTTACAAGCAGAGAAAGTATCTACAAAGAATGATGCACAATATAGGCACACACTCAGATTCAGAAATAACTCATGAGCACATTACATTTGAGATTCAAACTCAGGATTATCCTACAAATATCTAATCTCATTCAAGGTAAGGTGTTCATAAACCAAGTAGTTTTTGGGTGACTAAAATTTTCTTTAGGTATTTTGAAAATAGGTAAATCATTTTTTCAGCTGAGTCACCATTTGTTATGCCTTGCATAACCACCCCATCTTTTGCCTTGGTCAAAATGGGCCCCCCTTTGTGTTTTTGTACTTAGTTGTTTTTGGAACAAAGTTTGGAGTCTAGTTTTGCCAATACTTTGTTTTTCTTTGATTTCTCTGTCGGAGTCGGGACCGGAGCTGAATCGGGTTTTGAAAGATCTTTTGAGGTGTATTTTGGTTCTATTCTGACAGTCTTTTCTTTGCCTTTTTTTTTTGCTCTTTGGTGGAAGCGGAGCAGGAGTGGGAATTGGGATGGTACTTTTCAAATTTTGTAAAATCAAATTCAATTCCGATCCCGCCTCCGCTCCCTTTTTAATGTTTGTTTGTCTCAGTTTTTGTGTTTTGTTTTATTAGGTTGGTCTTTTACTTAACTTTTTGTTTTTTTTTGTTTTGTTTTTAGTTGTCGGACGCGGATTCGGAATGGGGATAAGGTTTGGAAAGTTTATGATTTTAAGATCCTATTTCCATTTTAGTTCCGACCCCGCCATTTTTTGTCATTGACTTTTTGACTGAAGTTGCACTGCAGACTAGTGTTCATTCTCTTACAGTTCCGACTCCGCCTTTACTGCGTTTTAATGCATTAATGGTGGTTGCCGATGTAGGTAGAAATTCACATATTTTTCTTTATTAAGGATTAAAACTAATTATTATTGTTATTATTACAAGTCTGAGAGCGCGAAGAGCAATAGCAAAGTTTGTTTGAGCAAATTGATCAAGATAGAGAAGGGATATTGTGTGCGAATTGATTCAGAAAGTTAGTGTGGATTTGTTTGCGTTTGAGGTAGGTCTTTTATCTTTGTTGTTCGTTGTTTATTTCCTTGTTGTGTTTTGCTTTGTATCTGTTCACGTGTTCAATCTTTGTGTTTTAAAGCAATTTTATGATCATCGATGTGATTAAGCGAGCAGGTTCTTGTTTTGGTTTGTTTTGTTTTTGCTTTAATATTTGTTGTTTTATTTTTTCATGTCGTTTGTTTCTATTTTTGGGCATTGTCACTTTCACGTCTTAATCGTGATCGCGTCGTGTCGTTTTCGATTTGTAGTAGATTTAGATTAGATTAAAGGTCTTTTATGGTGTGAGTTAGATTAAGAATTTACAGTAAGGTAGGTTAGAGATTTTACAATGAGTTGACGTAGATTAGATTTATTGTTTAATTTAGGGTTTCATCATTTGGTAGAACCCTAGTTTTATTAAGTTTGTTAGATTAGGGTTTCGTCGGTCTCTGCAATTACTTTAAAAATAAGATTTAAATAAATGGCTCTAAAATACAATTGTTCCCCACGGTCATATGAGGGTAGAGTTTTTAAGCTCCTTTGCCATTTTATGACATTCTAGGTTTAATCATGAAGTTATGATAAAAATGAATAAATTTGATGATGTCATGATTAGCATAGGCGGAGGTGGGATTGGAATGGGTATGGGCATAAGAGTTTTGTTTTTACCAAAGTTATCAATTCCTTTTCTATCTCGTTTTCGATTTCGAGTTCTAAAAGGTTTTCTTGAAGTATGTGATGACAAGCGGAGGCGGGATCGGAACTGATCTTGAACTTAAGGATTTTTTTTGTAAAGATTATTAGTTCCGTTTTCATCCTATGTCCGGCTCTGCATATGGTGGGAAGTCTTTTGTCAAAGTAACGATAACTAAGTCGAAGGGGGGAGGCGGCATGGAAATAGAATATGAAATGAAGAGAATTTGAAGAAAAACCAAATCCCTTTTTCATTCCGATCCCGGTTTTGATAATTTCCCCGACTCCGACTCCGAGCTCGTTTGTTACTAGCTGAAGCTCCTATATTGGTTTTTGCTCCGAGTCTGCCAGTGTTGTAAAAGTGATTATTTTGTGTTTCTGTCCGACTCCGACTCTGATGTATATGTAACAGGTATGTTTATAAAACATGTTTTTATAATGATTTATTGGAAGGTCTAATTAGAGGTTTGCTTGCAAGAGATTTGAGAGATGTCAGGAACATCAGGAGAGGTTGCTCGAAGGAATCAACTGGCTGGAACGTCAAAGCCTGCACCAAAAATCAAGAAGGTGAAACCAGAACAACTACCTTATACATTAAGGTATGATCATAGGAATCCGGTGGTGAAGGCGAGCAAGGTGGAATCAAACTGGTTAGATATCACAGATACCAATTTGGGCCAGTATAGTTTTGAAGAATTACATCAAGAGACTTTTGCAGAAAGGGAAAACTTGATAGGGAGAACTCAAAGGATTGTTGACTCCGGTCTTGCACATATCACTGTGTTTCCTTTGTCAGTTCAGTGTCCAGAGTTGATATGTACAGTGGACAATACTTATAATCCAGCTACAAGATTATGCATGGATTCACAGAATAATGTGATTATAGATCTTACTCCGCAGATGTTCCAAAGCATATTCAATGTTCCTGATCCCAAGAATTTAGTGTAGTTGACTGAGGCTGAGGCATTGGAGAAATGCAGTAAGCATAAAGACTCCAATAAGTCTCATTTAAAGAAAAGATGGTTAAGTACCGAGAAGAAGTCTTTGAGCAAACTGGCAGACCAGCCAAAGAGGGCAGACTTCAAGAAGGAGATATCTAATTTAATATTGATGCTGTCCAAAGTGTTTGGGAAGAGGGATGCCTTCCATTTCAAGGAATGGATGTTTCATTTTATTCAAGTGATCTTTCAGGGTGATTATCAATTTGATTGGTCAATGATTATTTCTGATGCCATACATGATCAGCTCACAAGGGTCAAACGGACCAAATCTTTCTTCATGACTTCATATGTGGTCTATGCTACAGCAAGATTGGGTATTTTCCTAGGATTAAACAGAGTAGGTATAATGGGAGTCTTGGATGGACAAAAGAAGGTATGGGAACACTATGATCAATTATCTCTTCAGGTGGCTGAGACTCACTTCAGAAGAGTCAATGATGCCTTTTTATATGTGGTTATCAACCAGTTGAGTGGAGATGCAGGATACAGGTTAAGCCAAGAAGCTATGGCATTCATTTCTGAATGGGGAAGTTGGTATATCCAATACCCCAAATTTACATACTTCAGATTGTTTGGGTTTGAAGGTCATCCCCATTTACTTCCAAGATGTTGCAGCAATAGAATAGTGCTTATGGAATTTGTATATCAAGCCATTGGAGTTAATGCTAGATTTGGGATGAAGCACAAGACAGGATGCCATAAGTTTCCTATGACACTGGGGGAATATGGCGGTCAACACTTAAAGGCAGCTCAGGTGGTTTGTAATGAGTTGATACAATTAAAATTGGGATTGTATACATCGCGTAAGTATTTTGATCCAAAAAAGAAGATGTATGCTTTATTACCTTCAGTATTTACTAGACATTTTAATTTGTTAGAGGATTTTTGGTGTGATAGGCAGGATGAATTTGACTTAAGGAAGAAGAATTGTGAGAGATTACCATTCTCACTTATGGTAGAGCTGGGTATTAAAGATAATATTCTTGACACTTTGGTGGATGATGGAATGGTATTAGATCCCTCATATGAAGCTTTGAATATTGGCACCAAAAATTTAGATCCAATAGACTAGAATGAAGAAGAAACTATTGACATTAAGAAACTGGGAAGAACAGTCTTGGATAGAAGTGTGCAATGGTTGATGATGAGGACTCAAGCTCCTTAGGGACCAATCCTCAAGAAAGGTAAAGGGTATAAGAGGATTAAAAGAAAGGCACCTTCCAAGGAACCATTGGAATTCTTTCCTCCAGATGTTGAAGAAACAGAGTTGGACGTAGTTGATGAAGAAGAAGAGACACCCGAGGGAGATGTTTCAATTGAATTTGCTGTTCCTACGCCCGCATTGGGTGAGTCATCTGCATAAGCTCCACTCACAAGGAAGAAAAGTAGAGAAGTTCAAGGAGTGCTTTATGCCATGGCTAAAGCTACTAAAGGAAAAGAAGTGGAGGAAGAGTTGGTAGAAATTGAGACAGACTCGGATGAAACTCTATCAGAGAAGAACTTGCAAGAAAATGTATCTCTAGATTATACTGTTGAGTAGATTCCTACACAGGAAGAACAATGGAAATAGTTTGAAGATGCTACTAGAGAATCTGGTGCAAGGGCTACTGCGGAGAAACAAAAGGAAATGGAGGTAAAGTTGCAAGTTGATGCTCTACTTCAACAACAACAATCAAAGGTAAAAGAAATTGAAACAAGGACAGTAGCTGAAACAATGGAGGAGCAAATGAGGCAACGAGAGCATGAGATCAAGGGCAAGGCAGAAAATGACAAGATGGAATTCATACAGAAGATCCATGATCTCGAGGAGGAGAAAGCAAGAAACCGAAGGGAAAAGGAAGCCCTGGTTGCTAGATTGAAGCTTGCATAGGAGACTTGATAGAAAGAACAAGAGGCTGAAGCTCTAAGGAAAGAAAAGGAGGCTGAAGAGCTAGTAAAGAAACAACAAGCTGAGAAAGAAAGGGAAAAGGCAGAGAAACTCATAGCCTTGGAAATAGAAAGGATAGAAAAGGAAGAAGCTGAAAGGAAGCAAAAAGAAGGAGAGGCCGAAGTTGCAAAACTTAAAGCTTTAGAGGCAGAACGGTTAGAAAGAGGGGCCTTAGAGAAAGAAAAAGAGAAGGATCAGATGGAAGAGGAAAGATTGAGAAAAGAAGAAGAAGACAAGAGAATGCAAGAACAAAGAGATAGAGAAGAGGCTGAGAAGATGGTGCAGATGCATGTGCTACAGGAGCAACAAGAAAAGGCAAAGGTTGATTCTCAACATGAGGTAGATATTCGGCCATCCTCTACAGTTGCTGATTCCTCTTCCATGATGATGACTCCTAGTGCTCCTACATGGTTGAAATTAGATTTGCAGAAGAGAGCTAGAACACATCCTCAACCTCTTAATTGGGAGGACATGATGAAGGAGATTGAATAGGAAAGGCCTAAGAAGAGGGCTAAAATTTTGCATTCTACCAGACTCATAGATAAAGGGGAGATAGTTTCTGAATGTGCCGTGCCTATGATTGAAAAGGAGGTAGGGGATATGCAGCTCACAAACTATCAATTGAGTACGGTTAACTTGGGAAGACCCACTAGAAATCAACAAATGAATCTAATTGATGTGGTGGTTTCAACGACAAAATCAAGGATGATGAAGGACAAGCAAAAGAAAGATGAGCTTAAGACTCAGTTAGATCAATTACATTCATTTTTGAAGAGTGTCTCCTCTCCAAGGTCACAACAGGTTGCAGCAATTGAGACTCCTGTTTCGCTAAGCAAAACGGAGGTTGATGATTTGGTGCAGGTTAGAGGTAAGGTAGAGATGGTTGACAAATGGATAGACAAAGTGAACCATGAGGTAGGTGAGGTTTTGGAAAAAGGATTTGAAACCTATAAGGAGGCGAAAGGAGTAATAAAAGAGATGCATCAATATATTGAGGCATTCGAGAAGTTAGAAGAAGAGTACAAAGAGTATAGTGAAAAGTTAGAGAAGATAAATACATTGCCTCTAACTACTCTTCTAGAAGAATCTATACTCGAAGATGATAATAAAGATTTTGTAGAAAAGATTTCTCGTATCCTTAAGTTTAGGACTGGCTTTTTGAGCAAGCATAAGGATGAAATTCAAGAAGCAGTTAATAATTTAACTGAGCAGTTGGAGGAGTTGGAAGCGGTTATGGCTATAATAGTAGATGTGAATGTAATGACTAAAGATGGCATGCTGTTAAGTCAAGTTAGAGAAAAATGGAATGAAAGATTCCAATGACTCATGCAGGAGAAAGCTGATGGAGAAGACTTAGTGATAGATCGGCTTGTAGAAGTCAAGGAAGAAATAAAAGTTGCAGGGAGAGAGTTGGTCAAGGTAAAAAGCATGAAAGAATTTGCTGCAGTTGAGTTGGATCGCATCAAATTTGAAGATGACTAGATTGATGGGCCAGATATGGATATGCTACAACAAGACTTCACCAGTTATGATGAGTTCATAGTGGATCCAGCTTCACATGCATAAAATCTTGCATGCATGATGTTCTTCTTCCATGCATGACGTATGATGATCTTCTTCCTTGCATGTTGCATGCATGCAGCACTGACAGTCTTAAGGATGCATGATCTTCTTTTCTTCTAGTTCTATTTTCTATTGTTAGATCAAACTGAATGTATAATGTAAGAACTCAAGATCAAAATTGATCTGAGTTTCCAAGATAGTTGATTGTTCCTAAAAAGGTGGGAAGCCTAAGATAGAAGTAAAGTTCAAACTTCTTTTTGTATTCTATAAATACCAGATGGGTATTAAATTGTAAGGGTCGGCTAATTGAGAATTGGATTGGCTTACCTAGTGCTAGGAGATAAAACTTTTATAGAGCATTTTGCAGAGATACATTGTACCAGATCTTGTTTACAGTTAATAGAGTTGCAGGTTTACGAAATATGGAGTTGGCATTGAATTGTGTTGTTTGATAAGGTTAATGAGTTATTATCCACTTGAATGCTAGTGATTGTGCTGAAGCGTGATAGTTTCTTATGTGATGAAAGTCATTAGAAGAAACCAGGTTTAAAGGTTATCTTGTTAAATTGTCATTGAATTAAGGTTATTAAAGTCTGTTGATCTATAGTTTTAATGATGAATGAATGTGTGTGGTTTTGAAATATTGGAAATACTTGTGATAGGTGAATAGAGGAATTGAATTAAGCACCTAAGATGTATACGATGGTACAGTTATACTGTGGGTTGTGTCATGCTATGGTTTTTGTGATTGATTAAGAAAACATTCATTTTTAAAAGTATATGTCTAGATATTAGATAAATTTAATTCATACTTACTGATTTACCCCTTGGATCTATCTTTTTCTTTTTTTTTTTAAAACCCATTGATTTACAGGAACTATTTTGACAAAGAGAGTCATAGCTTGAATCCTTTGTTACCAGCACAAGCCCCTTGAATATTACAGTTACATGAATCAATTGAGTGACATCAGACAATTGAGAACCAACTACCAGGACCTTGGGAGTTAGGCCACTACATGTAGTCTTTCTTTTTCAGGAGAAATAGAGTAGAAGTATTCCATTTTAATGTTGTTTCTATCATTTTAACCATCAACAGGATCCATCTTGCCTGCTAAGTCAGCAATCTCATCCATCAAATTTATCTTTTGCTACTCCTTGATTTTTCCTTGACCTGAGATCGTAGCCATAATAGCCTTCTTCATTACCGCATCCACCACCTTGCAAAGACACTTCATAGATTTTTCAAGAGTCTGGAGTCTGCTATGCTTATCATCCTCTTGCATTATCTTTTACAACCATTCCAATCTCTCTTCCATCCTTTTAATTTTAACATTATCATCTCCTTCAATCTTCTCTTCCTCATGATGTTTTGTTTCCATTGTTTCCATCACCTCTTTATCATTTATTCCATTAAAATTTTCCTCCATCCCATCATTTTCCTCTTCATCCTCATGAATCTCCTCTTGTTGTGACTCCCCTTCCACTTCCTCATTGTCAAAACTTTCCTCCTCCTTCGACTCGAAATATTCCTCCTCAATAGACTCCCCCCCCAAACTTTCTGGGATTTCCTCAATAGTGGAATACCTATCATCCTTCTCCCTCTGTTTTACTTTTCTTTCATGCGAACCAGAATCACATTTTTCCTCCAAATCTTTAGACTTTTTTCTACTGCCAAACCCTTTAGAAGTATCCATCGCAAGCCTAGTAGACCTTCTACCAACTGATGTTGAACACTCAGGGTTCTTGTTATCATCCAAAATTGTAATAGTGTTGGCTTCCTCCCCCAATTCTTGGATTAGCAACTTCCTTATTTTATTCTCAACAGAGCCGATAAAGGCAATGCTCCTTTTTTTAGGAGATCAGACCATAAAGGTTCCTCAAGGTTAGGTTACTTTTTAATGGGGCTTTTAGTAGGGGTGTGAGGCTGATTCTCAATGAGTTCAATTTTCATTGAACTCTTATGTGTAGGGTTTTCAATCAAATTGAGGGGTACATTTTGTTGAGGAGAAGTAGCCAACATATATTTGCAAATAGCTCTAATTAAGCCTTGGTGCAATGATGGATTTTCCCCATTGGTAAGGCTATGACTCAAGGAAGAGAACATGAAAAAAGGAAGATTTATCTTTTCAAAATGAAGAATATGGTTAAGGACAGGGAAGTGGTAACCATGCACAGACTGGAACTGACCCTCAAGGGTAAAGTACTTCATAAAAAAGAAACATACATTATGGTACGAGGGAGGGAGTAAAATCCTAGAATAGCCATTCTAGAATCGCTCAACCTTCTCCTTATCCTCAAAAAATTTCACAATATAGTCTTGGTATTTTCCGTTGCTTACCTTTTCCACCTTCTTTCCTTCATAGGGAAGTCCCATCACCTTTGAAATGAGCTTCACATCCACTTTGAAATGGAGACCACCCATTTTAACTTCGTTGTCCTTCTAGGCATTGGTGAACTTGTAGCTCAGCTTCTCCTTATACCCTTCCATGGCCGTGAAGTAAGGAGTGAAACCAGCTCTCTCGAATAGACCCTAGAGCTCCACATTTTTTCATCGTGAATCATATTTGCCTGGTTTCGTCTGCTTCCTTGGGCCACCCATGATGGTTTCTTCACAAAGGTTTTTTTTTTAGAGGAGAAACTCTTTACTGTGCCCTTCTTCATTCTTGAGAATGGCAATCGATAATTCAAAAAACTCTGTATTAATGGTGACGTTGTGGTTTTTCATTTGAGGATATGGCGACTCTAAACTATTAGTTGAAAACTTGAAACAATGTCGGTTATCACCTTTACAAATACTATCATAATTAAATCTGACAACTCTACCACCCTTCCTATCGATAATTAAATTTATTTTATTACCAACCTTACCATCGTCACTTGCATGTGTCGATCTATCTTTTCCAATATCATCCTTAAGATTTTTATCATTGCAAAGAGCATTCATAATTTTCCCTTGAAATCTTTCCTTTCAATGCACGAGCCATGCTAAATAGACTGTCCTTTCCCTTTCATTCCTATTATTATTTTGGGATTTGGTGTACCTTTTTCCTCATGCCACTCCATCCATCCTGTCAGCAAGCCTGAGTGCCACCTAGGATCCCCTATGCCAGTTGGACCCCCAAGGCCACCACCCTTTTTAATTATAGCTACTCCAACCATCATTATTCCAAGTTTCAGATTTATCCTTCATTCTTAATTTGTCTTAGGCCAACACTTCTTTTATTTGCTAGGACAGATTGGAAAAGTCCCATAATTTTAAATCTTTTTTTCTCACACCTAAGTTAGCTAAAACATCCGCAACCCTCTTACCCTCCTTAAATGTATGATGAATTATATATTGTTGGAAGAACTGTAACATTTTTTTACAGTCATCTAAAAGATCCTTTATTTCCCAGGGAGCTTTAACATTTTGTTAAGATAGTTAATGATAAGTTTGGAGTCCCCTTCAATGATGACCTTTCTATACCCGTTATCTCTAAGGTAACCAATTCCAACCCAAGCAACATACACTTCAACAAAATTGTTCATTGTTGTTCCTAGACCTTTGTTGTATCCCACCACATAGATGTTGCTTTCATCCCTAACCACTCCTCCAACTCTGGAGCTACTCCTGGATTCCCTTTTGAGCAGCTATCAAAATTACATTTCACCCATACAAGATCAAGGGGAATCCAAATAGTACTTCTTCATATAATCTGTTTTTCCCAATTTACATTGTTTAGGTCATGGGAAATTCCCCACTGTTGCTTTATTCTTAGCTCTTGATAAGTAGGCCCTTTCTTAGCTTGAGTATACTTACAAATTTCAAATTTTTCTCGAAACTGTCTCCTTATACACATACATAGCTCCTTACAACTCTTAGCTATATCCCTAAAAACCCTATTGTTTCTCTCTTTCCATAGGCCCCAAACCAAAAACGAGGGAGCTTTTCCCCATAAATCAATAATTATATTATGGAAGTAGGGGCTAAAGCTCCATCCTTCAACAAACATATTAAGTAAGGTAGGGAAGACCCAATCTATCTTAAGAGTCTTAAGAAAAAATATCCAGACCTCTTGAGCATAAGGGAATTGAAAGAAAAAATGCATAATACTTTCTTCATCTTTATTGCAAAGATAAAACCTATTAACCAAGTACCAACCCCTTTTCTTAAGATTTTTCATAGTCAAAATTTTCCCATGTATAACTGTCCACCAAAAATAGTAATTTTTTGGGATTAAGTTTTTCCTCCACACTTTGATCTAGTTAAATTCCCCTCGATTGATAGGTTGTTGATCCATAGCCTCATAGGTCGACTTGACAGACAATCTTCCTGTAGTAGTTTTGGTCCAGATCCATTCATCCATCCTATTTCTTGAGAAGAGGTTCAGGCTACCAATTTGATTCTTCAGTAAGTCCAATGCTACTTCCCAATTTGGCTGTCTTCCACCCCTTAGAACATCATTATTCAGAGACTCTTTAAAGTCAATCCATTTAGGTCTCAAGCCTTTCTAGTCTAAGTGGCTAGAGATCTTTTTACCAATACTTATTTTTAGTCTGATTTTGAGTTGTTGCAGGTCTTCAGTAGCTGATAAAGGGGCATTAATAGACCAAACATCCTCCCAGAAATTAGTTTTCAGCCTATTTCCAACCCTAGCTTTTGCTCCTCTATGTAGGATTCCTTTGATTTTTAGTAGATTGTTCCAAAAGATAGATCCATAGGGAAGCTCCTTCTTGAGAAAATAGCTAGCTTCCTTATTGTTTAAGTATTTGGCCTTAATAATATGTACCCAGTCTTTTTCCCCTTCCAATAGAAACCACCCCATTTTAGCCACCAATGCTTTATTGAACTTTTTTAATCCGCGAATCCCTAGACCTCCTTCCCTCCTTGGGTTACACACTATTTCCCACCCAAGGAGAGCCATCTATTCCTTTCTTCCACATCTGACCATAAAAATGTCCTTTGAATAACTTCAATTTTTGTCCACTATGTAGGCAGGGATATTGAATATAGAAAGGTAATAAACAGGTATTATGGACACTAAAAATTGGTCTAGGCCTGTGACACCATTTTTGACACATTTCTAATGTTCATGGTTATGATTAAAATATTAATTATTTAATTATTTTCTAAAGTCACCCATCATCTATTAATTAAATAACCTTAATTATTTAATTAATTCATTATGACCTTCATTCTTTCTTGATTAATTAAATAAATGCTATTTATTTACTTACATCGTTAATTAATTGACCCCCTTTCTAAGATTAAATAAATTATTATTTAATTTACCCTTTATCACATTTTCGACTATAATTAAATATTCATTTCGAATTATTTAATTATTCTTTAACCTTTTCGACAGTCAATTAAATAAATTTTTATTTATTTAATTTAATCTCTGAATTTTGAATGTTGAATTAAATAATCATTTAATTCATAAAAATTATTATTCCTGGCATATTCCTCTGTGATTAGATAATCACTTAGTTATCTAATTAATCATTTACCGCTTAAGTCGAGATTTAATTAAATCAGACAGTTATCTCCTAATTTAATAACTACTTATTTCTAACATACAAACTTTCTAGTTTAATCAGTCAGTCTTATTCTTCTAAGTGCAAACTATTATTAATTAAATAAATTTATTTAATTAAATAATTCATTCGTGCGTTTGAATATAATGTTTCTTCTTTATCTTTTTCATGCAATTCTTATTCTTCTAAATTTCAAACAGTCTCAACATCAAATTAAATTATTATTTAATTTAATCTCCATCATGCAGAATTTTTCACTCATGTTATTAGTGACACTGAATCTCTATCGCATGGCATTCATTAATCTCAATCATCGATCTATCTTTTGAATCTGAGCTAATCATTCGAAAACCAATTTTTTATAAATTGACCTGAACTTCATCATTATTCCTCCTCTCGAAATCTATATAATTTTAGGAAGCGAATTCAATAATCTTCAATATTTTTCTAAATCAATAATCAATAGGCCATACTTGCATACTTGTTAAAATATGAGGGCAATTATTATACAATGAAAAAAATGGAGAAGTGCAATCAAAGTCATTCAAGGAAATATACAGATATTCAGTGAGATTGTTCTTGTATTTACATTTTTAGTTTTACTTGTTCTTTGTTGTTAGCATATGATTAGATTAGTATGCTTTTATCAGATTAATCTTGTTTAGTATTTTTATTCTAGTGTTACATTTGGTGAACCGAACGTGAAGACAACGTCTTCAAAATTCTTAGAAATTTGAAATTTTGTAGCTACAGGTATAGAGTGACACATTTGTGGTACAAAATGACACAAATGACATCTTGAGTCACATATGACATTACTTTATGCATCTGCTATTCTGTGACACATCTGCGCTTTTCTACGACGCATCTGACTGGTAATAAATGGTCCAAATTTCTGTGTTTTCATTTTTCATTTTTATCTTTTTTACAACTAATTTTGCATTTGCATCGTGTGTTTTAGGGGATTTAACATAGTGTTTGTAGTAAGATTCATAGAAGACATCATTCAAAACTATTTTTACAGGATGATTGATGAAGATGGAAAAAAAAATAAAACTACTAATCAATTTGTCTTGCAGAACCGTTGTCGAAGACATTTGCAAAAACTACTAACAATTCATTTGCAAGACCAAAGTCAAAGGATTTTTTTTAAAACAAAGGAATTGCTTGAATAGAATAGAGAACTGTCATTTTGGTTTTAAAATGAATCATTGTCTTCTGTGCATGGTGCATTCACACATCTATTAGATTAGATCCCGATTCAGTAATAGAAGTATCCTCTCCCCTTGTGCATTCGCACGATCTTGGGTGTAAGAGAAACTGTTACTGACTCTATAATTTGGGTCTGCTTTGGTGGGAAAAAGTACTCACCCCAAAGCGACTCATAACCGGTCATGAGCTAAAGCCAAGCTACTCCCAACTGGTATAGAAATTTTAATGTTGAGATAAAATCAGAATTACAGGAGCTCCTGCGGACCAATAATTGATTCCCTCAGTACCCTTCTAGTGCGTCAAAACCTGTAGAGTGTAACCTCTGCAGACTAGGATAATATTGCCTCTCACGTGGCCTTATAAACAGGTGCCCATACTAATTTGCCAAAAAAAAATTAGATTAACCAAAAATCCCTATTTGTTGGTGCAAGAGGTTAGACCTCTAAAGTCTTCTCACATTCATACGGTTCTTAGTAGAGATGAATTTTTTTCCATGGGAGAGTTATGGGAACTAAAGCTTGGCTGACCCAAGAAGTGTGTACCATGTAAGGGGGAGCTAGTGTGGTCAAGCTTCTAGTCATCCGATTTGAATAAGCGTAGCTGGGGAAACCCAAGTGAGAATTCAACAAGTATTGTCATTTCCAACCTTAGGATTGTACATATTTTCTAAAAATATACATGTTCATGATTATCAAACTGAAACACTTTATTTTTAGATTTTTTACATTTGCCAAAATTTGATCACGAAACAGAGTCAGTCGAAAACCCAGTTCATCAGAAAACCACATCTGTCAAAACAAGTTGCATCTGTTAAATAGAAAACCACAACTGTTAACCTTAGTCACATCTATTAACCAAAAAATTGCAACTGTCGAACCAAATTTTACTGTCATTCACCAGAAAATTTGAGTTGCATCTGTTTAATAGTCAACCACATCTATCATCCTAAGTCGCATCTGCCATAGTGAGACATCTGTTTAAAATTTAGCCGCATCTGTCATATCGAGTCGCATTTTCCTATCATAAAATTGAGACCTAATTTAGCAGAAAACCACATATGACCCTCCAAAATGCATATGTTGAATCTTGCAATGCATCTGTAAACCTGAACCACATTTTCCTGAGAAACAAAAAACAAAAAATTACTATCACAATCTAAAACCAAACAGTCATCTCAGTCTCTGATTTTCACAGTCACCCTTGGATAGAAACCAAAAATTTTGCTCATACTTTGCATAATTCCATCCCTTAGGTGTCATTTAGTTTTAGTAATACACATCCTAGTTATGAAATTTAGTTGCATATTAGGAAACTTGCATATCCTAGAATAGGCCAACTTTCCGCATTTTGGACAAACCCATGCTTCAATAGACATTATCATTGAACCTAGTCACTTGTCAACATATCTCTTGTCCTACGCGTGATTCCTTCCAGCTCATCAGTGTAGTTTCGGAGATCACCTTATCTTTTGGTCTTAGTCCTACAACAGGTTCCTTGACAAAGTTATACCTAGCCTTGGTTAAGCTATAGGTGGTAGGTAACCTCCTCTTAAAGTCATTTAGAATCAGTTACCTTAGGATTTTGTTTAGAATTTTTCATATTGTCATCTTAGCATATCATCATTTAAGCATTCCTTATTTTCTAGAAAATACCAAAAATATAGCAGCAATCATTCACAAATATCCAGAAAATTCTAAAAGAATAGATTAGATCATATCATTTTTAGACGTAGTTTTGCATTACCCCATTCTGAACAACATTTTTCATGATCAAAACAAGGTCTAAAAAGAAACGTAGAGAAATGGATGATCCACAGAATTTCATGAATCCCTTCTCGAACAAACCATCAAGAACAATGAGACATTACAAAGCCTTGCTTGAAAAATTTGTCACTAGAGACACACATAGACATATTTTTGTAGAAGACATAGATGTTGCTGTCCAAGATGCTGAATTTGCATCTTTTATATATGAGTGTTTGGAAAATGATCCTCAAAGATACCTAGCAAAGTTGCTAGTAGAAGGTGCCATGTTACCTCTAGGATTTGACATCCACAATTTGAAAACTCCATCTACCCAAGGAACAAACACCATTACATCAAGTGTCTCTATTCCTCAGATTATTGCAGTCATACCATCTAGCATACCTATTCAAACTACTACAACAATACACATGACACCATTTGGTATAACACAAGGCCTAAATTTTATTGCAGGAACATCCTCATCAAACCCCTTTTCCACAAATAGCGGAAGTAAAAGGCCCAAAATTGGTATAGAAATGACACAGGCTATACCGTAGATCAACACCGATACTGCTAATCCACAAATAGGGGCAATACAAATAGGGAATATACCTATGCCAAATCAAAATCCATCACAAAATATTCTGGTAGGAGATATACCTACATTGAATCAGAATCCGTCACAAAATATTGCATTTTAAAACACTTACATCAATCCTAACAACACAACCAACACATCTTTAACATAGGTAGATGTTCTGTAAAATGAAATGCAAGCCCTCCAACAACAAATGGATAGTATGTCAATGTCAGGAAAATGAAGCATTTCAGTGCAAGATTTATGTCCATGTCCCTTTGCCAAAGCGTTGTACATGACACCCTTCCCACATGGATACATTATACCAAATTTACCTAAGTATAATGGGAAGATAAATCCTTTGGAACACATAAGAGAATTTTCCACAATATGCATGGACATCTCGTATGACCCCATGTACCTTATGACACATTTTCCACAAACCCTTGTCAGGATAGCATTGGAATGGTTCTCTAAACTTCCATACGACATAAGATCATGGGGTGAATTAGCTAAAAAAATTGTGGAACACTTTGCCTTGAACATAGACAATGAAATCATGATAGCCACCTTGTGTCACACCACACAAGAAGACGGTGAAAAATTCACCATCTTCTTCCAGAGATGGAGAATTTTAGCTAGTCGATGTCTAGTTGAGATACCAAAGAAACAAAAAGTCACAATATTCCTTGAAAATATTCATCCAAAACTGAGAAGTGACTTAAGAGTACATTTTTTTACCTCTTTTCTTGACTTAGTGCAAAAAGGAATAATACTTGAGAAAGCCCTCATTGACAAAGGGGAAATTAAGACACCATGTAGGAATCCAATTATTCAACACCAAAATGCCCCCAACGATAGAAACAAATTTTGGTCCAGAAACAAAAATGTAACTAATGACGGTATTGTTGACTCTAAGACCCTACATGCAAAACCCGTCATCACACTTAGAGGTTACAACCCCTCTCATGACATATCCAACACTACTGATCAAATTTCCAACTTTGTCCAAAATTCACAACATCAACAACCATAGAGGAGATTTCCAAAACGTGAGTTTACTCCCTTAGGGGAACCAATTGAGACAGTTTTCAAAGAACTGATAAAACTTAAACTCATAAAAAATCTAGAGCCAAAGTAGTATGATCCTGGACAGTTCAAACTCTCATGGTGGGATGACAATGCCTTTTTTGATTACCATCAAACTAAGGGACATAACCTACAACAATGCCGAAAATTGAGGAACATCATATACAATTTTGTTGAAGACAAAACCATAGAATTCAATGGGCAAAAAATACCAAAAATAGTGACCACAAGGTCTTCTTAGATCCATTACATGACCATGGGAAAGGAAAGGCCTCCAGTTCAGGAACTAAGAATAACACCTCAGCCAATTACACCAATACCAAGTATGAATATAACCAAGGTACGATCATCAATCATATCCGAGTTGCTAACAAAAATATCCATACCATTACCATAAAGAAGCATCCTGAATGTGTTGTCAATACACGTAGAACTAAGATAACCCTTCCAGGTCCTTCATCAGAGCCACAACCATAGTATTCCAAGCCCAAGTATAATTTCCTTGACTAGTTGGGGAAGAACCCAACATGAATATCCATTTTGGAACTTTTGACCATATCACCTAATCATCGAGCCATCCTAGACAAAGCCTTACAAAGCACAAATATCCCCAGTGACTTAAATGTCAATCATTTCAAAGAGATGGTAGGATACTTAATCAATTCTCATCACGCTACTTTCTCTCAATAAGATTATTCAACTGAGAAGACCAACCATAACAACCCATTACACCTTGAAGTTCTTGTTCATCAAACCAAAGTCAAACGAGTCTTGATAGACAGAGGAGCAGGGTTGAATCTTTGCACCTTGAAATTGGTTAAGGAATTAGGTTTCTTAGAAGAATGTGTGGAAACCACTAAGAGTATAGTCATTAAGGGATACGATGATGAGGAAAGATCATCTAAAGGAGTTGTAACACTCCCTATCAGGATTGGCCCTACGGTTATGGACACTAGCTTCCAAGTCTTGGATCTCATCCTTCCCTATAATTTGTTAATGGGTAGACCATGGATACATGCTATGAAGGTCATAACTTCCACATACTATCAATGTCTTAAATTTTTGTACAATGGCACACAAATCACAATCGATGGTGATCCAGATCCTTTCCAATATTGTACTAGCCTATGCGGAATACCACAACGACAGGTGCCTGTAAATCAGGAGGCTTCATCCTCCACCTTATCCCTGTATGTTGATCCATCAACTCTTTCCAAGTCCATTGTATCACAACCACCATATTCCACTCCTAAGGTCGAGATCCAAGATAAGGGTTGTGGAGAATATCAAATGAAAGCATCCTATTATGTCAGCTAGTTGGTTCCTCCTAAGTCATACAATTTACCCTCAACAGAGAGGAGACAGTCAATTGTCACAATACATGTCCATCCTATGATGAAATTCACAAAATGGGGAGAGTTAAGTAAAGAAGCTATGGAAAAAAGAAGATGTCACCTCTTGGTTATATAAATAAGATATCAAAAACCCTCCACCGTCTATTCAAATATCTAAAGATCAATATGGAAAAGGCTTCATGATAATGAAAAAGAAAGGATATGACAGACATAGTGGGTTAGGGATACATTAGGATGGAAGGACTGAACCAATCATTATCTCTCAATGACTAAAATTCCTAGGGCTAGGGTTTCAACCAATTAGGATTGACATTCCCAGTACCTTGACACCATCACAAGAGGAAGTAAGTGCTTCTAAAGACATCGAGATATCCCACAAACCATCCAACCCATTCTACTATGACTCCCCCGACTCAAAAAAATATGAATGGGATTCCCTTTCCTCCACCAACATAATTGACCTGGATAAGTTATTTGGGGAACTTGACCAAATGCTAGATACCTTGCCAAAATCAACTGATTCCCATCCTCAAAAGTCCTTGACAAAAGAAAAATGGCTTAAGCTTTATTATTGGGAAAAACTTGATCCTGCCTCTTGGGCACCTAACGAACCATCTTCTGATGACCTAGCCCTTACAATAGTCCCACCTCAGAGTCTACCTATCCCTAGGAAAAATAACAAAAAGGAGTTAGTCCAAAAATTTTGTGACCATGTCAACCAATCTATCCTCACCTTGTCACCGTCCACATTGGACAACTTCGATAATGAAATTCCACTCATATATCCCCAACTTATCAATTGGGATCAACAAGGCACCCCAATCTTAGACATATTTGAGAACAACGAAGCAATAGCTGAGTTCATGGGATTGCGAGACGACATACCTAGTCGTGACCATAAGGTTGGATTTACCATAGACTTGGATAAAATGGAATATTTTGGGCAGTTTGTTCACACCTCTAGTCGCAAAAATGAAGACAAAAAGAAAAACAATGAAAACAATGAAAATGACAAGTCCTTAGGTAAAAATCGAAAGGCGCCTTTGGATGATGAAATTGTAAAAATAAAGGATGCACCCAAGGGAAAAAACCTCTCTGAGGCACCCAAGGATGGAGACTTGAACATTCTCCCAGTTGTTAAGGAAAAGTCACCAATGTTAGTGGAAGAATTTGTTGAGATCAACATAAACATTGAAGATAATCCTCAGGTAATTTACTTTGCAGCATCTTTGACAGAGAGAGAACGACCAGAGTTTTAGGACTTGTTATGCCTTGCATAACCACCCCATCTTTTTCCTTGGTCAAAATGGGTCCCCCTTTGTGTTTTTGTACTTAGTTGTTTTTGGAACAAAGTTTGGAGTCCAGTTTTGCCAATACTTTGTTTTTCTTTGATTTCTTTGTCAGAGTCGGGACTGGAGATGAATCGGGTTTTGAAAGATCTTTTGAGGTGTATTTTGGTTCTATTCTGACAGTCTTTTCTTTGCTTTTGTTTTTGCTCTTTGGCGGAAGTGGAGCAGGAGTGGGAATTGGGATGGTACTTTTCAAATTTTGTAAAATTAAATTCAATTCCGATCCCGTCTCTGCATCCATTTTAATGTTTGTTTGTCTCAGTTTTTGTGTTTTGTTTTATTAGGGTGGTCTTTTACTTAACTTTTTATTTTTGTTTTTTTAATTTTTGTTTTGTTTTTAGTTGTCGGACGTGGAGTCGGAATGGGGATAAGGTTTGGAAAGTTTATGGTTTTAAGATCCTGTTTCCATTTTAGTTCCGACCCTGCCATTTTTTGTCGTTGACTTTTTGACTGAAGTTGCACTGCAGACCAGTGTTCGTTCTCCTACAGTTCCGACTCCGCCTTTACTGCATTTTAATGCATTAATGTTGGTTGCCAATGTAGGTACAAATTCACATATTTTTCTTTATTAAGGGGTAAAGCCGATTATTATTGTTATTATTACAAGTCTGAGAGCGCGAAGAGCAATAGCAGAGTTCGTTTGAGCAAATTGATCAAGATAGAGAAGGGATATTGTGTGCGAATTGATTCAGAAAGTTAGCGTGGCTTTGTTTGCATTTGAGGTAGGTCTTTTATCTTTGTTGTTCGTTGTTTATTTCTTTTTTGTGTTTTGCTTTGTATCTGTTCGCGTGTTCAATCTTTGTGTCTTAAAGCAATTTTATGATCATTGATGTGATTAAGCGAGCAGGTTTTTGTTTTGCTTTAATCTTTATTGTTTTATTTTGTCGTGTCGTTTCTTTCTATTTTTGGGCATTTTCGCTTTCATGTCTTAATCGTGATCGCGTCGTGTCATTTTCGATTTGCATTAGATTTAGATTAGATTAAAGATTTTTATTATGGCATGAGTTTGGTTGGAGATTTTACAGTGAGGTAGGTTAGAGATTT
The DNA here is from genome assembly GCA_007115665.2 of Sequoiadendron giganteum. Classification (NCBI taxonomy): domain Eukaryota; kingdom Viridiplantae; phylum Streptophyta; class Pinopsida; order Cupressales; family Cupressaceae; genus Sequoiadendron; species Sequoiadendron giganteum. Next base: position 710,468,920 of record CM021100.1, read on the forward strand.
TATAGTGAGTTGAGGTAGATTAGATCTATTATTTAATTTAGGGTTTCGTCGTTTGGTAGAATTGAAGGGTTTTAAAACCCGTGCCCTAGTTTTATTAAGTTTGTTAGATTAGGGTTTCGTCAGTCTCTGCAATTACTTTAAAATAAGATTTAAATAAATGGCTCTAAAATACAATTGTTCCCCACGTCATATGAGGGTAGAGTTTTTAAGCTCCTTTGCCATTTTATGGCGACCTAGGTTTAATCATAAAGTTATAATGAAAATGAATAAATTTGATGATGTCATGATTAGCATAGGCGGAGGCGGGATTGGAATGGGTATGGGCATAAGAGTTTTGTTTTTACCAAAGTTATCTTTTATATCTCGTTTTCAATTTCGAGTTCTAAAAGGTTTTCTTGAAGTATGTGATGACTAGCGGAGGCAGGATCGAAACTGATCTTGAACTTAAGGATTTTGTTTGTAAAGGTTATCAGTTCCGTTTTCATCCCATGTCCGGCTCCGCATATGGTGGGAAGTCTTTTGGCGAAGTAACGATAACTACGTCGGAGGCGGAGGCGGAATGGAAATAGAATATGAAATGAAGAGAATTTGAAGAAAACCCAAATCCCTTTTTCATTCCGATCCCGGTTCTGATAACTTCCCCGACTTCGACTACGAGCCCGTTTGTTACTAAGTGAAGTTCCTATATCGGTTTTTGCTCCGAGTCCGCCAGTCTTGTAAAAGTGATTATTTTGTGTTTCTGTCCGATTCTGACTCTGATGTATATGTAACAACTATGGTTTTTAAAACATGTTTTATAATGATTTATTTGAAGGTCTAATTAGAGGTTTGCTTGCAGGAGATTTGAGAGATGTCAGGAACATCAGGAGAGGCTGCTAAAAGGAATCAACTGGCTAGAACGTCAAAGACAACACCAAAAATTAAGAAGGTGAAACCAGAACAACTACCTTATACATTAAGGTATGATCATAGGAATCCAGTGGTGAAGGCGAGCAAGGAGGAATCAAACTGGTCAGATATCACGGATACCAATCTGGGCCAGTATAGTTTTGAAGAATTACATGAAGAGACCTTTGCAGAAAGGGCAAACTTGACAGGGAGAACTCAAAGGATTGTTGACTTCGGTCTTGCACACATCACTGTGTTTCCTTTATTAGTTCAGTGTCCGGAGTTGATATGTACAGTGGCTAGTACTTATAATCCAGCTACAAGATTATGCATGGATTCATAGAATAATGTGATTATAGATTTTACTCCGCAGATGTTCCAAAGCATATTCAATGTTCCTGATCCCAAGAATTTAGTGTAGTTGACTGAGGCTGAGGCATTGGAGAAATGCAGTAAGCATAAAGACTCCAATAAGTCTCATTTAAAGAAAAGATGGTTAAGTACCGAGAAGAAGTCTTTGAGCAAACTGGTAGACCAGCCAAAGAGGGCAGACTTCAAGAAGGAGATATCTGATTTAATATTGATGCTGTCCAAAGTGTTTGGGAAGAGGGATGCCTTCCATTTCAAGGAATGGATGTTTCATTTTATTCAAGTGATCTTTCAGGGTGATTATCAATTTGATTGGTCAATGATTATTTCTGATGCCATACATGATCAGCTCACAAGGGTCAGATAGACCAAATCTTTCTTCATGACTTCATATGTGGTCTATGCTGCAGCAAGATTGGGGATTTTCCCAGGATTAAATAGAGTAGGTATAATGGGAGTTTTGGATGGACAAAAGAAGGTATGGGAACACTATGATCAATTATCTCTTCAGGTCGCTGAGACTAACTTCAGAAGAGTCAATGATGCCTTTTTAGATGTGGTTATCAACCAGTTGAGTGGAGATGCAGGATACAGGTTAAGCCAAGAAGCTATGGCATTCATTTTTGAATGGGGAAGTTGGTATATCCAATACCCCAAATTTACATACTTCAGATTGTTTGGGTTTGAAGATCATCCCCATTTACTTCCAAGATGCTGTAGCAATAGAATAATGCTTATGGAATTTGTATATCAAGCCATTGGAGTTAATGCTAGATTTGGGATGAAGCACAAGACAGGATGCCATAAGTTTCCTATGACACTGGGGGAATATGGCCGTCAACACTTAAAGGAAGCTAAGGTGGTTTGTAATGAGTTGATACAATTAAAATTGGGATTGTATACAGCTCGTAAGTATTTTGATCCAAAAATGAGGATATATGCTTTATTACCTTCAGTATTTACTAGACATTTTAATTTGTTAGAGGATTTTTTGTGTGATAAGCAGGATGAATTTGACTTAAGGAAGAAGGATTATGAGAGATTACCAGTCTCACTTATGGTAGAGCTGGTATTAAAGATAATATTCTTGACACTTTGGTGGATGATGGAGTGGTATTAGATCCCCCATATGAAGCTTTAAAGATTGGCACCAAAAAATTAGATCCAATAGAATGGAATGAAGAAGAAACTATTGACATTAAGAAATTGGGAAGAACAGTCTTGGATAGAAGTGTGCAATGGTTGATGATGAGGACTCAAGCTCCTCAAGGACCAATCCTCAAGAAAGGTAAAGGGTATAAGAGGATTAAAAGGAAGGCACCTTCCAAGGAACCATTGGAATTCTTTCCTCTGGATGTTGAAGAAACAGAGTTGGACGTAGTTGATGAAGAAGAAGAGACACCCGAGGGAGATGTTCCAATTGAATTTGCTGTTCCTACGCTCGCATTGGGTGAGTCATCTGCACAAGCTCCACTCACAAGAAAGAAAAGTAAAGAAGTTCAGGGAGTGCTTTATGCCATGGCTGAAGCTGCTAAAGGAAAAGAAGTGGAGGAAGAGTTGGTAGAAATTGAGACAGACTCAGATGAAAGTCTGTCAGAGAAGAACTTGCAAGAAAATGTATCTCTAAATTATACTATTGAGCAGATTCTTACACAGGAAGAACAATGGAAACAGTTTGAAGATGCTACCAAAGAATCTGATGCAAGGGCTACTGCAGAGAAACAGAAGGAAATGGAGGTAAAGTTGCAAGCTGATGCTCTACTTCAATAGCAACAATCAAGGGTAAAAGAAGTTGAAACAAGGACAGCAGCTGATACAATGGAGGAGCAAATGAGGCAACAAGAGCATGAGATCAAGGTCAAGGTAGAAAATAAAAAGCTGGAATTGATACAAAAGATCCATGATCTCGAGGAGGAGAAAGCAAGAAACCAAAGGGAAAAGGAAGCCCTGGTTGCTAGATTGAAGCTTGCAGAGGAGACTCGACAAAAAGAACAAGAGGCTAAAGCTCTAAGAAAAGAAAAAGAGGCTAAAGAGCTAGTAAAGAAACAGCAAGCTGAGGAAGAAAGGGAAAAGGCAGAGAAACTCATAGCCTTGGGAATAGAAAGGATAGAAAAGGAAGAAACTGAAAGGAAGCAAAAAGAAGAAGAGGTCGGAGCTGCAAAACTTAAAGCTTTAGAGGCAGAACGGTTGGAAAGAGAGGCCTTGGAGAAAGAAAGGTTAGAGAAAGATCAGATGGAAGAGGAGAGATTGAGAAAAGAAGAAGAAGATAGGAGAATATAGGAACAAAGAGATAGGGAAGAGGCTGAGAAGTTGGTGCAGATGCATGTGTTGCAGGAGCAACAAGAAAAGGCAAATGTTGATTCTCAACCTAAGGTAGATATTCAGCCATCCTCTACAGTTGCTGCTTCCTCTTCCATGATGATGACTCCTAGTGCTCCTACATGGTTGAAATTGGATTTGCAGAAGAGAGCTAGAACACCTCCTCAACCTCTTAATTGGGAGGACATGATGAAGGAGATTGAACAGGAAAGGCCTAAGAAGAGGGCTAAAATTTTGCATTCTACCAGACTCATAGATAAAGGGGAGATAGTTGCTGAATGTGCCGTGCCTATGATTGAAAAGGAGGTAGGGGATATGCAGCTCACAAATTATCAATTGAGTACGGTTAACTTTGGAAGACGCACTAGAAATCAACAAATGAATCTGATTGATGTGGTGGCTTCAATGAAAAAATCAAGGATGATCAAGGACAAACAAAAGAAAGATGAGCTTAAGGCTCAGTTAGATCAGTTACATTCTTTTTTGAAGAGTGTCTCCTCTCTAAGGTCATAACAGGTTGCAGCAATTGAGACTCCTGTTTTGCTAAGAAAAAAGGAGGTTGATGATTTGGTGCAGGTTAGAGGTAAGGCGGAGATGGTTGACAAATGGATAGACAAAGTGAACCGGGAGGTAGGTGAGGTTTTGGAAAAAGGATTTGAAACCTATAAGGAGGCGGAAGGAGTAATAAAAGAGATGCATCAATATATTGAGGCATCTGAGAAGTTAGAAGAAGAGTACAAAGAGTATAGTGAAAAGTTAGAGAAGATAAATACATTGCCTCTAACTAATCTTCTAGAAGAATCTATACTTGAAGATGATAATAAAAATTTTGTAGAAAAGACTTCTCGTATCCTTAAGTTTAGGACTAGCTTTTTGAGCAAGCATAAGGATGAAATTCAAGAAGCAGTTAATAATTTAACTGAGCAGTTGGAGGAGTTGGAAGCGGTTATGGCTATAATAGTAGATGTGAATGTAATGACTAAAGATGGCATGCTGTTAAGTCAAGTTAGAGAGAAATGGAATGAAAGATTCCAAGGACTCATACAGGAGAAAGATGATGGAGAAGACTTAGTGATAGATCGGCTTGTAGAAGTCAAGGAAGAAATAAAAGTTGCAGGGAGAGAGTTGGTCAAGGTAAAAAGCATGAAAGAATTTGCTGCAGTTGAGTTGGATCGCATCAAATTTGAAGATGACTGGATTGATGGGCCAGATATGGATATGCTACAACAACCCTTCACCAATTATGATGAGTTCATAGCGGATCCAGCTTCACATGCATAAAATATTGCATGCATGATGTTCTTCTTCCCTACATGATGCATGATGATCTTCTTCCTTGCATGTTGCATGCATGCAGCACTGACAGTCTTAAGGACGCATGGTCTTCTTTTCTTCTAGTTCTATTTTTTATTGTTAGATCAAACTGAATGTATAATGTAAGAACTCAAGATCAAAATTGATCTGAGTTTCCAAGACAGTTGATTGTTCCTAAAAAGGTGGAAAACTTAAGATAGAAGTAAAGTTCGAACTTCTTTTTGTATTCTATAAATACCAGATGGGTATTACATTGTATGGGTTGGCTAATTGAGAATTGGATTGGCTTACCTAGTGCTAGGAGATAGAATTTTTTTTTTTTAGAGCATTTTGCAGAGATACATTGTACCAGATCTTGTTTATAGTTAATAGAATTGCAGGTTTACGAAATATGGAGTTTGCATTGAATTGTGTTGTTTGATAAGGTTAATGAGTTATAATCCACTTGAATGCCAGTGATTGTGCTAAAGCATGATAGTTTCTTATGTGATGAAAGTCATTAGAAGAAACTAGGTTTAAAGATTATCTTGTTAAATTGTCATTGAATTAAGGTTATTAAAGTCTGTTGATCTATAGTTTTAATGATGAATGAATGTGTGTGGTTTTGAAATCTTGGAAATACTTGTGATAGGGGAATAAAGGAATTGAATTAAGCACCTAAGATGTATACGATGGTACAATTATACTGTGGGTTGTGTCATGCTATGGTTTTTGTGATCGGTTAAGAAAACATTCATTGTTAAAAGTATATGTCTGGATATTAGATAAATTTAATTCATACTTACTGATTTACCCCCTGGATCTATCTTTTTCTTTTATTTTAAACCCATTGATTTACAGGAACTACTTTGACAAAGAGAGTCATAGCTTGAATCCTTTGTTACCAACACAGGCCCCTTGAATATTACAGTTGCATGAACCAATTGAGTGACATTAGACAGTTGAGAAGCAACTACCAGGACCTTGGGAGTTAGGCCACTACATGTAGTCTTTCTTTTTCAAGAGAAATAGAGTAGAAAAATTCTGTTTTAATGTTGTTTGTGTCATATTAAACATCAACAGGACTTCTTTACAAAAGGATAGATAAACTTTGCATGGTCATATGTCGACATGCCTAGGCTGGATCCTAATCTAATATTGCATCATCTACCATTACAAGCATGTGTTAATCCCGTGAAGAAAAAATTAAGAAAAATGCATCCACAAATAGCTTTACTAGTCAAAGCTAAACTTAAGAAACTATTGGATGCCAATTTTATCAGATCAATAGACTATATAGAATGGATTTCTAATCTTGTGCTAGTAACAAAACCATCTAGAGGCATCCACATTTGTATAGAATTCAAAGATATAAACAAGGCATGTCCTAAGGATGACTTCCCTTTGCTAAACATTGACATGATAGTGGACCTAACAATAGGATATGAGATGCTATTCCTCATGGATGGTTTCTCTGGATATAATCAAATCAAAATCGCACCTTAGGACCAACACAAGACATCTTTTACATGTCCATGGGGAACATATTTTTGGAACGTCATGCCTTTTGGGCTCAAAAATGTTGGAGCTACATACCAACGTGCCATGACAACTATATTCCATGACCTTGTACATACTCTCATGGAAGACTATGTGGATGATCTGATAGCTAAATCATTGACAAGAGCTGATCACTTGCAAGTACTAGATACGATATTTCAAAGACTAGAAGCATACAAAGTAAGGCTAAATCCAAAAAAATGTGTCTTTGGCATCCAATCAGGAAAACTTCTAGGATACATCATTTCTAGACAAGGCATTGAAGTAGACCCAACAAAAGTAAAGGCTATAATGGACATGCCTCCACCAGCCAACATCAGTTAGCTAAGAACATTACAAGGGAGACTACAGTCTATCAAATGCTTCATAGTACAGTTAGTAGATAAGACACATCCATTCCAACACTTACTCAAAAAGGGGGTACCATTTGTATGGACAACCAAATGCCAAAAACCTTTTCAAAAGATCAAGGATTACGTACTTACACCACCTGTGTTAATGACACCTATAGATATTTAACCTTTGATACTCTATATTTTAGCGACTCAATCAACACTAGGAGTTTTACTTGAACAAAATGATGATGGAGGTCATGAAAGAGAAGTGTACTATATCAATCGTACTTTGGTGGGATATGAGCTAAACTATAGTTACATAGAACGTGTTTGTCTTGCAGTAGTTTTTTCTACTTAAAAACTTAGGCACTACATGCTAAACCACCAAACCATGCTAGTCACAAAGATAGATCCTCTGAAATATCTCCTAAGTAAAGCAGCACTAACAACTCGATTGGATAAATGGGTAATGATACTTAGTGAATATGACATCTCGTATGTGGAAAGAAAAGCTATAAAAGGGCAAGTTATTGCTGATCAGTTGGCAAACACACCAATTAAGACCCAGCATCCTCTAGTGGTGGATTTTTCAGATGAGTTCATCTTCATTGTTGAAAAAAGAACCACATGGAAGTTATACTTTGATGGGTCCCACATTAATCGTGGTTCAGGAGTAGGCATACTATTTGTTACACCCCAAGTTGACACTATTCCTAAGTCATTCAAAATTGCTTTTCCATGCACAAACAACATAGTGAAATATGAGGCCCTTGTAATAGAACTAAAAATGGTAGTCTCATGGAAGATTAACCATTTACAATTTTATGGAGACTCTCAACTGGTAGTCCGACAAGTTAATGACGAGTATGAAAATAAAGATGAGAAACTTGCTCCATATAAGCACATGATAGATAGTTTTAAGCAATATTTTGATAACATAAGCTTTCAAAAAATACCCTACATTCAAAGCAGGGCAACAAATGCTATGGAAACCATTGGTTCATTATTGGATATACCCACCAACATGCCTAAATTCAAGTATTTGGTCAAACAACTTTTGGTCCCTACTTATGACGTCCTAGATTATGCAATGGTGTGTGAGCTTCTTGGTCCCACTTACCCATGGTACAAGGACATATATGACTACCTTCATGCCCAAATCCTACCCTTAGACCTGTCGAACAACCAACGTAGGACATTTATCTATGTCTTCCAAATATATCATCATTGGAGATACCCTTTATAGACGTGCCTTAGACAATACCTTGTTGAGATGTCTCGATGCTGAAGAAGCAAAAGAAACCTTATGTGTGGTACATGAGAGTATATGTGGATCCCATTCTAGTGGTCCTATATTAGCTAAGAAGATTATGAGACTGGGCTATTATCGGCCTACCATGGAAAAGGACTCATATGTCTTTGTCAAGAAATGTTGACAGTGCCAGGTACACAGAGACTTGATACACACACAAACATAGGAGCTCCAATTGATAACTTCACCATGGGCTTTTTCCCAATGAGGACTTGATCTCATAGGTAAGATACATCATCCATCTTCCAATGGCCATAAGTTCATAATAACTGCAACCAAATACTTCACTAAGTAGATCGAGGCTATTCCTATGACCTATATTATCAGCACACAAATTTCCAAGTTTATCCTAAATTACATCATTTGTCGATATGGTGTTCCTCAATCTATCATCACGGATAATGGCCTCCCATTTAAAAACCAAGAAGTCCACCATCTCTGTGAAGAATTCCATATCCAACACCACTTTTCCACTCCTTATTATCCACAAGGTAATGGCCAAGCTGAGGCGTCTAACAAAATAATCATCAGAATCCTCAGAAAGATTGTCAATGATGCTGGTCGTGACTAGCATTTACAACTTAATCCTGCCTTATGGGCTTACCACACAAGCATCCGTACTCCCACCAGTGCCACTCCATACTCTTTGGTATTCAGTTTTGAAGTTATCTTACCTATTGAGGTTGAAATTCCTTCCCTAAAGGTATCTTTGAAAGGTAATATTAATGATGAAGAGTACCATGTGTCAAGACTGCATGAGTTAGAATTCCTAGATGAAGGAAGACAAAATGCACTAGATCATCTTCAAGTATATCAAAACCGTCTTTGTCGTAGCTGTAATAGGAAAGTGTTGAATTGACATTTTGACATTGGTGACTTGGTCTTAATGGAGAACCCAAAGAATCAAGCTTAAAGAGAAAAGCTAGGAAAGTTTGAACCAAACTGGTTAGGGCCTTATATTGTTCCAGAAGCCTTTGGATTAGGAGTGTATCAACTCTCTACCCCTGAAGGAGAACCACTATCATCGCCAATCAATAGTATTCACTTGAAGAGGTTCTATGCATAGCTTCTGAGAGCCTTGCCTTAATAATAAAAATACAAAAAAAGAAGGAAAAAATAAAATAAATTGTTACCTTGATGAAAAACTAGTAAACATGCGTCTTTGTAACACCAAAAAAATAAATTAAAAAATCAATAAAATAGTAAAGAGAAATAATTCATCCAATAGTGAAAACCACTTCGGTGGCGCTTTGGATAAGTACCATGGTGAAAACCTAGAAAATAGGTGCCATGTGTAGTTGAAATTTCTCCTTTGTCTACCATAATTCCAATCAGACTTTTCCACCGTCACCCATAATAAATGGTTATCCTTTACATAACTTGGAATGATTGACATTAAGTCCACTCTGTCTTCCCACTCTATCCTATTGGTCTTATACCTGATTGGGGGCAAATGCTCAACCTACGCCATTTGGACCTTGCACTCACTTATCACACATCAAAAAATGTCCTAAAAAAAATCAAAAAACATCAAAAAATGTCCTGAAAAAAATAAAAAAACATAAAAAAACTCCAAAAAGACAAAAAAATCAAGACATGTCAAAAATCCCAAAAATAGAGTCAGAGTCAGTTGTAGACACAGTCGAACTATGTTGCCTCTGCGACTAGATGTAGGCAAGGCCATCACTTGATGCACCCCCTAGGCATTAGGTTCGTCTTTCTAGGTTTGTCACATATCACACACATCACATCATAACTCATTCTTTGTATATGTCAAAGTCATTGGTCATGTTGAACTACGAGGTCTCTGCATGTATCATGTAGGCAAGGCCATCAATCGATGAGCCCCCAAGGTTGCACTAGGTCAGCCCATTAGGTTTTATCACATTCACGAACACACATGTCAAATATCATCAACTTCAGAACCTCTTTGTCAGTTAGTTATGTTAGTCAAATTCTAGTTGAACTACAAGGTCTCTACATGTATAACATAGGAAATGCCATCAATCGATGAGCCCCTGAGGCCACACTAGGTTAGTCCTTTAGGGTACATCATGTCAATCAACATAAGTCATACACTGTCATCACACACACACAATGGTCAAAACACCAAGACAAGTCACACATCAACAAAGACAAACAAGTCAACACTGTCATCAAGTCAAATCAAACAGATTTCCAAAAAAATCAACATATGTCTTATACAAGATGTGTCCTTCTTGACAACAGACATTAACAATCATCATAGCCCTATACAACTTGTCGCATCAATGACATTAGACTCAACGTCTTATACGGTATGTGTCTTTCTGAAACTAGGCTTCGTCATGCCTTACACATATAGTCACAAAAATTGAAACTAGACTCAATGTCTTATACGATATGTGTCATCCCTGAAATCAAGCTTTATCAAGCAATCAACTTATCAAACAAACAACAATAGATCAAATTTTGGAAAATATTTTTATTGGATTTTTGACTTTATGGCTTATTTAGTCTTATCTTTTTATTTGGCTTTATCTTTAAGTCCTATTACTAGCTTTCTCGAGGATGTCCCATGATGGATTTAGAGAAGCAAGGATGTTTCAGGACTCTTTTTATTTGACTATTGTCTATCGATTGTCTTTTAAACTTGGTTTTCAAGTCAAGTTACTAGCTTTCTTGAGGATGTCCCATAAAGGATTTAGAGGAGCAATAATGTATCCGGACTATGTTTTTTTCTTTGATTGTTTTTTGTGGTTTGTCTTGACAAAAATACTAGGGCAATTTTTCCCTTAGTATGAGTCTGGATACTCCTTGTCTGTGACTATCTATTTTAGCAAGTGGATGAATTTGTATACCTTGGTCTATCTCATATCATGGTGTTTACTATCCATTTGTGTTAGGTCCCACTCAATGACGATTTAATGCAAGGCTTAGTTTGTATTTGGAAAAATATTGAAGATTCTACATTCTTCTAACATCCATTTTCTAATATTTACATTTCAATTAATCTGCGCTAACATTTCTTCTTTCCTGCATAATGATAGAGTCCTGTGACACACAAAACAATTAAGTAATCTGCATATCCATTCATTTTACAACCATCATGTAGGAATCATCATATATATAGTACAACATACATCTATGTTACATTTCAAAAGAACACAAAAAATATGCATATCCATTGCATCTAAATAATCATGACATACATGCATTTACCAATAAAAAATAGTGTATATTATAGATACATCCACATGGCATTATACATAATAAAATCACATTGCATCTCATTATCATAAACATAGAATGCATTCATAACATTTATAAATACTGTGCATTCATCATCTCATAGAATAAACACATCATCACATAAAATAAATGCATCATCATAAGAAATAAAACATCATAATGTAAACATCATCATCGAATAAAATTTGCATGCATAATCATGTAGAACATTGCATAATCATATAACAACTGTAAAACATATAATCATCGCCAAAAATTATATATATATATATATATATATATATTGCTCAAAATAAAAAGTGTCATAGTACAATGTCAAAATGTATCAATCCAGAGGGAGCTCGTAGGATCAATGATCATAATGCAATGTCTACAAATATAAACATGTCATTGAGAAGTGCTACCACTACTCCCATGTGGAGTCTGAGGGGGGGTGACTGTCGAAGAGGTACTCACTGTGTAGAAGGAGGCCTGCCATATGGTCTTGCCCTAGGTGGTCCCACCACATCATTTGTGCTCTATGTACGGCTATGTGACCTGCTCCAGGAATTGCCACTATGTGCATGTGAATAGCTAGGAGCTCATATCTTAGGCGGTACCTATGCCTCATAAAGATCTCTATAATACCTCTCCCTCTCACCTGCCCTGACTAACTCCCACGCAAATGCTAAATTTGGTCTAGTACATAAATCCCTCAACTCTATGAACCTACCCTCTGTCTCCTACCTCCTAGCCACTACCTGATCTTTGTCTAGGTAGGCACTGTCTCTCTCCATCTGCATCACATTGCGCTCTACAATAACTTCCCTCACCCTCTCCTCCAAGGCCTCTACTCAGGCCTACAACTCTGTTACACATGGATCCCTAGGAACCTCTGCCTCCTGCCATGGTCTCTCTCCCACCTCAGCATTCCAATCCTCCACAATCCTATCTCGGAGCTCCCTCTCTTTCTCCCCCATATCCTCCTCCTCCTCCTCCTCCTCATCATGATACTCGATTAACATACCAAGGGCATCTATCTCCATATCCTCTCTCCCGACCTCCTCCTCTACATGCTCCTCCCCTACGACCTCCTCAACTGCATTCTCTACACCAATATTTTCCTCCCCTCCTCCACCAAATTCTAGCATTGGTACATCCACTCTCTCACCCTCCTCCTCACAGACAGGTGACAACCTGTGTCCTCAACCACCTCTCCTCCCTCGTCATCCCCGTTGACCGCCTCTCCCACCTCCACCTCTACCGTCATCACATCCATCTCTCCCATCTCTACCACCTCTATCCCCAACCCTACCACCACACAAACCTCTAGGTCTTGTGCCCCACCTCTCAACTAGAGCTAGCTAATCTGGATTTGTGTATGGAATAGGCCCGTGCATTGCCCACCACACATCATATGCTGCAATAGTGCTTGGATCTGCAACCCCACCCCTCCAACCCCACTGCATAGGATGTAAGGCTTGGATATTTGCCTTTATTGTTGCTACTGGAATCATAGGCCCCCATAATGGAACCTCTCTTGAAGATTGAGCAAACTCGGCTCACCCCTGAGGCTCATCCTGAACCTCCCCAAACTACCTCAATACTCAATCTGGAAAATGCCTCTCAATAATGTGTACACTAGATACAATCCTCCCAATCAAGTACTGTGTCTGTCTACAAAATGGCAAATGTCTTTCCTCATCCCTCCATCGAGCATAATACATATAGGGTCTCCAAATAAACTGAACCAGTGTGTCTAGGGCATGTCTCCAATAACCAGTGTCACCAACATGACTCTAGGTAATGGACCCCGCATAGCGGAAAACATATGGAGATCTAGCATCTAGATCTGATGTCACTAGGGGATGGAACATAGCACTGTGTTCCCACGCCTAGATCATTAGCAAGGTAGTACCACAAATTATCGATTGTGCATCCCTATATGCAATATCATGTAAATGAAAATACAACATGGCTAGTAAACATGGCCCACATGCATATACTACCTGACACTCTAACATCCTGACCAACATCTCTCCCCACCCAATAAGAAAACCATGACCTCGGTGGTCAAGAAGGACAATCCCGACAATCAATATACATAATATACAATCAATCTCTCATATTTCTCTACTAATACATGCCATCTGATCTCATAGTGATCGATACCGAGCTGTCTAATGTCATCATAAACATAAAATTGAGTGATCTCACTGTATCCTCTCTGGGTATCATATAACACTCTCTCACCCCTAATAGGAAATCTCAAAATCTTATATACATCCTCTAAAGTAACCGTCACCTCTCCAGTAGGTAGATGAAAAGAGGAGGTCTCAGAATGCCATCGTTCACAAAGAGCGGTCAACATACCTTTGTTAGCCCAAATAGTGGGCATAGTGCAAACATGATGTAGACCTAAACTCTAAATCAAACGTGTCTCCGCACTCACCAACTGATCTCGCAACTCAAAAGTGGCCAGCCTCGATTCCCGAGTGTATATAGGATCCAATACAGTCTGCAAATGCATCAATATACTTTGTCAAAAATATAGAACATTCATTTTTATATCATAAAAAATTTCAAAAGTTTGATAGGAAAATGCGTTGTTTCAATATCAAATGCAATGCACAATCTCAAATGCGTCTTTAAATTTTATACATGCGTTGCAGAAATTCAAATGCGTCGTTTAAACATGCATATGCATTGTTTGAACACAAATGTGTCACACAACCATCACACCTACCTAGCTTAAATATGCATCACTTTTTTACAAATGCAGTGCACTATTACTGTCATTTCTATGATGCAAATGTGGTGCTCTAATATAATTGTGATGCACTAACCTACATGCGACACTACCATTCACAAATGCGATGCACACGTACACATGCGGTGCAGACAAATTCAAATGCGTTGATTACCTAAATGACCTAAATGGACTTAGAAATGTTTGCATATATGCATCATTCTGCGAGCCCATGCATCCCGTACGAATGCATATGTGTTGATTCTAAAGCGACGCATATGTAATTTAAACATTAAGTGCCTAAAAATGCATCAAAAACAAATTTTCAAAAGGAGGTCCAGGGGTACATACTGGGGGTCTTGCGTCGACTGGGCGTTTGAAGGTCCAGATGTGGTAAGCATGATGCTCTACATACGAAATCGGAGAGATCTTCGCTACGAGCTCTGGGAGAAAATCAAGGTTTTCTAAATGTTTAGGGTGCAAATGAATTGATTTTCCACCCCAAATCCTATTTATACCTAGGGTTTTGTAGGGTTTTTCTCCAACCTTCTATACTGGACACACTATTTTCCAATTTCTAACATCCATTTCATTTTCCAAATCACTTCGAAATCAATTTCTTTTACCACCATTGAACTTCTGACTATCAAATTACCTAATCGGGATAATTTCCAAATTTTTCAATTTTTTTTCAAAAATTATTATTTTTCCCGAGGGGGCATACCCTAGCCTATTTTACACTGGGGCACAACATGGGCATGTTTTAAATAATTTTCTTTGACACAAAATCCAAAACAACATTATATCAAAGAGAGGCAAAGTGTGGACATTGAAAATTGGTTTAGGCCCGTGACACCATTTTTGACACATTTCTAATGTTCATGGTTATGATTAAATAATATTAATTATTTAATTGTTTTCTAAAGTCACCCATCATCTATTAATTAAATAACCTTAATTATTTAATTAATTAATTATGACCTTTATTCTTTCTTGATTAATTAAATAAATGCTATTTATTTAATTACGTCGCTAATTAATTGATCCCCTTTCTAAAATTAAATAAATTATTATTTAATTTACCATTTATCATATTTTTGACAATAACTAAATATTCATTTTGAATTATTTAATTATTCTTTAACCTTTTCGACAATCAATTAAATAAATCTTTATTTATTTAATTTAATCTCTAAATTTCAAATGTTGAATTAAATAATCATTTAATTCATAAAAATAATTATTCTTGGCATATTCCTCTGTGATTAGATAATCGCTTAGTTATCTAATTAATCATTTACCGCTTAAGTCGAGATTTAATTAAATTAGTCAGTTATCTCCTGATTTAATATCTGCTTATTTTTGACAAACAAACTTTCTGGTTTAATCAGTCAGTCTTATTCTTCTACGTGTAAACTGTTATTAATTAAATATTTTTATTTAATTAAATAATTCATTCGTGCGTTCGAACACAATGTTTCTTATTTATCTTTTCATACAATTCTTATTCTTTTGAATTTTGAACAATCTCAACATCAAATTAAATTATTATTTAATTTAATCTCCATCATGCAAATTTTTTCACCTCACATTATTACTGACACTGAATCTCTATCACATGGCATTCATTAATCTCAATCGTCGATCTATCTTTTGAATCTGATCTGATCATTCAAAAACCAATTTTCTATAAATTGACTTGACCTTCATCATTATTCCTCATGAAATCTATATACTTTTAGGAAGCAAATTCAATAATCTAAATGATATTTAGCTAAATTGATAATCAATAGGCCATACTTGCATACTTGTTAAAATTTGAGGGAAATTATTATACAATGACTAAATGGAGAAGTGCAATCGAGGTCATTCAAGGAAATATACATATATTCAGTGAGATTGTTCTTGTATTTACGTTTTTAGTTTTTCTTGTTCTTTGTTGTTAGCGTAGGATTAGATTAGAATGATTTTATCATATTAATATTGTTTGTTGTTTTTATTCTAGCATTACAGGTATATTCTAAAGAGAAGCCTTTAAGAGCTGAATCTTGCCAGTAAAACTCAACAATTTTCCCTTCCAGCTAGCCAGTTTCTTTTCAATTTTCTCCATAATATAATTCCAATAGTTGTTGTTGGATTTTGAGAAATTAGAGGTAGCCCCAAGTAAGTAGTAGGAAAGTCTACCTCTTGACATCCAAGGATGTTTTTAACTTTGTCTTTTACATCCTGACTGGTATTAAAGAAGTAGATTTTTCTTTTCTAATAATTTATGAATTGGCCCAAGATTTTAGCATATTGATCAAGAATAAATTTCCATTACTTTGCTTCAAAAATAGAACCTTCCCCCCATAGGAATAGTATCATCAAAAAATTGTTGATGTGAGGTTGGGGGTAAGGAAGAAGCAATACAAAATCCCTTTAAGGTTTTATTAGCCAACTTTTTTTGTATGTTGCACTCTAAAGCTTCAAAAAAAATGACAAACAAGTAGGGTGATAATGGGTCCCCCTGTCTCAGACCCCTTCCTAAAGAGAAAAAACCATGAGGAACTCCATTCACCAAGATTGAGTACTTTGGGGTAGTAAAAAAAAAACTAATCAGACTTACAAATTTACCATTGAAGCCAATTTTTTCAACAATGAAGAGGGAGTTGCAAGAAACTCGATCATATGATTTAGAGATATCTAATTTCAAAACCATAACCTATTTATTACTATGGTCCATAGAGTGTAGCACCTCATGGGTATAAACAACTACATCCAATATTTGTCTTCCTTGAATAAATCCCTTCTAATTAACAACAATCATCTTATTCAAGACTGACTTCAACTTGTTAACCATGATTTTAGAGAAAATATTATAAGTAGTGTTACATAAAATTATTGGTCTGTAGTCATTCAAAAAAGTAGCATCAGTAGACTCAAGAATTAAGGCTATGAAGATAGTGTTCATTTGATTTAAGAGCCTTCCCGATCTAAAGAAATCCCTCACCGCATTGAAAAGGTTTGGAGAGACAATGTCCCAATAAACTTGGAAGAAGATTGGGGGGAATCCATTCGGGCCTGATGATTTAAAAGAACCAAAAGAGAATAAATCCTCCTTCACTTCCGTAATAGATAAAACCTTGGATAAATTATTTAAATCTTGATCTGTGATCACCTTGGAAATGACCGTCAGAAATTCATCCAGTTCAGAGTTATCAAATTTAGGCAATTCTGGAAAATTTGAAAAGAAGGAAACAACCTCCCTAGAAATGTCCTCTTCACTCTCAAGCCTTGTCCCATTAGAGGTGGTCAGAAATATGATCCTATTTATTCCTCTATGCTTCAAGGTGGATTGGTGAAAAAACTTAGTGTTTCGATCTCCTTCTCTTAACCGTTGGATTCGAGATTTCTGTTTCTAGAAGATTTCTTCTTCTTTTTTGTTTATTTTATACCATTTCACTCTCAGCTCCCTCTCTTTGGTACAAATATCCTCATCAATAATTCCAACTTCCATTAGGTCTTGAATCTCCTTAATTTTTAGGTTTAAGTCCTTCTTAATGGTAAAGATATTCCTAAACGTGTACTTGTTCCATCCCTTTACCTTTTCTTTGATCCTTTTCAATTTTTTAGTTATTCTAAACATTGGAGTGCCATCGCAATGTAAATTCCATCACTCCTCAATTAAATATTTGATGTCAAGATAGAGTGACCACATTATTTCGTATCTGAAGGGATGCTGCCTCTTAGTCATTTTATCATCCCATTCCAAAAGGAGAGCACTATGATCAGACCCTATTCTTGGAGAAGCAGTAAGGGAGAGATTTTGCAATATATTCCAAAGATCAAGCTTGTCTAATCTTGAATTGGGGCCATAAATATTGACCATATTCCAATTGATCGAGGTATCCCTGTCTTCCATACTAGTTAAGAGACTATTTTTGTTTTTCACCTTCAATCTTCCAGTAAACCTAGAAGAGTTCTAGCACATAGAAATCCCTCTTGATGCACCCTCTGCATCACTAACTTCATAACCTACTCTAGGCCAAAGGAATTTTAGCACTTTTCTCAAAGCTCTACTTTTTCATTTCTGTTTCCTGGATCAATAAGATATCCAATTTTGCATCAGCTAAACAAGCCTTTAGCACATGTTGTTTATAGGAACTATTAATTTCCCTGATATTCCAAGATAGAATACGCATTAGCACAAAATCAAGAAAAGAAGTATCATTATGATACTTCTTAGGGTGGGAGAAAGAACTCCCTTGTTTTTTGTTTTATTCCCTACCAAAGAATCAAGAGTTATTTGCTTACCAACTGCCGCATCTCTTGATGTTTCTTTGTTTCTTGATTATTTTAATTGTGGTCCACCCACTTTATTGTTTCCTCCTACATCTGGTTTTTTCTTTTTCCTTGACTTAGTATTCATCTAATCCTTCTCATTTTTTCCTTCTGGTGTGTTATCCTCCCTCAGATTTAGGTTTGTTATTATGAATCCAGAGGAAGGGGTCAACAACATTTCCATTTGGATAACAATCTCTCCTTCTTCTGGTAACTCACCTTTTTATTCTCCTACCCTCCGGTCTTTAGGTGAGGATTTCATATAGTCCTCCATTCCTTTTCCTAGTTCAAAAGGTTTCTCCATCAAAGGTTGGGAAGGATGCACATTATGTTGGAAGAATGAAGAAGATCAATTGTTGTGTTTTCATTGATGTCACCATGTTGTTTAAGGTATCAGATTGGTCTGGTACTTTGAACCAGTATGAAGAACATGTTTACATCCTCCAGTGCTTTGGTTTGGTATTTTGGTCCGCATTTCCCCTCTAGTGATCATCGTTGTTCAATATTTTGGAAAAATGTTTATGAACATTGGAAGCGTGTATGTATGTATTTTCACATGCTCATATGTTCGTATGGTGAGTTGGCATCAGTATAGTGTTGTATTTTGTTATTAGGTCTATTCATGGCTGACCTAATAATCAGTTAATGGTTTAACATGTATTGCAGATATATGAGTGACCTATCTTTGGCCACAATTGACATGATATAGCATGCCACACAGTTGAACTACCTTTGAAGAAGTTTTGTATGAACACAACAGTTATGTTTTCGGTAAAGATGTGATGCATCCAACTAGGCTGACCTAATTGATGCATGTGGATATATCATATATATATATATAGGATGGTTTGGATATTGAAGGTGAGTAGTTGGTAAGACATGCAAAGTGTGCAAGTAGAATGTGAATGAAAATAATTATAAAGACTAGTTTTCTTGCATGTGAATACTCTGAGCATCAAAGGAATTGAATCTGGACTTGTCATGTAACTCTATCAGTTCATATTTTGGCTATAAGCCATTTTGTTTCTATAATCCTTTGTAGGCAGTGAGCCTCTTTTGTATCTGGTATTGGAATAAATATATATTGTGAGCTAATCCTCATTGTGGTTTTTCCCTCATTAGTTTTTCCACGTAAAATTTTGGTGTTTATGTGTTGTGTGATTTCATGCTTTATTCTTGCTCTTCTTTGTTATATGCATTAAAGTAATTGATGGTGTTTGTTCAATGAATTTGTGAAGATGCTGATTCACCCTCCCTCTCAGTATATTGAATGTTCAACAATTGGTATCAAAGCTCTGGTTCCTCTGAGGAAGTCTAACAACTTGAGGAAGAGCCCGCAAATTGAACAAATGGATAAAGAAGAGCTCTAAGCTACTCTTGAAGATCTTGATAAGGTTGAAAT
The DNA here is from genome assembly GCA_007115665.2 of Sequoiadendron giganteum. NCBI lineage: Eukaryota > Viridiplantae > Streptophyta > Pinopsida > Cupressales > Cupressaceae > Sequoiadendron > Sequoiadendron giganteum. Next base: position 710,488,677 of record CM021100.1, read on the forward strand.
TAAAAATAGAGATATAAAGGAAAATCTTGATGAAACAAATGAATGCATCCAGAAACTGAAAGAGAAATTAAAGAAATTCAAATAGAGACACAGATAAGTCAATGAGCAATTGAAACAAGCAAATGAAGATGTTACCGGACTAAAGGTGCAAGTGGAGGAAAATAAGAGAATTGAAGAATGTTTGAATGTAGTAGTTCAAAGCAAGTCTGACGAGTGTTACAAGCTTGAACAAGAAGTGGTGAACCTGAGAGAAGAACTAAAAAAAAGCAAGATTTTGTGAAGATAGTTTCAAGACAACCTCCACCAGGCTTGATGAACTGATTGTAGGACCAAAAGAATCTACAGAAAAAGGTGGATTGGGATTAGAAGTAGGTGAAAGCTCAAAAGCTATGAATAATCAAAAGACTCAAGGTAAAGGAAAAAATACAAGAAATCCAAGAAAAATACCACCTATCAGACAACCAAATGCTCAAAGGTATCATCTTTCAATGGAATTTGTTTCTCATGTAATAAATTTGGTCATAAGGCAACTGAATGCAGAAGTAGGATGAATCAATTTTTTGGTTCCTTCTTCGAAAAATGCTATGATTGTAATAAGATTGGACATAGAGCTAGTGAATGTATAACCTAGATGATGAACCAGTTTAATGAAGGTAGAGTGAATCAATCCTTTGCTAGTTACTGCTATACTTGCAATAAGTTTGGGCATAAAGCAAATAAGTGCAGATCAAGGATTAATGAAAGTCAAAAAAATCAGAGAAATGTTGTTTGTTACAGTTGCAACAAACCTTGACATATTTCAAGGGTATGTAGAAGTAAAAAGGGAAAGAAGTCTGCTTCCGTAAATAAAAATGAACCCTTGAAGAATATTGAAAAAGAGGAGATTAAGCAAGAAATGAACAAGATTTGGAAAAAGAAAGAAGAGCTAGAATCTTCAGATGCGTCTATGCCCTCATCTAGTGCAGACAATTCCTCTGAGAATTAGATCTAGCATGGTCTTAGGGGGAGCCTTAATATGAACCCCCTAGAAATGTGGTGTGTCAGATGTTGGCATGAGGATATATTGTAAGGACTGGATAAATAGAGGTTATACAAAAGAAACCGAAAGAAAAAGTGCAAGCATGTTCTTTTGCAGAGTGAATTAGGGTTTCTCAATGCAGTAGAAGAGGGTTTTTATTAGCTTTTTGAATCTTATTGCAATTAACGTGAATTAGGGAAAAGAGATGGTGTATAAAGAAAAATTTACAAGTAATTTTTTATCACCTAATAATTTGAAGAACTCGAAGAGTGACTTGGAATAGACTTGAAGTGATTCTGAAGCAATTCAGAGAAACTCTAAGAAATCTTTGTGAACAATCAAGAATAAGTGACATAAGTTTTTCTCTCGTAGCTATAGATGAAGGAAAAAGAAGAATTTTTTGTTGAATTTGAAGAAGTGAAGTTCTACAATGGAATATTTTGATAGAGGATCATGTGAAATATCCCACTGAGGCTAAAAGGAGTTGAACTAGAATAATTTGATCATTGAAAGAAAGAAAATGGAATTAGCGTTAAATTCAGACTATTTATAGAATATAAAAACCCTATGCTTTGATTTGTGGGGAGAATTCCTTGGTTTAATGATAGAAAATTCATCCTATTTATTTTGAGTAAATTCAAGGATGGCAACATTGTATTGGACAAATTCTACCCTGTCACAAAGGAATCGATTGAAGCTATCACTAGGTTATGTAGTATTAGAAACCTCCCCGGAAAGAAAACTATAAAATACAAAGAAGTGGAGGAGCTGATGGGAATTGAAAAAGACCCTTGAGCCTTGTTGATAAATACTAAAGTCAACCTCACCGTAAGGTATGTTGCATATGGTGTCTCCTACAAAATCTATTTCAAAAATTGTGATAGTTCCACTTCGGCTATTACCGTGTATTTGGCACACAAAGTGGTAAAGGAGAATAAGAAATTTTATCTGTGTGGCTTGATTTTGGAAAATCTTAATAAAATTATATGAATGTAATTAGTAGAGGGATACCCTTTCCATTTCAGGTCTTTACTTACATGTCTGGTATTCTACTTTTTGGACTTGCTTCCGGGAAAGGAAAATGTTGAGTGGGAATCTAGGAATCTCATTGGAAAACAAATCTACAGATATCTAGAAAGCATGGCGGATAATGCAAGTGCTTGTAAAGCCTTTTTCTTATCTTTGTAGAAAGATATGTGCTCTGGTATGATTATATCTAGTCGATTTGAGGAGGGTTCATCCTTTGAAACAAAGGAATTGGAAGTTGTCATTGGTGATTCGCCTCCAAAATCTAAGAAGAGAAAAGTTATCATGAAATACATCATTATCATTCCGAAAGAGAAGGAAAATGAAGAAGAATCCCAACGTGGATCTGAATCTTCTGATGCAGATGACATTCAAACAATGTTAGTTAAAGGAAAGATGAAGAAAATTGGTGAAGTGTGGAATGCATCCTCTCTGGTGGACAAACTCAAGATCGATGATGATCTAGTTGAGTATCTACTTAGAAAAGGTATTGATGTCTCAAGTGTTTCTGATTCTTTGTTGGATAATTTAGTTGAAGTTGTTGAAGAAAGAATGTTACTGTAAATTCTGGAAGGACGTAAGTTAGAAGCCATGGTTGAGAAGAGTTGTGCTAAAGCCAAGCAAAGGTTATCCAAACATATTAACGAGAGAAAGAAATACTAGATATCTACAAGTATTATCTCTAGTGGCCTGCTAGGTTGACAATTTTAGAAGTAAGATTGAAGCAATTGAATCTAAAATGAACAACATTGGGAGCAATTTTGATCTTTGAAGAAAAAGAATGGAAACAAAGAATGAGAGTTGGTGAATTGCAAGAAGAATTGATTACTGTTCAAATACAAAGAGAAGATGTGGTGAAAACCTTCTAGCTTGTTAAGGAGATTGTTGAGGTCTAATTAGACCATCTTTCCAGAATACTTAATGATGTAGAAGATTGTGAAAGTCAGTGCTCATCCATAGATTGGTCATCCTCTTTCACATTGTTGGCTTTGCTGGAAAGCATGTGCAAAAGAATGGTTTATGTTCTATTTTCCTGGAAGAAGATCTTTCCAGTTATCAAAGAAAGATACATGAAGGTATTTCAGGTGAAGAGTGTCATTTTTACTTGAATCATGAATGCTCAAATTTCTATTTTTTTTCTATTGTGGCAACAAAAGGAGGAGAGAAAAGAAAGAGTAAAAGGGAAATTAAACAAGGTGAGAAGAAAAGTTGAATTGATTATCAAAGAGGGAGTTTTGAAAGTCTGAATGTTTGAAAGGTTTTGAAAGTTTCTTAAGCTTTAAATTTTTTGAATGTTTGGAAGTTTTTGGAAGTTTTTTTTGGGAAGAGTTGGAATTTTGAAGGTACAATTTCACCATGTACATTCTTCTACATCCTTTTTCTTTTGGTCACCCTTTGCCACTGATGTCAAAGGGGTAGAGATCTAGAGAAAATTGTTGGGAGAAATTTGGATACATTTTTTTGGCACATGTTGTCATCAATGACAAAGGGGGAGATTGTTGGAAGAATGAATAATATCAATCATTGTGTTTTCATTGATGTCACCATGTTGTTTAAGGTATCGGATTGGTCCAATACTCTGAATCGGTATGAAGAACAGGTTTACATCATCTGGTGTTTTGGTCTGCATTTCCCCTCTCGTGATCATCGTTGTTTAAGGTTTTGGGAAAATGTTTATGAATATTGGAAGTGTGTATATATGTATTTCCGCATGCTCATATATTCGTATGGTGAGTTGGCATTGGTATAGTGTTGAATTATGTTATTAGGTCTATCCATGGCTGACCTAATAATCAGTTAATGGTTTAACATGTATTGTGGATATATACATGACCTATCTTTGGTCCCAACTAACATGATATAGTGTGCCACATAGTTGAACTACCTTTCAAGAATTTTTGTATGAAGTTGACAGTTATCTTTTTGGTAAAGATGTGATGCATCCAATTAGGCTGACCTAATTGATGTGTGTGGATATATCCAATATATATATATAGGATGGTTTGGAGATTGAAGGTGAGTAGTTGGTAAGACATGCAAAGTGTGCAAGTAGAATGTGAATGTGAAGAAGAGAAAATATTAGTATGTTGGCATGTGAATACTCTTAGCATCAAAGGAACTGAAACTACACTTGTGGTGTAACTCTATTGGTTCATATTCTAGACGTAAGACATTTTGTTTTTGTAATCCTTTGTAGGCAGTGAGCCTCCTTGTTTGGACAGTGAGTACCTATAAGTAGTGAGATTTTTGTATTTAGCAGTGAGCCTCTTTTGTATTTGGTATTGGAACAACTATATATTGTGAGCTAATCCTCACTACGGTTTTTCCCTCATTGGGTTTTCCACATAAAATTTTAGTGTTTATGTGTTGTGTGATTTCATGATTTATTCTTTCTCTTCTCTATTATATGTATTAAGGTAATTAATGGTGTTTGTTCAATGAATTTGTGAAGATATTGATTCACCCCCCCTCTCAGTATGTTGAATGTTCAACACATTAGGTGTTCCCCCCACAAACACCCCTTCCAAATTCTCCTTTGGAGCTTCCTCTTTCGCACCTAGGTTCTCCTCTTCTTGTTCTTGAGGAGGGGTGGTGACCTTTTTTGAGAGCCTCAAGTCTTTATTCTGTATTGGGGTTTCCTGCTCCTTTATTATGTTAATAGGAGCCACATTCTTCAGAGGAGAATTATGTTTTGTTTCAATTTGTAGAATATTTGATTCTAGAGGTGCTTTGATGCAGGCATCCTGTAAATGCCCAAACTTATTACATCCTTGGCAGAACACCATTGCTTTTTCATACTCTAATGGTTGAACCCATCTTCCAAAATTTGATTTCAGAGTCAAAAAGGTGGGTAGAACTATGTTAACTACCACATTAACACATATTCTTGCATAAACCAGACGAGATTTTAGAAGAGTGACTTTTTCCACCATGACTAGGCTATCGAAAGAATCAACAATCCCCTTAAAGACATTATGGTGCTAGAATTCTAGTGGAAACCTAGGGAATATAACTGTGGTTGGGGAAACTTTCCCCAAATCCACAGAGGCATCAAACCCTGGTTTCCACTTGCATAAGGAAAAGATATTCTTAAAGCTTTTATCAAAGGTCCACCTGTGAGGACCTTTATCATATCTTTAGGGATAACAAAGGTAAATAAAAAAAATACCTATAGGCATTGCACTAACAAAAACACTTCCATTGAGATTCCAAGTGTCAGTGGCCCACTTGTGTACCTAATCAATATTGGGTTGGCCAAAAAAAACTTCCCCACCAAGGACAACTTCAAACCCTCCGATGTGTGATTTAATATTGCATTTGGGACATCCACTTCATCCTCCTCAATAGTAAAAAATACCGACAAGGAGTCCTAAGTTTCCTTGGTCAAAACCTTTTCTCCAACTAGATTTTCCACATAGGACATAGAGTTGTCACCCGTGAGCAGAATATCCTTATCCCCAGGAGAAGAAACATATTTTTTCAAACCCCCAAGCAACAGAACATGTGAAGTACTAGGGATACTTTTAGTTCCTCTAGAAGGAGAAGTCGCACCATTTTGGAAAGGAGCATTATTCATGGGTGGGGGAGCCCAAATGGGGCCCCTCCAGGATGATTAATCATATTTCAGAAATTTGAAAAGGAAAAGCGCGCACAGTTGTAGAGCTCAAAATGCAAATAGTTTGATTCATTGTGATTCTTACATGTTTAAAGCACCAGTATACAACAACTATATAGCTATCTCTTTATTTTTCTATTTTTTTGGAGTTTGGTCATTAGAAGGAATATGCTTACTCACTCATCAATAAATATTTATAAAATCGACACTTTTAACTAGAGATTCTTATATAACTATTAAGGACCACTAAACATGATTGTTTTTCATTGTTATTTTTATTTTATAAATAAAATTCAATATTTTTTAATAGATAACATCTAAATTACCATTTATCCTTTCTATTATCATAATCCTTGATTCACTACTACCCAGTATGACTCACACCCCTATTAATAACTTGATCTATTTTTTACAATTGATTTATTTTTAAAACTAAATCTACTCATGTCAATGTAAAGAGTTTGCATTGTTGGAGTGCATGAAAAGAACATGTATTATGAATACATTGAGACTAATATTCAAGAGTTAAGAATACACAATAAAGTCTTGTGTTCAAGGGGGTGGGGTGTTTAATCCACTTAAAGTGTGTAGAAGGATGCCAAATATATTTCCACCTTATGGATGGTGCAAATTAAATTTTGATAGGTCTTCTTGAGGAAATTCAGGTATCTTTGGATTGGGATGTATTATAAGGAATAATGAAGATCATTTGGTTGGGGTAGCTTCTAAAGGTCTTGAGTTTAAAAAAAAAGTGAAGCTAAGGCCTTAAAACTTCTTCTTGGTTTACAAAATAACTTACAGTTGGGGTAAAGAACTTGGAAATTGAAGGCAATTCACAAATTTTCAAAAATTCCCTAAGAATTTAAAGGGGGTTTATAATTGGAAGTTAAATAGTATATTAATTCAATTTTGGCCTTTATTAAATAAAATTGATGAATTTCTTGTTAAACATTCAATAAGAGAATGGAACATGTATGTATATGAATTAGCTAATTTTAGTATAGGCCATTATAAAGGGCATATGTTTGGAAATGATTTAAATTCATGATTGGCTCAATGCCCAAACTTATTTCATGATGCACTAATTGTGTTGACAAAATACTCTCATGAAGAGGTAGAATATGTGTTGGTGATCTAATTTATAGGTTCCAAATCCCTAAGTTTGGACAATCTTCCAAGTGTCAGGGGTGTCAGACCTAGGACGAATATCCACAAACCCTATATTTAGGTTGGGAAACTAAGGACCAATTATAAAAAAGGTTAAAAAATCCTTCAATTATGGCTTTGCTAAACCAAGGGATATTTCTCTAAGATGTTGCATTAAATATCACCAAAAAAGCACAACATTCATCTTGATACAAATCATATTGATTACACATTGTACCCCTATTCTAGTTGTCACTTTGTGCCTCTATCTTCATTTGGAGAACTCCAAGTTATGAAACTTATTGAAATAGATGATATAGCATATGAGTGTTTGATAATGTGGTTTTTGATAACCCCTTACGGTGTTATACATTTAGTCATGACAATAAGAACACACTAAAATAGATAAAATTAAAAAGATGTTTGTATTTATATGTTTTGAGTGTGTTGAGATGACGGGGATATGGAGCCAATAGTAGAAAGGTGTCTTTATATAGTTGGAGAATAGAATATTTGAGTTCATAGAAAAAAATAATAATTGAAACCAAGGGTGATACCTTAATCAAGATACCACAAAAGATTATGCCTTTCAAAATGCTCAAGTAAGTTAGGCTCTACATATACATTTAGAAAAATAATAAATTATGATAGAATATTAAGTGATTCTACTTATTAATCCATGATCATAATCATAAATATATTTAATTATGCTAAAAAGATACCTTACAAAGGATTTACAAGGATTTTACAATCATTCAACTAACCAATTGAACAACACACATCCATATATATATACCATACATGAAGACATAGTAAAATATGATTGATTTTTCCATTAATAATTTGATTTGAAAATGATACAAATGTTCATTAAAAATTTGGGATGGACACAAATGATTACAAAATAAAATACCTTCACCCAAAACTAGAAATTGAAACCCTAATAATTCTTGTGATTGACAAAAGAATGTTGCACACATGTTACCTATGTTTATCATTATTTGTCATTGATGTAAACACTTAGTTTGGGATATCATTGATGCTTACAATTGTATACTATGATGATTTGATAACAGTGATGTTGATGATGTTCATGGTTGGATGCCATGCCTTGTTTTATGTCAATCAAACTAGTATTGAGTATGTTTGTTGTCAACAAATATGATATCATGATGATATATTAAGATGAGGATTAGAAGTATTAAGATGAGGACCAGGAACATTTCTAATGTTGGGTATATGTTATTGATTCTCTTTAATATTCTCTCTCCTGTTGTTCTTGAGGAAGTATGTGTTGCTACAAGGAAGTTCTGGTCTCCAAATGTTGGTGAAGATTTTTGCTACAAAAATTTATTTGGGAGAATTCTTCGCATTCCTCCACTCTTGAATATATGGTCGTGTTGTTTGGGATTTAGTTTTTATGTTTTGTGGATGTTGCATTCTTATCTTTCCAGGTCACCAATTAGAAGTATTAAGATGAGAATTAGAAGCATTAAGATGAGGATTAGGAGAATTTCTAATGTTGGGTATATGTTATTGATGCTCTTTAATATTCTCTCTCCTGTTGTTCTTGAGGAAGTATGTGTTGCTACAAGGAAGTTTTGGTCTCCATATGTTGGTGAAGATTTTTGTTGCAAAAATTTATTTGGGAGAATTCTTCACATTCATCCAATCTTGAATATATGGTTGTGTGGTTTGGTATTTAGTTTTTTATGTTTTTTGGATGTTGCATTCTTATCTTTCCAAGTCACCAATGTTTCTAAGGAGGTCTCTTGTAAATATAGTGGGTTGGTAGTTTGGTTTCTTATCTGGACTGGTCCAAAAAATGCTTCACATTTCTCTGCATTATTTTTTCTACTCATGTGGCTTGGTGGATGTGTTTTTAGTGCTTGTGTGGTGTCTCAATTCATCTTTCATGTGATGAAGTTCACTACAAGTTGGTTTGTAAATTTCCTATCCCATGACTATCTTTTAGATTTTTGAGATTAAGTGTTTTGTTTTTGTTTGGTTTACGCTAGTTGTTTCTAGCATGACAATGAGAAAGAAGTACATGGGAGTGTAACTAGATGTTCATGGAATGTCTCCTTATGATCCAAACATCAATGGTTGAGCTCTTTGGTGTTGCATGTTGTTTGAGTTGGTTTTATGGGTAATTTGTGGATGTTTAGTTGACATGGCCTTTTCTCTTGCTTGTCCTATATGCTGGGGGCTTTGCGCCAACATTTGAGGTTGTGTTAAGATGAATTTGGGTCCTTCTCTATCCTATTGAGGACAACATTGAGTAAATTTTGTTGGAATATGTGTTTTTGGGCCGACTGTTAATGTGCTACACATTTCCTTGTTATCGACTTGGGAAGTTGTGCACCAACATGTTTGATGTTTGGGATAATATTGAAATTTTTAATAAGTTGTTTTTGGTCCACTATATCTCTTGGATAGGACCACTTTCATTGTAATTATTTTTTGTGGCCGACTTGTTAGGATCATTGTATTTCTTTTGTTTTTTCTGACCTAATTTGACATTTTCCTTGTAGAGGATACAAATGGAAGAACAAATAAGTTTCAAAGTGTTTGAGCATGTGAAATGATATAATAAGTAAGGTGTAAGAGTAGAAAGATGTAGAAAGTAATATGAGTTGTGAAAAATACAAATCAGATGTGCTTCAATGCCTTAGTCAACAAAGTGTATTATTGACAAATATTGTAAATTCAAATCTTCATGTATCTTGCAGGTCCTTGTGTCTTGGCTTGAGGTCAGAGATAGTGAGTCTCTCTAGTGGGTCCTTGTATTTTTCCTTGAGGTTATACACCTTAGCCTACAAGTCCTTTGTATCTTTCCATTAGGTTGTGCAACTTTGTCTGCAAGTCCTTCTAAGAGCATTGTGCTTCCTTAGGCAATGAGCCTTAAAACAAATTGTAATCCTATTCATATATTGAGATATTTCTCACTGTGGTTTTTCCCTTCTTGGGTTTTCCACGTATATTTGGTGTTATCTTGTGTATGTGTGTTCATTTCTTTATCTTGAATTACTACTGATTTGATTAAGATTTGTTGATATGTTTAAGGGTTCCTAATCTTGTTAGAAGACTAAATTTGCATTGTGTTGAAGGGTTTAAGTTTTTGAAGATACTGGTTCACCTCCCTCTCAGTATTAGAGTGTGTTCAACAATTAGTATCAAAGCCAAGTTCCTCGAAAGGAGCTTAACCACTTGAGGAAGGTCTAGGATGGCATATGATGGATCTTACAAGGGCCGTATGTTTTATTGAATAAATTACACCTCTTGGAGAGTAAGAATGGAAGGATATCTATTCTCCCTAAGGTTTGGTGTTTTATTATTTTTCAAATATGGTTACACTAATGTTATTCCTACAATAGATCCAACTGATATTAGGTTGTATGAGAACAATGCCAAGGAAAAGAATGCTATCATGTGTGGGTTAGTTGATTCAGAACTTTTAAAGGTGATGAATTGTAGTTCTACTAAGGATGTCTAGGAAAAAATTAGCAACATTTATGAAGGAGACAGTAAAGGAAAACAAGTCAAGATGCAAAACTGCAAGAGGAAATTTGAGACTCTGAAGATGGTTGAGGATAAAGATATTGCTAGTTATATGCTTCGAGTGGATGAATTAGTTAATGGAATCACAGGTCTTGGTGGATAAGTGAAGGAAGATGAGATTGTGAAGAAGGTTATGAGATCACTCCCTAAATCCTATAGTAATAAGGTATTTTTTATTGAGGATTCTAAGGACTTGGATAATTATTTAGTAGATCAAGTGTTCGATTCTCTCACAACCTTTGAAATGAGAGAGTTTGATAAAGATGATCCAAAGAAGGAAGTTGCATTTAAAGTTAGTAAGAAGCAAAAGATGAAACAATTGATCAGTATGATGAACTTTATGAGGTAGAAGAAAACTTTGTGAGAAGATTGAAGAAGGGAATTGAAAAATATAAGGGTAAGTTACCTTTCAATTGATTCAATTGTGGGAGAATTGTTCATTTTTCCTCTAAATGTCCTTTCAAAGAATCAAAGGATAGCAACAAAAGAGAGAAGCTCAAAAGGAGTCTATATTCCAAGGAGATCAGTTGTTCCTTAGAAGATGAGGAACACAATTATTTAAAGGATGAAACACTCTTCATGGCCTTGAAATTTGGTAACAAAAAGCGTGATATTAAATAATGTAAGAATTTTGATACCTTGTAGGCTAACAAAGATAATGAAAAATCAATGGTTGTGTGGATTGTCTTTCATGCAAAGGAAGAAGAAAATTCTTGGGTAATTGATAGTGGTTGGTTGCTCTAACCACATGACTAGCAACAAGGGGAGGTTCATCAACCTTAATCAAGTTTAATGGTGATGAATCAACATAAATTTTTGGAAAAGGTGTTAACCATTAATGGAAAGAACAATACTGAGGATGTCCTCTATTTCAAAGGGTTGGAGCATAATCTCCTCAATGCCAGTCATATGTGTAGTAAAGGATACAACCTTACATTTCATGCCAAAGGTTGTGAGATCAGGAAGGTAGGGTCCAAAATATTAGTTGTAGAAGGTACTAGGAAAAATGGAAGTGTCTATCATCTAAAGGAGGTAAATTGAAGAACTTTTTTACTATCTCAATTTGATGAGTGTTGGATATGGCACAAGTAAATGGGACACAACTTTGACAATATGGTGAAGGTCAAATAGTTAACCGAGCCTATAAACACCTTATGCAAGGGGTGTCAAATGGGAAAGTAGATAAAGACAAGTTTCAAGAGCAAGGAGTGTTCTTCTAAATGCCATTAGAGCTGATTCACACTAACCTATGTAGACATACAAGAACAAAGATTCAATAAGGTGAAAGTTATTTCATGTTGCTTATTGATGATTACTCTAGAATGACTTGGGTTACTTTTTTAAGAGAAAAATGAGATGATTTTGATAAGTTTAATATTTTCAAAGATTTTTCTTGAATATAATGAATGCTAAGATCAAATTCTTGAGATCTAATAAAGGAGGCGAATTTAATTCAAACGAATTTGAATTTTTTTGTGATGATCATGGTATTAGGAGATGTTTGTCTACTCCTAGGACCCCTCAACAAAATGATGTAGTGGAGAGGAAGAATAGGACTATGCAACATATGAATAGGGAAATGTTGAAATATGCACATTTGTCTAATATTTATTAGAAGGAATCAATTCACACTACTATATACTTGCTTAACAAAGTAAAATTGAGGGTCAATAGCTCTAAGACTCCTTATGAGCTATGGTAAGAAAGACCTCCCACTATCAAATATTTTAGGATCTTTGACAAAAAATGCTACATCAAGAGAGATAAAGAAGACCTTGGAAAGTTTGAATCAAAGTGTGATGAAGGGATCTTCCTTGGTTACTCAACTAGAAGCAAGGCCTATAGATGCTACAAAAAGAGATTGGGAAAGATGATAGAAAGTACAAATATTTAGATGAAGTTTTGTGTTATATCTCACAAGAACCAAAGGTTTGAAAATCTGATATATTTCCTTGCATTGATGAAGAAGAGAAAGAAGAGAAGGAATTAGAATTAGAAAATTCCCCTAAAACTCTAGAAAAATATGTTTAGATGAACCATTCACCAGATCATATCATTGGAGATAAGAATGAAGGTGTGCAGACTAGGATAAGGCTTGAAAAAGAAAGTGAGCAAGTGAATTTGTGTTTATTGTAAAAGGTAGATCCCAGGACCTTTGTTGATGATAACAAAGATGAAGGTTGGATGAAGGCAATGGAAGAATAATTGAATCAAATAGAAAATAATTAGACATGCAAATTAGTTTCCTGACCAACTAATAATAATGTTATAGGAACAAAGTGGGTCTTACGGAACAAGTTGAATGAAGCTAGTGAAGTTATGAGGAAAAAATCAAGATTGGTGTGTAAGGGTTATTCACAAGTTGAAGGTATTGATTTCAAGGAGAAATTTTATCCAGTAGCCAAGATCGAGGAAATCAAGATATTTCTTACCTTTGTTGCTCACAAAAATTTCAAGGTCTATCATATGGATGTCAAGTTATCCTTCTTGAATGGTGATTTAGAGGAAGAGGTCTACATTGATAAACCAGATGGTTTCTAGCTATCAAAGGATTTGAGCATGGTGTGCAACCTCAAGAAATATTTGTATGGACTCAAAAAAGCTCCTAGAGCTTGGTATGCTTGGTTATATAATTACTTACTTTAGCAAGGTTTCAAGAAAAAAACCACAAATTTAAATATTTACATTAAGATAGAGGAAGACAAGATTTTGATAGTTGTTATATATGTTGATGAAATCATCTTTGGTGGAGATGATAATATTTGTAAGAGGTTTACAAAGGAAATGCAGAAATATTTTGAGATATCTATGATTGGTGAGTGCCTTTCTTTCTTAGGCTTCAAATTGTTCAACTAGATGATGGTATATTTATTTCTCAGGCTAAGTATATTAGAGATATGTTGAAGAAGTTCAACATGGAGGATTGCAAACCAATAAGTACTCCTATGCTTATTGGTTGTCACTTGAGTAAGACTAATAAGTCACCTAAGGTTGATAAAAATATTTATAGGTCTATGATTGGATGTTTATAACTACTTCTAGAACTGATATTATGCATGTAGTATGTCTGGTTGTTAAATATCAAGCTAATCCTAAGCAAACTCATCAGAAGGTAGTAAAAAAAAAATAGATACTTGAAGGGAACTCTGGATTATGGTTTGTGGTATAAGAAGGATGATAACTTTTCCTTGAGTGCCTATACTGATGTTGATTGGGTAGGATATGTGGATGAATAGAGAAGAAGTAGTGGAAGTGCATTTTTCTTAAGAGATAGATTGGTCTCTTGGTCTAGTAAGAAGTAGGACACAATATCCCTATCCACTATAGAAGCCGAGTATATTGCTGCAACATCTTGTTGCACCCAGATGCTTTGGATGAAGAAGAATTTGAAGGATATAAAGGTGATGCATGATGAAACCATTCCCATATTATGTGATAATACTAGTGCAATAAACATTTCCAAGAATTTGGTGATGCTTTCAAGGACCAAACATGTTTCTATCTGGTATCACTTTCTAAGAGAGAAGGTTGTAGTGAAAGAAGTCAGATTGGAGTATGTTCTTACTAAAGATCAAATTGAAAACATCTTCACTAAGATACTTTCAAAGGATAATTTTGAGTATCTCTGAAAAAAGTTAAGGTTTATTGCCCCTCCTTCTAACTAGATGCATAGATAGTGCATCTATCTAGGGGGAGAAATTCATGTCATACCATTTTCTCCTAAATTGATGTGAGCTACTTCTCAAGGGGATTAAGTAGTTGGTTGGTTGGTGCTAATATGGGGAGCTTCTATAATTTTTTGAAGGAGAAGTGAAGCTATTGAGAACATGTTGATTTAAATGAAGACCTTGGCCCTTTTTCCTTGATTTCAAATAAGGATAATGAGAAGGTGTGTGTTGCCATCAATTCCAAAGGGGAATATTTTTGCACATATGTTACCTATGTTTGTCATTGTTTGTCATTGATGTCAACACTCAGTTTGGGCTATCATTGATGCTTACAATTGTATACTATGATGATGTGCTAACAATGATGTTGTTGATGTTCATGGTTGGATGTCATGCCTTGTTTGATGTCAACCAAAGTAGTATTGAGTATGTTTTTTATTGACAAAGATGATATCATGATGATATATTAAGATGAGGATTATAAGTATTAAGATGAGGATTATAAGTATTAAGATGAGGATTATAAGTATTAAGATGAGAATTATAAGTATTAAGATGAGTATTAGAAGTAATGTTGATGTTGGGGATATTTTTTTGATGATCTTTATTATGCTATCTCCTATTGTTCCTGAGGAAGTATGTGTTGCTACAAGGAAGTTTTGGTCTCTGGATGTTGGTGAAGCTTTCTACTACAAGAACTTGCTTTGAAGACTAATTGGGAGACTGTTCTAAATTCCTCCACTCTTGAATATATTATCTTTTGGTTTGGGATTTAGTGTCTATGTTCTATGGAATTTCCACTCTTATCTTTTCATGTCTTCAGTGTTGTCAAGGAGGTCTCTGGTAAATACAGTGGGTTGGTAGTTTGGTTGATTATTATAACTAATCCAAAAAATTCTCCACACTTCTCTATATTATTGTTTATATTCCTATAGCTTGGTGTATGTGTTTTTATTACTTGTGAAATGTCTCAGTGAAACTTTCATGTGATAAAGTTTACCGCAAGTTGGTTTGTAAATGTCCAATCTCATGACTGTGTCTTTTGGGCTTTCGGGATGAAGTGTTTTGTTGTTTCTATTTGGTTTGCACTAGCTATTTTTGGAATGAAAGTGAGAAATAAGTATATGGGAGTGTTACTAGATGTTCTTGGAACATCTCCTTATGATCCACACATCATTGGTTGAGCTATTTGGTGCTACATATTGTCTGAGTTGGTTTTTTAGGTAATTTATGGATGTTTGGTCGATAGGCCTTATTATCTTGCTTGCACTATATTATTGGGGTCTATGATAGCATTTGAGGCTATGTTAAGATGAATTTGGGTCCTTCCCTATCCTTTGAGGATTGAATTAAGTAAATTCTATTGGAAGATGTATTTTTGGGCCGACTAGTAATTTGCTACATGTTTCCTTGTTACTAACTTGGGAAGCTATGTGCCAACATGTTTTATGTTTTGGATTGTTGAAAGTACGAGTTATTAGTGTTGTCATTGATGTCAACAATATTGTGTTTTCATTGATGTCAACAATATTGTGTTGTCATTGATGTCTATTGTTGAATGATATTTTTGCAATAGTATGAGCAGTTGATGTTTTCCATGCTTTAATTAGTTGCATTATGTTATCATTAGTAAAGTTACTGGTATCCACCTATAGTGTTGCTTTGATAAGATTTTTTCTATGGTTGAGTTGATATTGATCTAATTGTGTTGAGAAAGTGTTGAAGATGATGAGGATCTGTCTCCTATGCTTGGTTTCCAAGTGATTTTGAGAAAAATGATAAAAAGAGGAAATCATGTGTTGTAGTGGCGTTTTGGGGTTATAGAGGTGTGTTTTTGTGTTGCTTTGCATTTATTCTAGGTTGAAGATGTACCTGTACAATTCAGATATGTTAGTGAGAGTACTTCAAAGGTGTTATATTCAATATTTTTTGTGTTGTATTATCGTACAAAAGAATTTTTGTTCACTAGTGTGTGACCGTGTATTATAGAGGTTTTTGGGAGAAATGTCTTTGCTCCACATTTCTCCACATAATGGTTTTAGGTCTTACAGTTTTGAGGATGTGTTTATTGTGTTTGTATCATTTTTTAGTCAAGGTGGTTTGAGGTTTGGTGCTTAAAAAGATGGTTTCTCAAGTAATAGTGTATAGTAGAGCTATCTGAGTGTACTCTGTGTGTTCACTCTTTAGGTGGAAGTTGTCGTGAAGGATTTTTCTAGATTTTAGGGTGTTCATGGAATATTCTATATCGTGTTCAAGCATGGCGTGTGGTTTGCAAGTCATCCTTGGGTTTTAGAAAGCGTGTACTTAAAATTTTAATGGTGTTTACATGAGCAACAATAGACCTAGTGTTTACACTACATGTGATGAATATTTGTTTTTTATAGAAGCGTGTGGTTGATTGGTGTTATAGTTTTGGGTCCTAGCTAAGGTGTGATGTGGTTTTATTTCACTTCTACTTACCAAAAAAGTGTTTTGGCATTGACCTAATTTGAATTTGCATGTTTGATGTGCATAACCGATCTTTGAGAGGGTTTCAAGGTTGAAAACAGTATAAATATGAGTTTATTTTTTGAAGGATGTTGAGATGGATGCAAGAGATGTGAACGATGAAAATTATAGAGTGTTAGAGTATAAAAATGGGAAATGTAGTGCGGGATTTCATGTGTTAGTCTATTGGATGCAGTGAGAAAAAGGTGACTACAATTATTTAGTCATGTTGTGATAGTGTTGATGATATTGTGGTGAGTTCTCTATTACATTGATATTATTTTATTTGTGTAACATTCCTTCTCTATCTTCTTTTCTATTCTAGCAGTAAGCCTCCTAGAAGTGAGCCCTTCTTCTTTGGGTAGTGAGCCCTATTATTTCCAGTGTTGATATTACTTATATTGTGAGATAATCCTCATTGTGGTTTTTCCCTTCTTGGATTTTCCATGTAAATTTTGTGTTCTCTTGTGTATGGTGTTAAGTTGTTTTAGGTTTTTTTTCTTTTCATGTTAATTTATCATTACAGATTTAATGGTTTAATGAATGAATGTGAATCTAAATACTAATGAGGGTTATAAAGTTTTAAGGTACAACTGATTCAACCCCCTCTAAGTTGTCTTGTGCATTCAACAATTGGTATTAGATAAAGGTTTCTTGGAGAAAATATTAACAACTTGAGGGAAATCTAGGATGGTGCACAAGAAGGACATTCCTATGTTTGATGGAATGAACAATGCATTTTGGAAAATAAGAATGAAAGGATTTATGGATTATTTGGAATATGATGTCTAGAAATCAGTTTATAATGGATATACTATGCCGACAAATGGTCCGATCACTAATGTTGAACTCAAATCCTATGAAATAAATAGTAAAGCAAGTTATGCTCTCTTGAGTAGTCTTATAAATTATGAATTAGTGAAAGTTACGAATCTGAAAGATGGTAAAGCAATTTGGGAAAAGTTGGAAAGAATTTATGAAGGAGATGATTTGGTCAAGAACGCTAAGCTACTGAATTTAAAGATCACATTTGAGAACTTGTGGATGTTTGAAGATGAAAACATTACAAGCTACATGCAAAGGGTAGATGAAGTGGTAAGCTCCATCAGAGGTCTTGTTGGAAAATTCAAAGAGTCAAAAGTGGTAAATAAAATTATTAGAATCCTACATAAGGCTAGCAATCATAAAGTCTTTCCTATTGAGGAGTTTGTATATTTATATCAATATTCTAGAGATCAATTGTATGGTTCTTTAACTACATTTAAAATGAGAGAATTTGGTACAAATAATGGTGCAAAATTTGAGACTTCTTTTAAGGCTGAAAAATCAGATCAGGAGGATCTTGAAGATGGGGAGGCTAACTTTACGAGAATAATGAAAGGGGGTACTAGTGTGTACAAAGGTAAGTTGCATTTCAAATGTTTCAGTTGTGGAAAGATAGGTCACTATGCTTCAAGATGTCCAAAAAAAGTTTTGAACAATAAAAATAAAGAGAGCAAAGGTAAGATGGTTAAGAAAAACTATTATGTTAGAAAAGATGCAAGTATTTCTGATGATGAATTTGATTATGGAGATGATGATGATGAATGCTTCTTCATGGCTTTAAAATATGAATCCGTTTCTACTAACTTTGAAAGATGTGTGAAGGAATGCCCTCCAAAAAGGAATAACTGAAGGTACCTTGGTATCTGCTTTTCACGCTAGACAAGATAAGAACTATTGGATCATTGAAAATGGATTCTCTAATCATATGACCAAAGACAAGAGAAAGTTTTTTAAAATTGAAAATTATGATGGAGGACTTGTTAGATTTGGTGATGATTCAAGTGCTAAGATATGTGGAATAGGTTCAATCAATCTTGAGTGTTGGAAAAATGTGTAGAAAAGGATACAATGTTATGTTTTAGGATGATGTATGTGAGATCAAAAAAGGGTCTGGAACTATGATTATTATTGGAAAAAGGACAGATGGAAATGTTTATCAGCTTAAGGGTGTTGATGGTCATTGTTTTATGACCCAGATCAATGAAATTCGGCTATGGCATAGGAGGATATGTCACATTAATTTTGATAATATGGTAAGAATAAGTTCAATTCAAGCAGTGAGAGATTTTCTAAAGATTACAAAACCTATCAATGTTGTCTACAAGGATTGTCAGGTTAGAAAGCAAACAAGAAGAAGTTTTAAAGGAAAATAAAAATATTCTACAAAATTATTGGAATTGGTTCATATAGATCATTGTGGTCCCACAAGAATAAGAAGTATTCAAGGTGATAGGTATTTCATGCTCTTTATTGATGATAATTCTAGAATGACATGGGTTGATTTTCTCAAACAAAAATATGAAGTCTTAGATAGATTAAAATCATTTAAAGTTATGGTTAAGAATGAGATGGATATGAAGATCAAGTGTTTGAGGTATGACATAGGTGGAGAGTTCACCTCCAATGAGTTCAACATGTTTTGTGAGAATCATGGTATAAAGAGGCACTTGTCTGCCCCTAGGACTCCTCAACAAAATGGACTGGTTGAAAGGAAAAATGAGAATGTTCGAGGAGCTGCAAGGAGTATGATGAAAGAAGAAAATATACTAGAATTATACTAGAGAGAAGTAATTCATATTATTATTTATATACTGAACAAATTTCAAGTAAAAGGAAACAACACAAAGACTCCCTATGAGTAATGGTATGGAAGGATCCCTACTGTCAAATAATTCAATGCGTTTGGAAGAAAATTCTATATTAGAAGAGATGAACAAAAATTGGGAAAGTTTGATGCGAGGTCTAATGAAGGAATCTTCCTTGGATAATCCACTAAAAGAAAATCCTACCAGTGCTATAACAAAAGCATAAGAAATATTGTTGAGAGTGCAAGTGTCAAGGTTGATGAAGATTTTTAGAACTCAATGGTGATAGATGGATATGAATCAAATGAGCCTGATTGTAGATAAAAATAGAAGGCTAAGGAAAAGGAAGTGTGAATTGAAGAGGAAGAAGCTCTGAAAAAGACACCTAGAACCCCTAAGTATGTGCAAAGGAATCATTTTGAAGAATAGATCATTGGAGACAAAATCAAAGGTGTATTGACAAGAAGGAAAGTTACTAAAGAAGAGGTAAATTTTTGTTTTCTTTCTGAAGTTGAGCCTAAAATAGTGATTGAGGCATGGAAATATGAACATTGGATAAAGGCTATGGAAGAAGAACTACTATAGATTGAGAAAAATCAGACTTGGGAACTTATCCCAAGACCTACAATCAAAAACATAATTGGAACTAAGTGGGAATTCAAAAACAAACTGAATGAGAATGGAAAAGTGATAAGAAATAAGGCAATACTTGTGTGTAAGGTCTACTCACAAGTTGAAGGAATGGATTTTGAGGGCAATACTTGTGTGTAAGGTCTACTCACAAGTTGAAGGAATGGATTTCGAGGAGACATTTTCTCCACTTGCAAGAATGGAATCTATTAAAATATTTTGGTCTTTTGCAGCACATAAGGACTTTAAAGTTTATCAAATGGATATGAATATGCTTTCTTGAATGGAGAATTGGAAGAAGTATACATGGAACAACTAGAAGGATTTAAGTTATTAGATAAACCAAATATGGTCTGTATATTGAAGAAGGAATTATATGGATTGAAGCAAGCTCCTAGAACTTGGTATGCAAGGTTTGAGAAATATTTGATATAGCAAGGATTCAATAAAGGTTTCAGAGATAGTAATATTTACTTCAAAGTTGAAAAGATCAAATCTTGATTGTATTTGTGTATGTTGATGACATAATTTTTGGAGGTAATGAAGCTATGTGTAAGAAGTTTGCAGAAGAGATGCAAAAAGAGTTTGAGATGTCTATGTTTGGGGAGATGAATTTCTTCCTTGGGCTACAAATCAATCAAACAAACAAAGGTATATTCATTTCACTATTAAAATATGTCAAAGAAATGTTGAAGAAGTTTGGAATGGAAGACTCTAAACTAGTATGTACTCCTATGGTTATTGGTTGCAAGTTGAGAAATAATGATGAATCTCTAAAGGCTTATTAGAGAAAGTATAGATTAATGATTGGTGGAGTGTTATATCTAACTTCTAATAGACCAGATATCATGCATGCAATTTGTCTTATGGCTAGATTTCAAGAAGATCCTAGAGAGTCAGATGTTGTAGTAGTGAAGAGGATATTTAGATACTTGAAGGGCACTTTGGATCATGGCTTATGGTATGCAAAGGATACTAATTTCACCTTGAGTACTTACATAGATTTAGATTGGGTTGGTTTTGTTGATGACAAGAAAAGTAGAAGTGGTGGTGTATTCTTTCTTGGATGTAGATTGGTATCATGGCTAAGTAAGAAACAAGATTTAGTATCTTTATCTACTGTAGGGGTTGAGTACATTGAAACAACATCTTGTTGCACATAGGTGTTATGGATGAGGCAAACATTGAAGGATATCATAGTGGTGTATGATGAGTCTATTTCTATCTTTTGTGATAATACAAGTGCAATCAATATTTCAAAGAATTTGGTAACACATTCAAGGACAAAACATATTTCAATTTGGTATCACTTTTGAGAGAGAAAGTCTTGGAGAATTAATTGAAGCTTGAATATGTGCCTACAAAGGATCAGATTTCTAATATATTCACTAGGGCTCTTCCTAAGGATACTTTTGCATATCTTCGGGAGAATTTGGGGGTTATTTCCCTTCCTTTGAGATAGATGCATAAGGAGATGCATAATTCCAGTGGATCTCAAGATTCATTCTTTTTTTTGGACTGATGTTGGTGGATACCTCTCAGGGGGAGTAGGTAGTGGCATTGTTGGTTGTTGCAGTCAAAAGAGTGTGTTGTCATTATGCTGTGGTAGCTGATTTGGTGCAGTTTCACATGTGCTCCTAAGGGGGAGTGTATAAAGCAATAAATAAAAGATGTTGCAAATCATTAGTAAGCAGGTTGTTTGATGTCAAAAGAAGAGAATAAATAGTATAAATATTATGTATTTTTCCATTGATGTGAAAGGGGGAGAGAGATTCATGTGAAAAAGGAACAAGTTATCAAGGAGAGGAAGTCATTAAAGGAGAGAGAGTCATGTAAAGGATACAAGCTACAAAGGGGGAGAGGAAAATGTGTAAAAGATAAGTCATTCAGAGGGAGAAGTAATGTGAAGAATTGCAATGTGTTGGTATTTAGAGTTGTGTCTTTGATGATTTTTCACATCATGTGTTGCCATCAATGACAAAGGGGGAGATGGTTGCAAGTATGAGAAGTTAGTGTTGTCATGATGTCAGCAATCCTGTGTTTTCATTGATGTCTATTGTTGAATGAGATTGTTGCAAGAGTATGACCAGTTGATATTTTCCATGCTTTGATTAGTTGTATTATGTTGTCATTAGTAAAGCTACTAGTGCCAACCTCTAGTGTTGATTTGATAAGATTCTGTCTATGGTTGAGTTGCTATTGGTCCAGTTGTGTTAATAAAGTGTTGAAGATGATGAGGATGTGTCTCTGGTGCTTAGTTTCCAAATTCTTTTGAGAAAACTTGATAAAAAGAGGAAACAATGTGTTGTAGTGGTGTTCTAGGTTACAAAGGTGTGTTTTTGTGTTGCTTCACATTTCTTCTAGGTTGAAGATCTACTTGTGAGATTTGGATATGTTGGTGAGAGTAGTTTAGAGGTGTTATATTCAAGGGTTTTTATGCTATATCTTTGTATGAAATAAGTTGTATCACCATTATGTGACTGTGTATTGTAGAGGTGTCTGGGAGAAATGTCTTTGCTTCATGTTTCTCCATAGAATGGTTTCAGGTCTTGTGGTTTTGAGGATTTTTTGACTATGTCAGTATAATTGTTCAGTCAAGGTGGTTTGAGGTTTGGTGCTTTGAAAGATGGTTTCTCAAGAAATAGTGTATAATAGAGTTTTCTGAGCGTACTGGATGTCACTCTTTAGGTGGAATTTTTTGTGGAGTTTGTTGGATTTCAAGGTGTTCATGGAATATTCTAGATCATGTTCAAGCATGGTGTGTGGTTCGCAAGTCATCTTTAGTTTTGAGGAAGCATGCACTTAAAAGTTTAATGGTGTTTACATGGGTAACAACTGACCTAGTGTTTACACTGCATGTGATGAATGTTTGTTATTTATAGAAGCATGTGGTTGAGTGGTGTTACAATTTTGGGTCCTAGCTAAGGTTTGATGTGGTCTACTTCCAATTCTACCTACAACGAAAGTGTTTTGGTGTCGACCTAATTTGAATTTGCATGTTTGATATGCATAGTTGACCTTGGAGAGGGTTTCAAGGTTGAAGATGGTATAAATATGAGTTGAGTTGTTGAAGGATGTTGAGATAGATGTGAGAGATGTGAATGATGGGAACTGTAGAGTGTTAGAGTGTGAAACTGAGAAGTGCAGTGCGAGATTTCATGTGTTAGTATGTTGGATGTAGTGAGAAGAAGGTGGCTACAATTATTCATTGATGTTGCGATGGTGTTGATGATATTGTGGTGGATTCTCTATTGCATTGAGATACTGTTCTTTGTGTAGAATTCCTTCTCTATCTTATTTTCTATTATGGCAGTAAGCCTCCTGGAAGTGAGCCTTTCTTCTTTTGGAAATGAGCCCTATTGTATTCTATTTTTTTATTACTTATATTGAGAGCTAATCCTCACCATAGTTTTTCCCTTCTTGGGTTTTCCACGTAAATCTAGTGTTCTCTTGTGTATGGTGCTAAGTTGTTTTAGTTTATGTTATTTTCTTTTTATGTTAATTCATTATAACATATTTAAGGGTTTAATGAATGAATGTGGATCTGAATGCTAATGAGGGTTATGAATTTTTAAGGTACAATTGATTCACCCCCCTCTCTTAGTTGTCTTGTGCATTCAACATGGATCACATTTGTAATAAGTTGTTTTTGATCCTCTCTATCTCTTGGATAGGACCACTTTCATCACAATCATGTTTTGTGGCTGACTTTTTAGGATCATAATTTGTCTTTTGTTCTGGTTGACCTAATTTTATGTTTTCCTTACTTGTGGAGGATAGAAATGGAAGAAAAAATCAGTTGAAAAGTGTGTAAGAACATGTGGAATGATGGAATAAGTAAGGTGTAAGATTTGAAAGATGCAACAAGTAATGTGAGTTGTGAAGAAGATAAATCAGATGTGCTTCAACGCCTCAGCCAGTAGAGTGTATTGTTGAAAAATGTTGTAAATTCAAATCTTCATGTATCATGCTCAAAGATAGTGACTCTCCCTAGCAGATCCTTGTATCTTTCCTTGAGGTTGTGTGCCCCAACCTACAAGTCCTTATTATCTTACCCTACGGTTGTGCACCTTAGTCTACAAGTCATTTTGGCAATAGTGTGCTTCATTAGGTAGTGAGACTTAAAAAAAATAGTAATCTTATTCACAAGTTATGATATTTCTCACCATGGTTTTTCCCTTCTTGGGTTTTCAAGTGTATCTGGTTTTATCTTGTGCATGTGTGTTCATTACTTTATCTTTCATTATTGTTGATTTGATTAAGAGTTTTTTATCTGCTTAAGAGTTGTTAATCTTGTTATAATATTGAATTTGGATTGTGTTGAAGGGTTTAAGTTCTTGAAGATACTGATTCACCCCCTCTCAATATTAGAGTGTGTTCAACAAAGGATGTATGTATGGCCAAACCTAGAATCTTGAAATTCAAGTAAAATGGGCTTAGAAGGGAAAATTGGAATTGGAGGGAAAGGCATGCTAGGGATGACAAGTCTAGCAAGAATGATGATATGAGACAATTTGAACTCTTGAAATTTGAAAATTTTAATTTTGAAGGAGATTTGGTAGTTGAGGAAAGGATGTGTGAAAGACCAAACCTAGGATCTCACAATTCAATAAAACTGGTCTAGGAGAGGAAGATCAAACTTGGAGGGAAAGGCATGCTAGGGATGATAGGTTTGATAGGCCTATAATGATATGAGATAATTTGAAATCCTAAAAAAATTTAAAGTGAAATTTTGGGAAAGAAATTTGGAAATTGACGAAAGGATGCATGGATGACTAAACCTAGAATCCCAAAATTCAAGGAAAATGGGCTTAAAGTAGAAAATAAAACTTGGAGGGAAAGCCATGATAGTGATGATAGGTTTGAAAAGAATGAAAATATGAGATACTTTGAAATCTCAAAATTGGAAAAGTCACCCAAAGAAAGCAAAAATTACAAGGCATTGACCACAAAATTACCCTTCAACAATTTTTTCTAAGGATATTTGATGAACACTCTATTCAAGAATACCCTTAAGACAATTATTGAACATAGGGTACCCAACTAAATATTTCTCATATTATTTATTAACAAAGGATGGGCACTATAAAATACATAAATTATGGGGTATAAAAAAGTAAATATGAGACACATAAAATTGAGGTTCCAACAAGATGATCATGAATCGATTGTAGGTGTTATAAACGAAGTCTTATCAAGGAAACATTGAGGAGGTTGTGTTATCAGAAATAGATATGTCAAGTATACATTTATTGGAGACCACTTTTTATTTGGGTAGAAATATTATTTTCCTCATATCAATTGAGATGAATTTTATGTTTTATGCTAAGAAGCATCATATATCTTTTATGGGTAGCGCCATAGATGTGATGATAAAATTTGTATTTAGAGTCAAGGTGGTGATCATGGTGCATGCACTAAGAATGGTTTTGGGTGACCTATTTCTCTCTGCTCACCATCATTTTCATGTGAACATGGATGTGTTTGCAATATTTTTTAAGGTTTTATTGGAGAGTGACTAATATGTGGAGGTGGGAAGGATAGTTCAACAATGATCGGTAGACTTCAATGGAGAGCTCACCTTAATTAAAATATCTATTTAGCTATTTTATAGTTTAGGATTTCCATAAAAGGGTGGTATATGGCCAAGGTATCAAGCTAATTCAAGATAGATCATGTTTATTGGACTAACTATTGGTAGTAACAAAGGTTTATGTCTTCAACAAACGAAGTGGGGAACTACTTTCTTAAAGTTTTTATAGGGGTGGTCATGTTGAGTGGTGTTGACTAGTCCTTTATAGTGGAGGAGATATCTTTTGATAGTGATGATTTAGATTAACAAAAAAATGACATGGGTATAGCTAGAGTTTAGAGATAATCGAATTGATGTTTACATAATAGCTAGGATTGTTGCTAATTACAAGGATTTTTATAACTTCCTCAAAAAATTTTAAGGTGTAGATAATAGAATATATTGAGGATTTTGATATAATCTCCTTAGTTTTTTTATAATATTTGTGGGATCTCCTCTGTATATCTACCAAAATTTATAATTTTATGAAGCTTATAAATCTATATGGTCCCCTAGGCCATTTTTAGCCATAAAAAGGAATAAATAGTAAAAGTCCATTCAATATTTAATTTGCAACTCATTTAAACAATACTAATCTAAACACTCTTCTCTTCACGTATATTATATCTTATTTTATATTTGTATTTTTTTGAGCAATATTATCTATTTATTTTAAATACCTTTTTATTTCATTAGTTGTTTTATTTTTGACACAACATGACATGTATTAATGGAAAATTTCCAATTTCTTAGCCAATCTCTCTCGTACATATAGATCCTAAATAAATGATATGGTTTAATAATTTTTTTTGGTGGTCTATAAGTTTAATTCAATCATGAAAATATAGTTTTTTTATAATTTATAGAGGTTGTTTGAAAGTTGGTTTTACTTGATTTGCCAACTCAAGGACTGCTCTGATATCTTATTATTTTGTGTATATCTTTGTAATTAATTTTAATCATATTTATGAATGAATCTATAATGTCAAATTCATAATAGTTATTGGGGTATAAACCCTAGATTGGGACTAAATTTTTTCATGTCCTTTTTTGCTTGAGTCCCTTTATTTTATGTTTCTTAGTAGTGTGTGACCCATTATGGATAATTGATTTGAGAAAGTTTGAATGGGTTATCTTTATTTTTATTATGCCTTTGGATGTTGCATTAATGCCCTCTTGTGCATTCCTTAGTTAATAAACCCAGGCTATAAAATCCAAAATTGATAAGTGCTACTTTGTTATATTTTCAAGGTTTTAGTTACTCGTCTAACATCATGCCTTCTCTATCAGCTCTAAAGTCCACCTTGATTCTCTATAAAATTTGCTAAGTAAGGTGTTTATCGATTTGTTAGGCCATTGGGATTTCCTCTAACTGTTTACATATTCTAAGGCTTCTCGATTCTCCAACCCAAAAAGTCTAAGTCCCTAATAACTAAGTGTTGATCAATTAGACTTTTGGTCTATTAGCTTCTTCCTTGCCTTCATACATTTTAGGCATTCTTCCCTCCATATTCTTGATCCCTAAAACCCCACCAAGGTATTTGTAATTTACCTAAGTCTATAGCCCATCAGAGTTTCATAGATCTTCTTCCTCCAATTTTTTTGGCATATGGTATGAGTCCTTCCTGACCTTTGATCCTTGACTTATTCCCTCAACTTATTCCAAATTCTTCTAAGTCTTTAAAGAGTCATAATTTTTTCTTTCCCTTTTTCATCATTCCTTCTCGACATTCATTCCCAGTTTTCCTTGACTACCCAATATCCCTTAACCTTCAAGCTTTATTCCTATTGTTGGATTGTTAGGATATCTCTTGATCCCATCCCGAAGGTAGATGTTATGATGGATTTCTATGCTAGATAATTCCAAGATTAAAAATTACGAATTGATAACCTTCCACAAGTGAAACAATGAGCACAATAGTATGTCTATCATATAGTATGAAGAGTGTGTAAATACAATGAGAAACCTTGCATATATAGGAAAGGTAGATGAGGTAAGAAGGTAGGAGACAATGACTGACTACCCCTCCAAATGTGAAACACTTGTGAGCTCACTTGACAAGTGTGTGAGAAAGTGGCTAGTGTGTATGCAATAGGTGTCTCAAGTGATGCAGACACATATCTCAACTATATTAAGTGAGACAAAATTATGAAATAGCCTAAGTAAACTTAAGCTAAGTGTGACTAGGTCAATCCTAGAAAGGTGATTGGCTATCTGGGTGAATAATTATTATTTTTATACTAATACCCCCTTAAGTGAAAATTAATGAGTAAAACATGCACTAATGATGAGTCTTGACAAATAGGACATGTTAGGTACTCATGTAAAAAAAATTCATAAAGTGGAGAAAAGGAGAAAGGCTAGTGGGAAATAAAACTCTTCTCCAAAAGAGAAATGATGCAAGTGCAATAATCATGTACAAATTTCTCATAAATCGGAGAAAGGGAGAAAATGAAGTGGGAAATAAAAATCCTCTCCAAAAAAATTATGAAAATGTAATACTCATGTACAAATTTATCATAAAGCAAATAAAAGGATAAAAACTAGTGGGAAATAAAAATCATCTCCAAAAGAGAAATGATGCAAACACAATGAAATGTACAAGTGAAGAAGATAAGTGATAGATGGAGGACTCATCATGAGCTCCCAAGGACTAATTCTAGCACAATGTAAAGTATTCCCCTACATAGGAGAGAGAAGAGAGAAGGTCTATGTGACCCCCCAAAAATATGAAAGAATGAACCCCATGTGTGGAAATGCTTCCTCCCAAAATTGATAGGAGAATAAAAACCATGTAACCTCCCCTAAAAATGATGCCTATAGTGCTAGTAGATGATTTCCACTAGATGTTGAAGATGATCCATAATCATTGAACAACATTTCTCCCCTTGAAAATAAATAACACCACAAATGTGTGCAATAAGTTTTCCCATTTTGAATAGGAATACGTAGGAAGTAAAATAAAGGTATTTTAATTCTAGACATGATCCAAAGATTGTTATGATACCCATGATGTCTTTGAATGATTCTCAATGATCTCCAATCCAATGCTAACATGTGAAAAATTACGATAAGATGGATTAGATACCATATAATATTGAGGAACAAGGACCATGGATGTATGGTGATAACTGGACCAATGTGAAACTAATACTACTGCAACTGATGTCAACATAGATGATGATTGAGTTGGATAGGTGAACTCATGAATATTTGAATAATTTATCATAATAGAAGCTGATGTAGGTGATGCAAGAGAAATATCCAAAGATGGAAATGGTGATGCAACTTCATCATAGCCAATATCAAAGAGAATACAAATATCCTCAATAGTGTCAACCAAATCTGCAATCTTGGATTCTACTAGCAAAGATGTGATGTCTAGTAGATATGTATCCCAATGTGGTGGATACAGAATAATGATAATAATAACCTAATGTAAATAATTATTGGAACTCATGGGTGAGTCAACATTATATTCATATGTAGCAACATGTGATGTGGGAAATGAGTCCTCAATGAAAACCATGCGACTACATTGTTCATCCCCAAATGATGATGTCTTACAAGATACTTCAGTGAGATTATTTTTGCAAGATCCAATAGGATTTGGATGATTTTATGTGAGAAATGAGGCAAAAATTCATCCAAATTTTGATTTATCCCATAATATGTGCACTTCAGTTTGTAATTTCTAGACATGGTCTAATATTAGAAAATATCAATGTGAAATGCATGTATACCCCCTGAATGATTAGTGCTAAAACATAGCCCCCCATAAAGATGTGTAAGAGAATTAAAACTTCTGTGAATATTGGATGCAAAATCAACCATTTATAATGCATGATGATGTTTACAAAATGGGCTATCCAAATTTGAACAATACAAGCAAAAATGAATTCCTTGCAAAATTTTGATATGCGTTAAAAAAGTTTGCAAAATAACGATAATCAAGGTGAAAGTTATGCCCCATAAAAATTATCTTACAATAATGAATTTGAAGGTATAAAAAAACAAATATAAAATTATTTCAATGTCAAATTGTTTGTCATAGAAAGAGATTTCCATCAACTATTCACACTTGAAAAATTGAATCCCCATTTGCAAGTTATGAGAAAACAAAAATGTCCCCCATTTACAAACACTTTTATAAGCCATATGATTAATATTGACCATTAGTGTTCAACATAAAATGTTTTGGTTAGAAAAAAAATGCTATAATTATAATAAAATTCTTATAGTAAATCTACAATTAACGGTTACAATAAATATTGAGGTTAATTTTAAACAATAAAAGTTAGTGCTAAGCTCGAGTGTAGAGGTGTAGTTAGTCGTTGAGGAGACCAAGCCCTATTTGACTTCCCCAATGGTGTGGATATATACCAAATAAAAGGGCATGTGTGGAGGTCATGGAAAGAGCATGTAGAGGCTGTGTTCTAATCCTTTTAATGTCTTTGTTCCACATGTGACAAACAATCACTTAATGCAAAAATATTCAAAAAAATAATGAATCTACCTTACATGAGGAGACCTGCAACATTTTAGAAGATGTTATGACCACTTCAGATGAATCAAATGGTAGGTGGCACAATTATTGTTCTAGGGTTTGATCCAGTGATGGAGCATGGGGATTAATGCCACCTCAGAGTATGGTGCAACATGTTGGTCACAAAAAAGTCTTGAATGTGGTAATTGGTTTTAAGTGACCCTACAGAGAGTGTGGGCTCTTCAAACTACCCAAATGGGTCCATGAATTTTTTCAACAGATATTAAACCTTTGTGTATGACTTTCAGGGATCAGGCCTTTCACAAATGGAAACGATGATGACTCAACAAATGTTGGAGATGGCGTCATGTGGGGATCTAGAGGCATCTTGAAGAGAATTTCCAAATAGTTGCTGGGATTTGATGGTGTCACACCCCTTTCCCAAGTGGAACTTGATATCTTCCAAGATTATACAACAACCATTAGTAAACCTTCAACAAATCCTCAATCTAGATCAAAGATCCTCTAGGAGAGAACAAACTTGTTAAATATTATGGTGTGTAGAGATGATGATGTTGAGATGTTGCTCCTTCCTTGATCACAGAGGCTCAAATCCTATATGCAAGCTATGTTGATGTCAATAAGATATTTTGGCTGAAGTGAGGTCAATATGACAAGAGGAGATAATGGACATGATCTAATGATGTGAAGCCCCAATGTGTAAAGGTTGTAGGTCAATAGAGGTTAAGTCCACCTTTATTTTCTCTATACACATCGTTTAGTCACTCTTACATTCAACATAGACCTTTAATGCAAATATATAAAAGGAGTAGCTAATGAAAAAAATCCAAGCATATACAATGAAACCTACACAAAGAAAACCACAAAATCCTCCAAATAGGTCAGATAGGCCAAATTCTCTATAAAATAGGCCAAATAGGCCACAAAAAATTACAACAAGAAATTTTGAATCTAAAATGAACAGATGGGTAGAGGGAAACATAACCATCAACTAATTTATTTTGCATTTTTGTCAATATTTTGTATAGTATGGATACAAGAAAACTTTTTGCAAAAATAAGAAGTTACCATTTTTTGCCAAATGAAGGTTATTTCTTCTTTTCTTGGAACTTTAAAACTCAATGGAAATAATGATTTGAATCCATGACACTCCAATGATAGGGATATATGTGGGAGTCACCTTGATGTGGAAAGGAATGTTCTCTCATGGCTTTGATACCATGTTGTAGAATTCCAAGATCAAAAAGTACAAATTAATAGCCTTCCACAAGTGAAACAATGAGCACAATAGTATTTATATCATATAATATGAAGACTGTGTAAATAAAATGAGTGACCTTGAATATATAGGCAAGGTAGATGAGGTGAGAAGGTAGGAGACAATGATTTACTACCCCTCCAAATGTGCAACACTTGTGAGCTCACTTGACAAGTGTGAGCAAGTGGCTAGTCTTCATGCAATAGGTTTCTCAAATGATGAGGACACATGTATCAACCATATGAAGTGAGAAAAAAGTATAAAATAGGTTAAGTAAACTTAAGCTAAGTGTGAATAGGTTAATCCTAGAAAGGTGATTAGCTAACTAGGTGAATAATGACCCTATTTACACCAATAGTCTAAAGTTCAATGTCTGATGGCTCAATGCATTTTCGTGGTTTCAAAATTGAATGTGCCAATGACTTGGTTTGATTGTCATATGATTTAAAAATAGGCTCAAGGCCTGATTTTTTACATAATTCTTGTGTTGGGGCATCAAGAGTTTTCATGCTTCTCTCCATGGTTTGATCTTTGACATCTCCTTGTTCCTTTGTTGGGGGTTTGAGAATTTTAATGCTTCATCATTCAAAGGTCCAATAAAGAACAAGGTGATTATTTAAAATGTTATAATGACCCAACACCTACTCCACCAACTCACATAATGACACCATTTTTCCTAGCTACATGGAGTAAATGTAGATGACCTCCATCAATCTGAAGTGCCCATTTTGGGCAAGAA
The DNA here is from genome assembly GCA_007115665.2 of Sequoiadendron giganteum. Taxonomy (NCBI): domain Eukaryota; kingdom Viridiplantae; phylum Streptophyta; class Pinopsida; order Cupressales; family Cupressaceae; genus Sequoiadendron; species Sequoiadendron giganteum. The sequence continues at coordinate 710,520,536 of CM021100.1, forward strand.
GTATCCTCAGTCACGGATTTTGAATGTTCTATAGTGTTTAGAGTTAGGGTTTTTGAACCAAAGGTATATGTTATGTTCTCTAAGTCTCTTCAAGGAGTTGGTTAATTTTTCTCAAGGAAAAATAATGTTTCAAAAATTTCTAGGGTTTCAACCATTGAAATTTAAACTCGTAGATGTTTAGTGAAAGTCATCAAATATACAAAGGTACCATAGTAGAATATGTTGTAAAGACAATATCTCCAAAATAATAAGTACAAATTGAGGGAATTTCATAAATTCCCTTCAATATATTTAATGTTGTGATTGTAAATTTTGTTAGAGAATGTGACAACATTCTAAAATAATTATAAACATTGTAATAATCTTTCATAATTTTCATATGAGCTTGTGTAATTTGATGTTGGATAACTAATTATGTTGTACTTGAAATATTTTAATTGATACATTCTTATTCTTAGATCAATATTTCAATATTTTCTTTTCATTCCTTTCTTCCTTGTCAACGCGACTCTGATACCCATAGATAGGCACCACCCTAAGGATATTCCAACCCATTATCAAAATACATATATAAACCATTTGTTGGATGCTGAGGTTATGTTGCTGATATGTGGTTGTCATTGATTTCAAAACTATTAGCATTAATGATTCTGAAGGTTGTATACATCGAGGATATTGAGAAAATTGTAATAAATATAATGCAGGCAGCCAGTGAAGTTGAGAAGGTCAGAGTGATGGAAAGTTTTGTACATTGATGATCAGAAGGTGCACATTAAAGGGTTTTTTGTTGAGCCTATCTAGTATGTTGTCCGGAAGTTTCAGTGGTATGCATCAAGATTGAAGAAAGTTACAAATTGTTGTGCTCCTATAGTTATTCTGTCACTGCAGCAAGTGTTTATGAGAGAAGAGAATGCAATTCTAGAGAATTGAATTATTGCGTATGTTTATGAGATGTTCAGTGATGTTTCGAGATCATGCTCTATTAGTGTGGTACATCTGTGTTGATTGGCATGTTCGTGGTTGAAGGTTTTTCCTCGTGTGTTTAATTTTTTCTTTTTCTTGGTCGACATGATGATGGTAGCATGTTGCATATCCTTATGAATCAATATTTTATTATTTGGTGTATTCGAGGATGTTGATTTAGGTCATCACTATGTTGTGACTAACTTAGTTTGGTGTGCATCAAGACTTATTCATGTATTGAGGCCGACAACTAGTAATTTATTTATTATGTGGTTGATAGAGTAGTTGATGAAATTCCATGTAATAGATATATAAGAACGATTGTTTATTCATTTTGAGGTGTGTGTGGTGTGTGAGCATGAAGTGTATATGTGAAATGCTCAAATAAAGATCAGATCATCTAAATGAAGAGCATAGTGTGAAGAAGGTTGAGTGAATTATATTTGTGCCTAATCAAAACTATAATCAAGCTTAAGAAGAAGCTAATTTCGTAGTTCATATTTGTCAGATGGATTTAATCTGATCGTCTTATGTAAGGCAGTGATCCTTCCCTTTGAGCAGTGAGCTCTAGGCAGTGTACTTAAATGCATGTGCATTCCCTATTCATTTATTTTATTATACTTCTAACATGGTATAATATTATGGAATAACATCCACCATGGTTTTTCCCTTGACAAGGTTTCCATGTATAAAAATATTGGTGTTCATGTGTGTCTGATGTGATGTTGATTTATGCTTGCATTGTTAATTATTAGATCTGAGATTAAAGGTTGCTTAAGGTTGAATAAGCTTAATTTTTGTAACAACTGATTCACCCCCCTCTTAGTTGTCTATCCTTGTTTTCCAACAATTGGTATCAGAGCTTGTTCCTCTGAACAAGTCTAATAGCTTGAGGTGATCCAAGATGGAATCATACAAGAAGGATAGCCCTAGATTCGATGGTACAAACTACTCTCTGTGGAAAGTCAGAATGGAGTGTCATTTAAAGTGCATTGATAAGCCTTTTTGGAAGATTACAAAGAATGCATATACTATTCCTTAGAATGGTCCCTCCTCTATTGATGAGATCAAGGAGGAAAAAACTAATACTAGGGCCATAGAAGCATTGTTGAGTGCTTTGAAAGATTCAAAGATGAAAAATCTAATAGGTCTAAAGACTGCACATGAAATCTAGAAAAATTTGGAAACATTGTATGAAGGAGATGCACTAGTAAAAATTGTTAAGATACAAAGCCTAAAAGGTAAGTGGGAGAACATGAAGATGATTTTTATTTTTATTTTGCACAAAATATAAATGAACTAGTGATGGACATTAGATGTGTTGGTGGAGTCTTGGAAGATGAGATTGTGGCTAAAATACTTAGATCTGTGCCTACTTCTTACAAAACAAAAGCTCATGCTATTGAAGAGCTCAGGACGAGTAACAAATGTGACAAGAGAAATGCTAATTGGAAAAATTGTTGCCTTTGAGTTAAGTGAATTTGGTGAATCTTATGCTAAGACAAAGTCTGCATTTAAAGCTATTGTATCCGAAAAAATCCAACAGAGATATGATCTGAGAGAGAGTTCCGGGAAAATATCCAAATATTAAGAAGAAATGAAACTGATTGAAGATGAAGAAAGAGAGCTAGAAGAATTGGAAGCACTGATTGTGAAAAGAGAAGCCAAAGGACAAGGTAAGTACAAAGGAAAGTTTCCTATTAAATGTTTCTCTTGTAGTAAGATAGGTCATTTTGCATCAAGATGTCCTAAAAGAGTTTCTAAGTATAAACCTGATAAGACTAGATTTCAACAGAAATGTTATTATGTTGAAGGAGTTACTGATGATGAATTTGATAAATAAATTGGAAATGAAGATGAACGGGTATTCATTTCTATCAAGGAAAATGGTCTGGTGTCCACTGAATCATCTAGTAATCAGACTATTGAGAAAGCTCTTGCAACCAGAATTGATGAGAAGGATGAGTGGGTGATTGAGAACGAATTCTCACATCATATGACTAGTGACAAAAGAAAGTTTCTAAGCTTGGAAAAATATGATGGTGGTGTTGTAATATTTGGAGATAACAATGCTGGTGTGATCTGTGGTAGAGGCACTATTTATCTTGCAGAAAAATGCAATACTGATGATGTTCTATATGTTGAAGGTTTGAAGCACAATTTGTTGAGTGTTGGATAGATGGTTGACAAAGGTTACAATCTTTAGTTTAAATATGGTAAGTGCAAGATATTGGGAAGCTCAAGAAATGTGATTGCTTTAGGTACAAAGACAAGAGGTAATATTTTTCACTTGAATGCTGCTAGTGAAAGTTGTTTGATTGATCAAGTTGATGTAAGTTGGTTATGGCATAGAAGGTTGTGCCATGTGAATTTTGATAACATTGTCAAAATAAGCTCCAAACAAGCAGTCAAAGATCTATCTAACTTAGTGAAGCCTACTAACACTATATGCAAGGAATGTCAGATGGGAAAACAAACAAGAATTTCATTTTAGAGAAACATCATTCCAATGGAGTACCAGATTTGGTACATACTGATCTATGTGGTCCATCCAGAATCAGAAGTCTACAAGGGGAAAGGTACTTTATGTTGCTTATTGATGATTATTCTAGAATGGTTTGGGTTGCTTTCTTAAGAGAAAAACATGAGGCATTTGAGAAATTCAAAAGCTTCAAAGCTTTGGTAGAAACTGAGATAGGTTTGAAGATCAAATGTTTAAGATCAAACATAGGTGGTGAATTCACTTCCTAAGAGTTCAATTCATTCTGGGAAGAGCATGGAATAAAAGATAGTTATCTGCTCCTTGGACCCCACAATAGAACGAAGTGGTTGAGAGAAAGAACATAAAAAATTTTAGATGTTGAAAAAACTATGATGTTGGAAGGAAATGTTCCTCATTTCTACTAGAGAGGAGCTATAAGCACTGCTATGTATACTATCAACCAGGTGAATGCCAATAGTAATTCTGGTAAGAATCCTTTTGAGCTATGGTTTGGTTATAAACCTACTGTTAAATATTTCAAAATATTTGGAAGTAGATGTTATATCAAAAGTGATGAAGGACTATTTAAGGGTTACTCTACTAAGAGAAAAGCCTACTGGTGCTACAATAAAAGATTAAAGAAAATGGTTGAGAGTGCAAATGTCATAGTTGATGAGGATATTGAAAGATCATCTAGGTACTATGGATATGATTTAGATGACCAAAAATATAGTATTGAGAATGGGAAGAATGGGTAGAAACATAATCAAGCTCAAAGTGTTCCAGTGAATCAAGAAGATAGTGGAAATGCAGAAGAAAGAATAGAAGAACCCAAAAATCCAAGGTATGTAAAACAAAGTCATTCTAAAAGTTAGATCATAGGAGATAAGAACAAAGGTGTACAGACTAGAAGAAGAATTGCAGAAGAATATTTTATGATATCCAAGACTGAGCCTAGCAATGTCAATGAAGCATGTAAAGATGAATATTGGATGGAAGCAATGAAGGAAGAACTGATGCAAATAGAGAAAAATGATACATGGACTCTTGTTCCTAGACCTCAAGACAAAAATGTGATTGGAACCAAATGGGTCTTTCGGAATAAGCTGAATGAACAAGGTGAAGTGATCAAGAATAAAGAAAGACTAGTATGTAAAGGATATTCACAAATGAAAGGTATTGATTTTGAAGAAACTTTTTCCCTTGTTGCTAGAATTGAATCTGTAAGGTTTTATCTTGCTTATGCTACTTTCAAGAACTACAAAGTATATCAAATGGATGTCAAGTCAACATTTTTGAATGGTGAGTTAGAAGAAGAAGTCTATGTTGAGAAACCAGATGGATTTCAATTGATTGATGAAAAGGACATGGTGTGTCAATTGAAGAAAGAACTATATGGACTCAAACAAGCCCCTAGAGCTTGGTATGCTAGATTGGATAAATACTTGTTGAATCTTGGATTCAATAAAGGTACTGCTGAAAACAATTTGTATTTCAAGGTGGATAAGGATAAAGAATTTATCATTGAAGTCTTTGTTGATGAAATTATTTTTGAAGGTGATGATAACTTATGTATGAAATTTGCTGATGAAATGAAAAGTGAATTTGAAATTTCAATGATAGGAGAACTTAAATTATTTTTAGGATTGAAAATTACTCAGTTAGATGATGGAATCTTTATATCTCAGTCCAAGTATGTAAGAGAGTTACTGAAATTTTTTGGCATGGAATATTCAAATCCAGTTGGTACACCCATGGTAACCAGATGCAAATTTTCTTAGAATGAGGATTCTCCTAAGGCTAATCAAACAAGATATAGGTCAATGATTGGTGGATTGCTATATTTAACTCAAACCAGACTAGCCATTATGAATGATGTGTGCATGATTGCTAGATATCAAGTTGATCTGAAGGAATCACATGTGACTGCAATAAAGAGAATTTTCAGATACCTGAAAGGAATAGTTGACTTTGGGTTATGGTATCCAAAGGATGATGATGTTACTCTGAATGCCTTTACAAATGTATATTGGGTAGGAGATGTAAATGAAAGGAAAAGAACAAGTGGTGGTGCGTTCTTCTTGGGAAAAAACTTGGTGTCTTGGCTAAGTAAAAAGAAAAATTTCATTTCCCTATCTACTATTGAGGCATAATATATTGTTGCTGCAAACAATTGTACTCAAGTGTTGTGGATGAAGTAGATGCTGAGAGACATCAAAATTGAGTATGATGAGCCAATTTCTATATTTTGTGACAACTCAAGTGCCATAAACATTTCCAAAAATTTGGTGCTACATTAAAAATAAAGCATATATCTATCAAGTATCACTTTTTGAGAGACAAAGTGAGTGAGAAAGAAGTCAGACTAGAATATGTGCCTACTAAGTAACAAATTGTAGATATCTTCACTAAACCGTTGCCTAAGGATACTTTTGAGTATCTTAGAGGCAAGTTAGGGGTAATTTCCCCTCCTAATCTGAACTAAGATGCAAGTCTTTGCATCAATCCGTGCAGTCACAGTCAGATCTTGTTTCAGATTGATGTTATGATGGCATCTACTCAGGGGGAGTAGTTAGAAGTTTCAGATATGTGGTTTAGAGCATGTGTACTTTTCCACTGATTTCAAAGGGGGAGAAGAGTAATGTGATAAACTTGGGGAGAAGTGAAAAAAATTGTGGAGAAGAGTCATGAGAGAAGAGTAATACTAGAAGTTTAGAAAAAAGGGAGATAAGTGAATAGTTAGTATGTTGATGATTAGAAGGTGTGCATTAAAGGGTTTTTTGTTGAGCCTATCTAGTATGTTGTCTGAAAGTTTTAGTGGTATGCATCAAGATTGAAGAAAGTTACAAAGTGTTGTGCTCCTACAATTACTCTATCACTGTAGCAAGTGTTTCTGAGAGAAGAGAATGCAATTATGGAGAATTGAATTATTGCATATGTTTCTGAGATGTTCATTGATGTTTCAAGATTGTGCTCTATTAGTGTGGTACATCTACGTTGATCGGCGTGTTCATGATTGAAGGTTTTTCCTTGTGTGTTTAATTTTTTCTTATTCTTGTCTGACATGATGATGGTAGTGTGTTGTGAATCCTTATGGATTAATATTTTATTATTTGGCATATTCAAGGATGTTGATTTAGGTCCTCACTATGTTGTGACCAACTTAGGTTGGTGCACATCAAGACTTATTCATGTATTGAGGCCGACAGCTAGTAATTTATTTATTTTATGGCCGACAAAGTAGTTGATGAAATTCCATGTAGCGGATATATAAGAATGATTGTTTCTTCATTTTGAGGTGTGTGTGGTGTGCGAGCATGAAGTGTATATGTGAAATGTGTGAATAAATATCAAATCATTTGAATGCAAAGCAAAGTGTGAAGAAGGTTGAGCGAAGTATATTGTGCCTAACTGGAACTGTAATCAGGCTTAAGAAGAAGCTAATTTATTAGTTCATATTTGGTAGATGGATTTAATCTGATTGTCTTATGTAAGGCAATGAGCCTTCCCTTTGAGTAGTGAGCTCTAGGCAGTGTGCCTTAATGCATGTGCATTCCCTATTCATTTCTCTCATTATACTTCTAATAGGGTATTATCTTGTGGACTAACATCCACCACGGTTTTTCCCCTAATAGGGTTTCCATGTATAAAAATCTTGGTGTTCATGTGTGTCTGATGTGATGTTGATTTATGCTTGCATTGTTAATTATCAGATATGAGATTAAAGGTTGTTTAAGGTTGAATAAGCTTAATTTCTATAACAACTGATTCACCCCCCTCTCAGTTGTCTATCCTTGTTTTGCCAACACCATTAATATAAGATTAAGTGTAATTATTTCCATCATAACCTTGCATCACAAACAAAGATTCATCTTTAGTAATCTTCAAAAGGATTCATTTTATGTGACTTATGATTGGAAATTATCATTAGCTATATAGGGGTTTTGAGACAACTAGTTGTTCTCGGTTTAGTGACATTATTTGGTGCCAGGTTAGCATGTTGGTTTTGGTTTTCATTGATTTGTAATAGTGTATTTTATTTGAATTTAATATCTATTAAGGTATACCCCTCAAAATACCCTCCCATGTTTGAGCCAAGCTTGAAGTGTAGGAGAGAAAACCCACTCTTGTAGATTTGACCTTAAAACCTCCATTCATCTATTGATGAAAAAAATTTACACACTTGATTACTACCCTAGACATGTGAGTGATATTTTATTCTATAAAGTGGAGAAATAATTTTGGGACCCAACAAACCCCTCCTCAAAATTCATAAAATAGAAAAACTATACACTTTACAATATGCTTTCATTTATATATGGATTTTATAGATAAACATATAGAAATGATGCTTGGAAAATTATGAAAGTGTAGATTTATTCAATAGAATCCAAAGTTCAATTCTTAGGTTAATATTGGGTAATGGCTTGATAAGCTTGAACTATGTCTATTTAATCTATACTTCTAGTCAGAGGATAATTGAATTGTTGGGAACTTATGATAGATTATATCCAACTAATTTAAATTTTTGGGTTGATGATAATATGGTCTGGCTAAAAATTTATTGGCTCTTAGATAGGATTATGTGTTTTGATTTTTTTGGTGTTGGTTGATGTGTTTTTGGTTGGTTTTGGTGAGGATATGTGGTGTTGTTTCTTCCTTTCTCCTTTGTTTTGTTGGTTTTTTTGGGTGTTGCTTCTCTGGACTATTTTTTTGTTTCTGTAAGGGATTAGAGCCCTTCCCCTACTTAATCAATAAAAAGCAAATTAGCATAACTAATTTAGTAATTAGTTAGGAATAAATGAATAAATTCAATGAAAATCTATAAAGTGAGAGGAGAATTATCAAGAGATAATAAAAAGATAATTCAGGATGATAAAAGATGGTGCTTCAATGATAAATTAAAAATCAAAGTCTTGTTTAGAGTATGATTTCTCAAAATCAATAAAATCTCAAAGTATTTTAGCTTTATTTATATGCTTAAAAATAATACTTAAAGTTCAATACATTTTCAATGTAAAATTTATGCATATATAATCATATCCAATAAATATTGGGTGGTAATGGGAAGATGAAATAATTCAAACATAAAATACATAAACTTTGAGATAAGTTTTGAAATATTGATTTATATATTGTAAAACTTTAAGATAAAGCTTTAAAAAGTATTTTTAAATTTGAGATTTTTAAATTAAGAGATTGTTAATGTGTGTATATATAGTTGATTCTTTTCTTGAGTTTTTGCACTCCATAGTGATATATTAAAGATAATTGTGTCTTCTATTGCTTTCTCAAAAAAAATATGTTGATGATATTGAAATGAATTCAATGTCTCATTAATTTTATCTAAATCATAACCTTCTATGTTACCAAAATAGAACTAGTATGAGACATAAGTATTTTTAGTTCAATGTGCTTATAGGTTATGGTGGAACCCTCTAAATTTTTCATGTTCCACTGATCTGAAAATGTATTTCCCTGGGTGTTGGTTTGGTCTGATGTGACTAGGGTTTAGGGTTTTGTGTGAGGAGTTATTTTATGTAGAAGATTTTCCCCATTGTCTAAACCCTTGATATTTTGTTCTATTCTTTTGTTGACCTATTATCACCTATTTTCAGTTGGTCTAAAACAACTTGAGTCATTGAAGTCCATATATCACTAGCCCCTCATGGTTAGGATCTCCTGCTACCCTTAGCTAAATCTTTTCACATTCCTAGGTCCTTGAAATTACTTTATTTTATAAGGTCAATATCTAGCCTTGTTTGGTCTTTACATCCTTTGTTGAAAATGTTATTAAATCCTTCAAGACCTTATTGTGCATCATCCTAGGAGATCACCTCCTTTAAAACAACTTACTACACATTCAAATTTCAATTACTTAAGTGATTGCTCTCACTGAAGTTGTTTTTGTTATTGAGTTCACTACCATGATGAGCGATGGACCGAATGGTTCTCTTTTGCATCACGTGTCGCTGAAATTTTTTTCTCTTCATGATTGATTACCATGATGAGTGATATGGTTGTGTTCCTTTCATATTGTTTATCGCTCAAATATTCCAGCTTCACGATTCCATTACTGCGAAGTGCGATGGACATTGTCTTTTATTTGTGTCACACAGTCGCAAAAGTATTTCATGGAATTTTTCATTTACTATGATGACCGATGGGAATGTGTTGAATGGAGGGGTGTGATCTTGACACTTGTCAAAATTTGATGCTATTTTTGGTTTTGCTTGTCACTGAAGACACTCTCAATTCAAAGTCAGTTATGGCGATGTGTGATGGCTTGTGGTTATGTTGTGTTATCACTGGAGGGTCCTCCTCATTGAAATACCAATGCAACCTTGTCACATTTTTGTGACAAGAGATGAGGGATATGCCAAGGAATATTCTCTCCAATGGGGGTTTTGTCGCTTATCATTGAAGTTTTGACATAACTTCGTGGCATTACTGTGATGAGTGATGGTGTCCAGAATATATTGTGAGTTAGTGGATGACAACATGGCAATTGCTCAGAGCACCATCATTGTTTTAAGGCACAATTGTTAAAGCACAAAGTGATGGTTAAGGAGAAACATTGATTTTATTCTAAATCAAATGAGATCAATGAATATGGTTTAAACTAGAATGGATACTTGTCAATTCGCTCGTGCGAACAATCTATCAACCATTAATGGTGAATGCACAACAATTTAGAGTCAAAAGGAGGGTTGTTGAGTATTTTTATTTTACAATTGAAGTCGTCATGAGGAAAGTAACAAGCTAAGTGAAGAAGAGAAGAAAGAAAAGCTCCTGGTAAGGTGAATTCCGAAGAAAAAAATTCTAATTTTCTTGGGTAAGTTGATTTCTTGGCCTTTGTGGGTAATTTGTGCATGGATTTGTCTAGAAATTAGGTAAGTTGTTAGGGTTGGTGATCTGAATTATCATTTTTGTGGTTCAAAAGGGGAATTGGAATTATTACTTATAGGGTTTGGGGTAGAGAGGTTGCAAATTTTGTTTTTAATTTGAATCCTTTGGATTTAAGGAACTTAAGGTGCAATTCCTTATTTTATTGAAACCCTAGTTTTATTACGTAGTAAGTATGAGTGAACCCAAGAGGTCTTTTGTTAATCCTAAAAGAAAAATCACTCAAAAGAGGGTTAAAAAACCTAAACCCCGGGATAATGAACCTAAACCTGAAGTAGTGGAGAGGCCTAAAAAAAAAAGAACTGTAAAGAAGGATCATCCTAGGTTTATGGAAGAACCCCCTAAGGACCCAACTGTAGAAATTAAGAAGGTGGGAAAGAGAAAAACCGGTGAAGGGACTTTGATGTCTCACTTCAAAGACTCTACCTTTGGGATTGGTGATGTTGCATTGCCACAGAGTGGTTGGGAATTATTTCATTATACTTTCAAAAGGAGAACTACAAATCACCCCACCTATAACTTATAGACTTGTGACATAGGAAAGTTGGTTTACCCTAATGTATTTTTCAAGGTAGATTTAATGCTTGAACTATCTAGGAGCTATGATCCATTGGATAGAATAATCAATATTTTTTTAGACTTTCTTCATATGCTAGAAATCTCGATGAGCTAGATAATGGATCCATTTTATTTGAACCCATCTGCCTCTGATTCCATCAATTTCTACAAGATGTACAATGAATATGAGAAAAATAAGTTTGGGTACAAGAAGGGTGTCCTACCTGTACACAAAAGGTGAGATTTGAAGAAAAATGGCGTGCCTTTTAGCCCCCTTGAGATGGAACCTTTTGATTGTGTTAACTTTGAAGATTACTTCAAGAATACCAATTATGCATTATGTCGAGTTTTGCATAAGAAGTATGATATTAAAATGGATATTGCCTTGATGACCCTAGCAATTAATATTCATCATAAGTATTAGAACAGGGTTTAGAATTATTGTTCCTACATTGCTCAACATTTGCATGAGGACTTGATGAAATGGAAAGATGCAACTCCATTTTCTTACATACATTATTCTTTGTTGATGTACTTGTTATTATGGAAGATTAAAAAGGTAATGAGAAATTTTATAAAATTGAGAGAAAGAGACAACATGGGCAATGAGTTTCCTATGCATATGTGGACACATATTCAGGATATGCACTGTCCACATTTTGATTATTATATTTTTTGCAATATTTTCAAGTTCTTGGTGCTAGAGCAGTTGGGTTTGAAGCCCATTGATAGAATTTCACAAGCTATTAAGGAAATTTTAAGGCACATGGAGTATGAAGAGGATACTAAAAAGAAATTCAATTGGGGAGATTGGTATACTCATACCATTTATACAACTATCAAAATTTATGGAGCCCTAGTGCTACCTCACAAGTTGCCAATATATATGTCGAATAGAAAATCATTCATGGAAACTAATGTGGCAACTGAATTCCATGGACAAAGAACACTTTAGAAGAAAAAAAGGTATCTCTTGTGAACCTTGATTGTGGATTTGTATATTTCACCTATACCTCAAAGGAGGGCATTAAGAGGTTTGTCTCTCTTCTAAATAATTACAGATTGAAACAAGAAGTCATAAGGTTTTGTGACCCTAAAGGGGTGATTTCTGCTGAAAGAAAAATAAGAGGGTTGTCAGGAAAGTACCATGAGTTCCTCTTTCAGGAGGATGTGATAAAAAAATTATCCTCTAATGAAGAAGTTATAGCAAGGGAAAATGTATGGTGAACAATATTTGCAATTGAAGAAAAAATGTTGAAGGAAAACCCTGTCTATATCAACCCTTATTTTGAGATAGAGGACAAATATGTACAAGAAAAGTTAATGCTTGGTGATTTTAATGATAAGAGTTTCTTTGAGAAGATTAAGCAATACGAGGTTTAGGCCAAGGTGGCCAAAGAAAACAATGATGCATAGTTGAAGAGCTAGCTAGCTCAACCCTTTACTCTAGGCATCCATGTGCGAACAAAAGAGATAGGTGAACAAGATGTAGTCACTCCATTAGTGGCTTATTCGATAAGTGAGCAGATTGGTGTGCCTCAAATCCCTGATTTATTTGGAGAGCATATCCCCATGGAGCAATAGGTGGATCAATAATTCTATGAGGAAAAAGATGATGCCTTAAATATAGTGGTTCCTCCTAGCAGGATTGTGAAGTGGGAATACAATGAGGTTGAGGATGATGATTCCAGAATAAAGTCCTATGATGAATTCATGTGTGATGATTATTTTGTCAAAACCAAAGAATTCATAGAATTTTTCATCCATATAAAGGGCTCTGACATTAAAAGAAGGATTGAGGAAGCAAAAGAGAATATTGACCCCTCCCTACAAGAAGAAGTTGAGGAGGAGGAGGATAAAATAGTGCAGGAGATTGTTGGCATGTCACCAAATGAGGCAAGAGAATTGGTGAAAGGAAGTGGGGCACTCTTATTTCCCAGATGGGAAATATCATCTACTATTACACTTGATGCAATTAGAAAGGATCTAGATGCTTCTGTATTTGAAGAAGTTTTTGGTTCACGTTTTAACTCTAAGCTGCATACACTTGCCATTTGTTCTATGGAACCAAACATGGGGAAGCTTGAAGTCATAAAGTCTGTGGAAAAGGAGATTGGAGCAATAGTTATCAAAAGGGCTACATAAATGACTACCACTATAGCTACACAATTGACAATGCATGTTGCAATGTTGACTATGGATACTACTCAGATTACAAAGGCTAGCTATAAGAAGTTGTTGGATAGATACAAAGAATTAATGGGTGAACACAATAAAGTGCTTGCCATTGCACAAAGGGGTCTACCATCTCCAAAAAATTATACCTCAGATTTGTCAACACAGGACATAGAAACCCTATCATTGAGAATTCATAATTCAAATCAAGATTTGAAATTAGAAAAGGAGAATACAAGGAAGACTAAACTAGAAACAGTTAAAGTGGGAAATGATTATTTTGAATATGTACTAGAATATAGAGTGAAAAAATTGGTCAATAGAGTTGATGATGTTTGGGCTGCTTAAAAGAACATCCATGAAGCTCACATAAAAAATTTGTAGGTTCAAAGAGATTTTCAAACTAAGTGGAGCAAGTGGAGCACCAGAGTAGGAAAACTTAAGGAGATGATGCCTAAGATACATGAGGATAATGAGGCTCCTACTAATATTCTCGAAATATTGCAAGACATTAACCTAATAAATGAAATTATAACTTTTCATGGGAAGTTAGGGATGCAACTCCAAAAAACGTTAAGAATGTTTAGGGAGATGGAGGATCATGACATGCCCAAAATACTTGATGTTAAAGGTGATCTGAAGGAGTTTTCTAAGTGGAATGATGAGCTGAGAAATTTTCTCTCATAGGTTAAGACAATGTTAATTGTAGTTGATTACTCCATGTTGAATCCCAATTTTGACAAAATGGTTGGAGTGGAAATGAGAATGGATATATTTGTTAAAGAATCTAGTGCTTTAATTGATGCAAGGTATGCTCAACATAGTGAAAAACTGCATACCCTGTTGCACATGAGCTGGACAACCAAAGATGAGTTCAACACATGGTTGGAGAAGTTCACTTAATGAGCCTGTGTATGAAAGGTGATAAAAAACATGGTGAATAACAGAAAGGAGAGAAACAATGCATAGTCCAGAACTAGTATAGATTATGATTTTGTTGAAGTATTGCAAAATATTGTTATCTCCTCAATATAAAGATTGGTGGCACAAATGCTGACTTGGATAGGTCGATTCTCTCTCTTTTTATTTATTTTCATGCTTTAGAGTTTTGTTGACTGGGCGCACACATGGATAACACTTTTGGCTCATGAGGAAGATATTTTGATGCTATTGCAACAAATGAAGAGTGCCTTTTGGAAGGTTGGGTGTATCTTCCTCAACAAATAGAAATAAGTTTCGTCTTATATGCTTTCCCCCCACTTTGTAGAGTGCAAATATAACCATCTGGGGGAATTTTGAAATTGAAATTGAAATGTATGTCAAATGTAAATGTGACTTTAATTGTAATTTGGCCTGATGCTTACTACTCATATGTTTCTATAAATGGGAATTCAAGGCCAATTACATAGGTCTTTTGATGATTAAGCAATTTTGAGCTCATGTAAGAGTAATTTTGTAGTTCAAGCACAAAGAAATTGAGTACTGTTGAGTCTTAGGAATATATTCAAAATTGTAATAGGCTTAATGGTTTTATAGTAGCAATGATGTATGGATGGTAATTGCACATTCTGGATTAGTTTCTCTCCTTTGTATTTGTTCTTTCGAATTATGAATAAAGGAATCAAGGTTCTTTTATTTGTCTTTGACCACTCTGGTTGAATGTGTGATTTCATTTCTTCTTTAATTCAAAGAGCTAGGTAATTGCTTAAATGAGATCATAGGTTTGTGAGATGAAATTCAAGGATTATTAAGTAGTTTCTATTTTTGGATACATCGAGTTGATATATTGCAAAGCATCATATTAATAGTCTTTAAATAATTGTTTTAATTGCTAATGTACTACAGTTTATTGCAAGTATGAGTCTGTTGCCCAATTGAAAAAGCACTGGTCCATTTTTTTGGTTATCCTTGATGTTAGTGAGCCTTCTTGTACTTGACAGAGAACACAAATTTTAATTACAATTTTTGACACACCTATAGTTGCAGTATAGTGGTATGAAGTACCACTCATTCTTGGCTTTAGGTATAATTCATTAAAGGATTAGCCAAATCCTTAAGGAATTTTTTCTATTAGAATTTGATAGGGATGTATCTATTTGTTTCAATGTTCATGATAGAATGGCACACAAATATCATATAAACATTATCAAGATCACCCTCCTGGGTTTCACAGAGCTCGAAGAGTAGAGTTCTAGCCTAGCAAGCTAGTACCTATTTGTTGTTCAATTCTCACCACTATTTACCATTGAGTTGTGGAAAATTCATAGATAGTGAATGAGATGAAGTTTGGTTCTAAAAAAATAACCAATAGATTGGTGCCTCTACTAGGGATATTTCTATTCCAATGTCTCTAGTTCAGATCTTGTATAGTCAAAGTCAAGTTTTTTTTATTGTTCTTCACTATTGGGATAACAATTTATTTAAATTTTCATCATATAAGTCAAGTCCAATTTTATGTGTCAAGTTTTGGTTCATTCCTTCATCTTGTGTTAGGTTATGTTCAAAGTCTTCTCTGAGATTGCAAGTGCAACTCCAAAGTGTGATAAATTTCTATTTCCCAGTATCCTGGATGGCAACTCCGAGATATTTTGTTCTAGTGCAAGATTAAATTCTAAAAGAGAAAGTGAGAGGGAGAATTTTGAGAGGTGATTCAACACCATGAAGAAGATCAGAAATTACATGAAGAATCATCTTGAGTAGAAACTGGATTCCAAGATTTCAAAGGACAAGCAACCAACCTAGGTAAAGAAAAATGTAGAATCAAGTAAGTCTGTTGAACTTCCCTTTGATCCATCACCTACTTTGAATAATGATGTAAATAATGCAAATATTCATGAGGAGGCATGTGAAGTTGAGGTGCCTAGTGTGAATCAAGGAATTTTTCCCAATGAGGAAGTTTTTGATAAGGAACTTGATGTTTCAAGAGAAGAGGATAAGTGAGAATTCTAGAAAAATAGTAAGGGGTTCTTAGATCTATTTTCCCCTAGATTTGGGTCTGTCTTTGATGATGGAAATTTCAAGAAAAGAGGTGAATCCCCTACTGAAGCCTTGCACCATTCCCCTGATAGAGAAGTAACAAACCTCATTTATTATACTCTTGAGCCAAGTGAGTCTGGAGATGTCCTGGACGATGAAGAGGATATAGACAAAGATATGCGAGTCTTAGAAGAGGAAGAGCTTAGAATTAAGAAAGAGGAAGAATGTAGGCTCAAGGAGTTAGAGGAAAGGAAAGGAAGGGATTCAAAGGAAAAGGAGGATAGAATTAAAGCTAAGATCCTTGAAAGAGATGCTCAAAAGAAAAGAATTGAGAAGATGGAAGAAGTTGCAAAGCAGAAGGTGATTGCTAAGAATACTTCTAAATCTACTACTGAGACAAATTTCACCCCTCCTAAGGTAACCATCCCAATGGGAATAGGTCTACTGCTAGAACTTACACTACATCTGTTGCAGCCACTAAAACCTTAGATCCATTTATTGTTGCTAATAAATCATAATATGTAGATCATGGGAAGAAGCCCATTGACCAACTTAAGAAAAATACCTTTAATACTTTTAGTACCAACACCAATACAATTAAAAATACCTCATCCAATAGTGCTTTCACCAAAAACATTAAGATTAATCCCATTGCATCAAGTGCCCCCCAGATCTTGAGATCCTAAGATTGCAACTAGAAAATGACAAGTTGCTTCAAGAGATGAAGAAAACTGAAATTAAATTTGAAAATGTAGAAATAGCCAAAAAGATATCCTTCCTCAAGATCTCTATACTTGACCCAATAGCTTCAAGCTCTAGACATACTGATAGCGATTCATAGAAGAAAAAATCTAAGGGACACAATCTTGGTAGGGGTGGTGGTGGAGACCAAGGTGGTGGAGGTGGAGGGAACCACAAGAATAAGAATACATATTGTGAAGATGGAGAAGGAGGTAGTTGTGATGAAAAGAAGAATGTAGGTGATGGTAATGATGGATATGGAAAGGTTAAGGATAAGAACCAATCTGATGACCGAATGAATGATGAGACTAGAAATTATCGTAGAGACCAAGCTACTAGGAGGCCAATGCAAGTGGAAAGGTATGAACAGTTGTGCTTTATTGTAATTCTCGATTATCCAATCTATTTCTTGAAGATTTCAGACCTGCATTGGTGAGGTTCTTTGGTAGCAATTCCTTAAGTGGTGAGGACCACCTCAAATCATTTTCTAATTTCATGGATGATTTTGAAGTAGAAGCTAAGGATGTGATGATGAAATTATTCATCTAGTCACTCACTGAGGATGCCAGAGAATGGTATAGAAGTTTACTTGCTGAGAGTATTAGCTCTTTGGAGGATTTTAAGAGGTTGTTCAAAGAGTATTATGGTGCTAAATTGATTCAATGTTTCTTGTAAATTGGTTCAATAATATTGCTAAAGGTTCCAATGAGGTTGTAGATGATTTTAATGCGAGGTTTCAAAAGGCTATGAAAAGGTTTCCTCCTTACTTATAGTTAAATGATAATGTATGCCTGGTGAATTATTGTAATTCCTTTGATGCAAAGATGAGCTATCACTTATTGGATAAAAATCCTTAGACATTGAGAGAGTCTTATAAGATGGTCATCCATATTTAGAGTATTAGTAGATCAAATGGTAAGGTTGCGAGAAGGGGTGATGTAAAACTCCTAAAGAATCCAAAGAGAGAGGATACAAATTTTGGTGTGAAGGGAAGTTCACTTGAGGATAAGATTGAAAATTTTACTAGTACCATGAAGGATCTAAGCAATAGAATTGCAAGGTAAGAAAAAGGTCTATCAAATGAGAAGTCCAACTATCACAAATATGACAAACCTCCCCAGCTGTAAGATCATCCATATAATACAAATTGACATAATGGGAAACCCATTCCTAATAATCATAAGAATTCTCAAAATAAGGTCCCTCCACATCCTTTGCAGAAGTACTCAACCAATTTATTTGATGAGACCCCTTGGTGCATGGTTCGTTAGATGCCACATTCCTCTCACCAATGTGCAATTGCACAGTTGGTTGAGGTTGAGGAGGATGTGCCTGAAGAGTATGATCAATCTTAGGAGGATGATGTTGAAGTAAATATGATCATGGATCAATCTGATTTTGCTGACAATGAATTCTCATTTGGTATGGAGTCTCATGAACTTGATGTGGATGACCAAAGGCATATAGCTAGTACATATCACCAACAAGTTCTTTTTGATGAAGATGATGATAATGGTAATGAAGTGTATGAATTGGAGGCATCTAAAGATGATGTGTCTCTAAGGAGATATTAAAATGAAGAAATTGCAAGATATACATTGGCCTTGGATGCACAAGCCAGAGGTTCACATCATTCGAGGAAAAAAATAGTGGGTGGTGACCAGGGTAGCCCTGTTGGTCTCTTTATCAATGAGAAAAATATGAAAGGCAAGGAGAAAAAATATGATGGCAAAGGATAAGGACTTAGGGGAAAGGAAAGTAAGGGAGAATTTTTTTTGGCTAAGAGAGTCGATAAACCAAAAATACATGGAGAGCCCAAGTTCCCTATTGTAAAGACAAAAGCATAAAAGTAGAGTTATGAATCTGCAACAAAGGATGCCAAGCCTAGAGTTGAAACAACAAGGGATCAATAGAAGGAGAGTAGTACAAAACAAGGTATGGTCCCAATTGATTTGCCTAAATACACTCTTGTTGATATGTTTCAGTTGCTTAGTCAAGTAAAAGTGTTTTTCCCTTTGCTTGAGATGATGAGAATTGATGAGCACAAAAAAAAGGAATTAGCCCTTAACAATGGTTCTACTACAACCTATAATGACCTAGTGGTGTCCACTCCACCCCGAGTGAGTTAAAAGGAAAAGAAAGATAAGGAGATTGAGGGAGTAATAATTGAGATCCCTCATATTTTTCTAGGAAATTTAGTGATAGCTTGTCCTAGAAAGATAGACCCATTTTTTATCACATTGATTGTTGAGGGAATTTTTTTGAAAAATTGTATCATTGATTCTAGAGCATCCAACAATATAATACCATCCAAGATCATGGAGGCACTAGGATTAAAATTTGATAGTACCCATGGAAAATGCTATGTTATGGAATCAAGGGAAGTCCTTGTGACCAGTGTAATCAATGAGCTTTCCTATAGACTAGCTGCATATCTAGAGAAATATTTCAAGATGAGTGTAGTGGTAGTAGATATCCCACCCAACAATGGAATGTTGTTGTCTAGGAAATGGAGTGCTTCCATGAGGGGTAACATGTTGTGTTATATGTCTTATGTTATTTTTCCTATAAATGGTAAGGATGCCCAATTGGTTAGAGAACCAAAAGTGCCCCATATACTGGAATATGCTCTTGAGGATGATATAATCTATTTTTTGGATACTAATATTAGTGAGTTTAAGGTGGAGGAGATACCAAGAGAAAGTGATAGGTGGCCTGCACCCATAAACAATGAAGTTACAAGGTTATTTGATAAGGATGGACTCTGGAAGATGTGTTTTGATGGTGCAAGTTCTAAAGAAGGCTTTGGTGCAGGTATATTGTCAGTGTCACCTAGTGGCAACACATAAGTTTTCTTTCACTTTGTCTTTTGTATACAAAAAAATGTGGCAGAGTATGAGGCATTGTTACTAGGGCTAAGAATAGATGAAAAAAATGGGATAAAGAAGTTAATGGTGATAGGTGATTATGAGTTGATGATATCCCAGGTGAGATCCAAATATTCTTGTAAGAATAACAGATTAAAACAATATAGGAATGCTATCTAGGATCCCATTGAGTAATTTTATGCATTCAGAATTGATTAGATTGAGAGAGGTCATAATAGAGTGGCAGACCTACTTGCAAACATCACACTAAGACCTGATGATATAAATTTTGTAGGTATCTCCAAGGTTGAGGTACAAGCAAGGCCATCAATCCCTGATAATGTATATAATTGGAAAATATTCAATGATGATGAAGATATTTTGAAGTGTGTTGATGAATACGAGAGTTAGGAGATTGACTTCAGGGATTTTGTTCAAAACATTGGTGGTAAGGATACAGTCTTTGGAAATGAAGTCATTCAGCTAAAGACAAATAAGATCCCCAAAGGCCTTGTAACACTAGAGAGAGTATTTGATAATTAGGACAAAAGTAACGCCAAAACAACTACTACCCATCCAAAGGACTTAGAAGAAGTAAACTTGGAGACTGAAATGCCCCTAAAAAGGTATATGTGGGGAAAAAAATTAAACCCAAGATCAAGGAAATGTTGATTACCTTATTGAGAAAATATCGACACGTCTTTTCTTGGTCATATGATGACCTGAAAACATATAGGGAGGAACTTTTCCAACATGAGATTCCCCTAAAAGATAAATTCCAAACCTTTCAAGTAGAAGCAAAGACCCATCAATCCAACCTTAGCTTCGAAAATGCAGGAGGAAGTGGTTAAGATAAGGGATGATGGCATCATAAATCCTATTAGAAATTCCTCGTGGGTGTCTAATTCAGTTCTAGTTAGGAAGAAAAATGGTGATATAAGGTTGTGTGTTGATTTCAGTAATTTGAACATATCATCATTGAAAGATAACTATCCACTACACTACTGAATTTGACCCTGATTTCCGATGGAAATTCATCGGACTAATGATGATCTATTGTCAGTCGATCAACAAATCACATAAATCAGCGCCATCACTCACTTTTCATCTATATCTCGATAGACTGTAAAACGTCGAACGCACGACACAAGATCGTCGAAACCGCGACGTCGCCTTCGTCAATCGCGCAACGAACAATGGCTGGACCATGGGTGGCATACCGTCGATGAAATGTCGAAGTAGTGACATACGTTCATCGAAATTGAGATGACAGTTTCGTTGCTCTAGCGACGAACAGTACGTGGAGCACGAGCGACATATCATTGATGGAGCGTCGGAGCAGCAACATACGTTCATTGAAACTGCGACATCGCCTTCGTCAATCGCGTGATGAATAGTACACGGAGCATGGGCGGTATACCATCGATGAAGCATTGGAGTAGCAACATACATTTGTTAGAACTGCGATGCCGCCTTCGTCGATCGTGTGATGAACAGTACGCGGAGCACGGGTGGCATACTGTTGATGAAGCATCGAAGCAATGATATACATTCGTCGGAACCGAGATGACAGTTTCATCGCTCTAGTGATGAATAGTATGCGAAGCATGGGCTGCATACCTTTGCCAAACCGTCAGATTAACAACATAATTTTGTCGAACGCATGACGAAATAGGCAAGTCATTATGATGAAAGTTCGTCGGATACATTGTAGATTCGTTGGACCCTTTTTGCGGTTCGTCGCAATTTCGATGGAAAAATGCAATTTTTTTAATAGAAAAAATAATCGTTGAAATGTAGGTAGGAATCTTGGTGACATAGTTGAGATCGAAAGAATAATCATTGGGGAGACTCACCATGTCAGGGAAACTATAGAATATCCTAGCGATACATGATCTCTTGTCGATGAAGATACAAATGGATCAAAATACTTATCAGGGTGACTCTGGGCGATATATAAAAGTAGTAGGAGGCTCCAAAGTGCATCCATAGGGATAATGATAGGACATAAGGATAGGTCAATCAGAAAGAGAAAGTTGATGTGCCAAGACCATGAGCATTTAATAGGGGTAGTAAAAGACAAGATGGATTGTCATCAATGCTTACAGATTGTCATCAATGCTCACAGATTGGAAGACTTCATTATGAAAATTTAGATCACAATATGATTAACCCTGTTTGGACAAATGCAATGAAATTAGTGTCAAGAGTTAAGAGGCCATTCAACTTTGAATTTCAATAAATTATTGTATGCATTGAGTAAGTGTTTACAAGGTAGAAAAAGGACAGTCATATGACTGTTTAAAATATCAAACAACATGTCAGTTGTTTTGTTTAATTAGGCTTACAGAGGCAGGGATTTATCATTTTTTGCATACATCTGCAGTCCAAGCTCTAGGCCTGCATTATTTGGTTACTATGTATGAGAATTGAGCAATGAATAATTGTATAATATGGAGGCTATGGATGATATTATGATGGAAACATTTGATGTTGATCAACAATTGGAGAAAAATATAAAACCTATGATGAGTCATGAGATCAAGGGGACTGTCATGGACAACAAGCACAACCTACGAACTGGATTCTAATTTTGCTAAAAAAGAAAAACTCAAACTAGTGAATATTAAACTACACACTAGAATCTAAATTTGTGGAAAATGAGCAATTTGGTGAGAAAAAGTACCTGTAGTGCGTCTTGGATACTTAGCTAGTGTACTAAAAAATAGGATTACAAACCCAAAATTATTCTCACTCTGAAAATTCAATAGAAAAATACAGAATGTTATCCTGGATACTTAGCTCTTAGACAGTCAATAAAACAATATGAGCATGATTATGAATGGTTTTACCTGGTCCCACTCTTGATCTCCATGTTTGAGAGCCTTCTCTTTAAAACCCCATGAATCCACTATGATCCATTGCTGCCAAAAGAGATATTAATGTGTAAACAAGGAGCAACATTTAGAAAAAATGGTTGTTGATTTCTTCTAAGAAATTTAGAGACTACAAAAAAGAAGATACCTGATGGGGATCATGTGGACTTCCTAGAGAAAGCACTGCAATATGGCCTCGAGTAGCAATGAAAAACTTTGGATTAGCTTCACAGTAAATCCTAACAACATGACATTGAAAGTTGCTCAGGTACGGGGTCCTCTCCCCTAGATTAAATTAAGGAAAACATTATTGTAAACACAATATGTATAGAAGAATATGAATGTAAAGGAAAATGGATATTAGCAAAACATAAATGTAAATAAAAGTAGTCCAAGTAGAAAATGAATCGAAATTGGTCTTGAACAAATAAAATCATACCCAATTAGCATTAACTTATACTGACCTTGTACTCATTGCCATTGTCAATCTTGAAGGTTACTTTGATGTCTTCTATAGAAAGATATGTAATGCCATATTTGAAATTATGTAGATTATTTTTTTGATTCTTCTCCATTTTGATATTTTCTTTCAAAAAGTCATAGAAAGATATGTAATGCCATATTTGAAACTTACATATTTTAATTTTACTAGTTCTGTAATTATAGGATATGATTCCAACAATTGTGAAACGCATTGGCAATATGCTATATGAATGAAGTAAACTATGGAATTGGAAAGTGTAAAGCCAAATTCCTTAACCTTTTCCAGCATCCTTCTTGCCCATTTTAAAACATGTGCTTTGGAACAAGGCATGAAAATCCATCTAAGTATAATGAAAAGGAGATTTTTTTCAGATATTACATTACAGTAAGTTGAATGAATGTAAGTAGAGATATTTTAGCTTACCTGCAGATGGTACAAAATTTCATGGTTAAGTGGAAGCCTCCCATCAACAAAAAGATCCAAATATCCATGTATCTATCTCAATCAAGCCTCTAAACCCTTCAGAGTTGTCAAATTTTCCACTAACCTATTATGCACAAAAGTCAAATTTTAGAGACCACTAAAATAAAAATAAAAAACAGAGCTTTGAAACCAAATCCACACACAACACAATTTTCATAGTGAAAATTTAGCACTTTCTTTCATCTTTTCATATTGGTTTGATCCTTCAAACGATGCATTTCTTATATTGAAAAGTGCATTACATACCTTATTGAGCTTCTCTTTGTTTTGAGAATAGTTTAATATTCTCTACTTAACAGGGCCAACCATGTGAAGGTGGAAGCTCATTTGGCCCCTCACACCCCCCTCACATCACTCTCAATTCCCCATACCCGATCATATAACATTAATCATTCATTCATCCATTAATAACATATAACATTCATTCATTTATCCTACATTAATAAAATATAACATTCATTCATTAACATATTCACATTCCTTTCATTCATCCATTAATAACATATAACATTCATTCATTAACATATAACATTCATTCATTAACATATTCACATTCATTCATTAACATATTTCTTTTTTTCAATTTTTACATATTATCAAAAAATATGGCTGTCATAATATGATTACAATCACTTTTTTTTTGTTTCTTTTTTGCAACTAAAAAAAGTTGAAGTGGAGTATCATTTTCAAAATCATCTGTCCCCCCTTGAGTTGTTCTGAGCTCTGCTCGTGATCTTAATGTATGCCTAGTCGTGTACTCAGAACGTGGACACGACTACAAGGGGGGGTCTGCTGCAATAGCAACAAAATGTTAAATTGATATGTTTTATTATTATTGTTACACGTATTTCACTAATTAAAAGAACATCAAAGTGGTACTCTTTACCTAATTGGGCCACATCATGTTCCTGATATTGTCTTATAGCCTCATGCTCAACATGCTGAACACCCTCTAAATCCTGATTTGGAGTTGAAACACGAAAGATTACATTAATTAATACACCAATTGCAATTAAATATGTTTAAAAGAACATTAGAGTGGTCCTCTTTACCTGATGGAGCCACATCATGTTCCCGAACTTGTCTAGCCTGATCATGCTCTACATGCTCTAAAGTTGAAACATGAAAGGTTACATTGATTAATACACCAAATGCAATTAAAGATGTTTAATTGTATTAATCCATACTGCATTTTGTATAGCACATGAATACATCTAGTACCGGGATGCACACCATGGCATTCATTTGTAGGTTGTGCTCCACCCTCACCAGGCTGCATTCCAATGTCATGTGCAATATTATCATTGCTATCTGTGTAAAACAAATAGGCACATTATTATGGTGGAAATTAATATTGAATAGATTGCACAAGTATTCAATTTTAAATAAACTTTATTGAGTTTATTTACCTGTGTGTTGGATGCAATGGAAGATTGTGTTTGCCCAGTCGAAACTCTTAGCTATTCAGTCAGGGCTCCATAGCCTTGGTGGAAGGCAATATTCAGGTCCTCTTCTATGGGCACTCTGTTGAAATCATAGCCCTGCATTTTTGCATGCGATCATGAATTTTGCTTCTATGGTGTGATAAAACCAAAATTGTTTGCAATTTATTAGTTGGATGCAATATTTCATTTATTGATACTTACAAATCATTCCGCTATTTTCATATAACCACCAAAGCCAAGTTTGTGTTGTTCGTGTTTTTCTAGTCTTACCTTTGTTGCCTTTGATGTGTCGGGTAGCCTATGAAAAATTTGAAATACGTTAGATTATGTAAAAAGAAAGATTAATCAGTATATAATTAAATTGTTGATAGTATCGCATACCTTCCTTGGCCCAGTGGTGTCTTTCCTTTTTTCTTTTCAGCCTTCTCCTTTCCATCTGACACCAAGTCCTTCCACTCCCTCTCCAGAATCATGGGGTGACGCTCGTACTTTCTGTTCTTCTGTAAATGTGACCTATATTGATCCCTCACATACTTTAGATAGGTACCAGCTTTCTTAAGGACCTTGGTTCGATTGAATGTTTTATCACCGAACAACACAACTAAACGGTTAATGAGCTCATCTTTTAAAGCTTGATTTTGGGCATTCCACCGTGTATGTATGGTGGGCCCAAAGAGCTCCAATGTTATAAGATCACTTAGATGTTTATAAAAAACATCATTTCTTGCAAAATGATCATGGGATCATTAGTCTATAAAGAGTGATCAATAAGTAAATTTCAATTGGATTATATATAATAATAATTAAAACATTTTAAAGTAACTGGGACCCTGTCTATCTTTATGGGAAGGAAATCCTCGATCACCACAAATGTGACTAGAAATTTTCTCATACTAGTAATACGGGAAGATCCAGGAAATGTTGCTAAAACATCACCAATACTAGCGGCCTCTGTATCCATAGGTACTGGCACATGTAGTGGCATGTGTTTGCTGTCAGACGATGCACTACCGAATGCCTGCATGGTATGTGTTGCCAACATTCCAGTTGAAAATATAGGCATGGATAATGGGCTTGGATGATGTGTTGTATGTGCAGGAAGATCAAGATTGACACTTGTATTGACCCCTACTTCTTGAGCAACACTTGCAGTACCTTGATCATGGCTAACAACATGACGAGGACGCAAATAATCTTGTAAAAACAACACATATTTTAGTTCATGACATAAAAGAGTACAAAATATAAAAGCATGAATGAACTTATGTTATAATTAAAGATCTCATGACAGCTTACTTGCAAGTTTTGTGCTCTCTCAGACAATATTTTAACCCTTTCTCTTATCTCATCTGTTTGAGGCACTATGAATACCAACTTAAGGATTTCTTCATTGCATTTTTTTTGGGCCTTCCTCATCATATCCACAGGGTTTGCGAAAAATGCGATGTCATCATTGCATAATAGTGATTGCACCTCCATATGGATGCTCTCCTGTGCTGATGGTGCCTTTCCCCGATCAACCGTCTGCAACAAGAATATTAAAAACATTATCGAAATTAACCCAATAAACTCATGAAAAAAGCATAATAATAAAAATTTTTGCTTGTAGCTAATTTGTACAATTACAATGAGGTAAACTTGTCGGATATAAGCGCCTGAAGATGGATTGTGATCTGCGCTCTGGGCTGGAGCCTTCCTCGTATGATCAATGTCCCACTATGCCAAAATATAAATATAAAAAACATTACCGAAATGAAACCAATAGACTTACGGAAAAAACATAATAATAAAATGCATATTGGAGTCATTAATTGGAGGTTGGGTAAAATGTTATATAGTACATACCACCCACATAGTAATTGTGTTTGTATCTAAGCGATTAAAATTGTAATCGATTAGCAACTCTTCCCCTGCAGTTATTGATTTAATCGCACATATGAATACACAGTTTCCCTCTCGCACCTTGAATATACAATTGGGTTGCTTATTTGTTGACCCAAGTCATGTACTATTTATAAACCCTGCAATATTCCTTGATGCTTTTGGCCTCCCATCAATGTACCTAGCCACTCCTTTATTTTGATCCTTATCTTTTAGTTGTATATAATTTGATGATAGTGCATACCTACGCATACTTCATGTATATCAAACCAGCTAGGGTCCAACATACTCCATCAAATCAGTAACTTTGTTGCAACAGACCTTTATGCCGTCCATGCAAAATAGGCCGAAACCATGTAATGACGATGGTGCTATGCGATATATTCTCTCGTTGACACAAAGATCAGTGTTTATTGGAGGAAGTTCCTTGGGTACCCATTGTTTCCATAGATGTTTGTACCTCAAGGGCACCTCGATTTCGCCTATGCTCTCATCATCATAAGAACATGACCCCCTTCAGCAAGAAAAAATTCCATGCGTTTACGGAATTTTCTTCTAATCTTTTGACCTCTAGTTGATCTCCCTCCTTTAGACCTACTACATGTCTCGCTTTCCTCTTCTCTTCCTAAATTCCCCTTGCTCGAGGAAGACAAATCTGACAAATACCTATTTGGTGGTACCTACACTCATAAGGATGTTGGATGAAGTTCTTTCATGGTAATGTGATCCGAAGGTGACATTATGATTAATCTATCATTTCATCGCTAGAGTTTGACAGGTTATAAGGTAATCAAGTCTTGATAGATTGCATGTTATTGTTACTACCATCCAAATGTGTCCATCACAAATCGAATCTACTTAACGTTTTAACTCCCAAACTTTGTAACAAGTGTTAAATGTGACTGGTCCACCAGTTACACAACCAAGGCGTCAAATGTATTTTCTAATTGTAATCAAATGAATTTTTCTCTTCATTCAAGTAAATAAACTTGAAGGGAAACACCACCAAGTGGTTTATTGGACACCTACATGACTAAAAATAGCAGTAAATTTACATTTAATTTCCATATGTCTAAGTGGTTAACGGGGAGGGAGTGTGTACTAGGCCTGGTAAAGTCATCATAAGTTTATGCTTTGGCAATAAAAAATGTTTAAGTCATCTTAAATCTTCCTATGTCTAATTGCTAGGATACTTTTGGTATGTTTTAAGGTAGGATGAGTGGTCACATCAATGTTCTAATTCTCTATGACAAGGTTTCAACATCTTCAAATAGTGAAAGTTATTGCTCATAGTCATTTGAAACAACAACATTTTGATTATGTATGATGGTAGGATTTGATAACTTAAAAGAATTGGCCACCCAACAAACTTAAAGTTAAAAGAAACTTTTTTCAGTTTAAGGGGTTAGCACTTTCTTTCATCTTTGCATATTGGTTTGATGCTTCAAATGATGAATTTTTTTATCCCACTTCTGTCATATTGTATTCCCATCCCATTGCAATTGTTAGAGGACTTGATACCAAAATTTAATATCAGATACCACGTTCTTGAAGCAATTTTATGTATTTTTACAATTTTTCTGAAGTTCTTTTGTGTTGTATGGATCCATACAAGCTTGAAATTCTCTGAGATCATTGGTGTAGATAAATATATGTGTTCCCTTTCATTTGCATTTGTTTTGAAGTTCTCAATCACTGTTTTGTGGGATTAAACAATCAAATACAGGGACTGCCTTGTTGTGCCTGTGTAAGGGTTTGAGGGCTAAATAGAAATTACATCCACCAATCCACCCACTATCTTGGAATTGTAACTCGGTGGATTGGTGAGCATCATGGTGGATTTGATGGAGTTTCAAATCTTGTTGTTTGAATTCCATTTATGTTTTTCCCTTGTCTTGGCTTGTTACATTGTTTGGGAGGAACCTAAGGTTGGG
Organism: Sequoiadendron giganteum; assembly: GCA_007115665.2. Lineage (NCBI taxonomy): Eukaryota > Viridiplantae > Streptophyta > Pinopsida > Cupressales > Cupressaceae > Sequoiadendron > Sequoiadendron giganteum. Next base: position 710,549,307 of record CM021100.1, read on the forward strand.
TTTTACCTTGGCTTTCATAAAAATCCTAATGTTCCATGTAAAACCTTGGGTGAGATATATTCGGTCGTTACCTTTTTGGAGTGGGTATTAAAATGACTTATGTCTCATTGTTTCATCTAGGCCGGGCCCCTTTTTATAAATTGAGTTAAATATTTTTCCTAACTTTATTACTTCCTAAGTTTAGGTTGGCTCGTGCCCTATATTACTGATATTAGCCCAAACCTAAGGGGAGGGTTAATAATCAAAAGAGTTTCTGAAACTTCAACTACAAAAGCTACAAACTTGACTATAAATGTGGCCAAATTGGCCCAAAAGACAACTGAAAGAGAAGAAGCTGAGAAGAAAAGTTTGATGGAGAAGTATAACACCATTATTGGAGAGTATAGTAGAATGTAGAAAAGGAATGTTGAGTTGCAAACTGAGGTAGATAGGTTGAAGTACAAACATGTGGGGGAGTCTTCTAGGGCTCCTGGTACCCTGGCCATACCTTCTACATCAAGATAAGTACCTCCAACTTCTCGAATTGTTTCTACTCCTGGATCCGCCATCTAGACTCCTGCTCCGAGTCCTTCATTAGAGCTAGTTGAAGAGGAGGTTGAGTACTCTGTAGATCCCACCAAAAAGCAGATGCTTAATAAGATTAGAGAGCTACAGGAAACTCTAAAAGCAAGTGAGAAGGGAGCAGTTGCCAAGCAAAATGAAGTTGTAGACAGTTTTTAGGCATTTGAATTAGGGAGTTGATGGTAGATTACCATCAGTTTATTCTTTATATTCTTTATTCTTAGATTCAATAAGAAACATTACTAGGGATCAGGAATTAGTTTTTCCAATAGTTGAGAAGTGGATCCCTAGGGCCAATGACCTAGATGTTATGTATAAGGCCTCTAGATTCGATGCAGACAACATGCCCCAATCATTAAGGCCTACTCAAGTTTATGTAAAGTCACTACAAGGTTTTCAAGCCTTACTTGATGATTTGAGTAGGAAGATTAAGGAACTAGTAAAGAATTTTGATGACTGGAGTCGCACGTCTTTACCAGATTTATAGGGACTACCCTATTTTGCCTATGTAAGGGTTTGAGGGCTAAATAGAAATGACATCCACCAATCCATCCACTGTCTTGGAACTGTAACTTAGTGGATTGGTGTTCATCATGGTATGATAGAGGTTCATTGCATTTAGGGGTCTTTTAAAGCAATAAAATTGGCATTGAATCAATGCCCTAGGGTTGACAGGGGCAATTTTCTTATGAATTTATGGTTGTTAAGTCAGAGTTTATCAATTTGATGGATATCTTGGTAGAGTCATGGTGACACTGTTTGATGGTCCAATCTCTACTTCGAAACAAAAATATCTCTAATAACTCTAAGAGCTATAATGGGATGGCATTAAAGGAACCTTCATATGAAGGATCTTCTAATGAAGGACCTTTGAATTAAGGTCTTCATTTCAAGGTCCTTCACGCCAAGGTTCCTTTTATAAAGCATTTTGGACATGAAATATTTAAAATAAAAAATACCTTCATTTGAAAGTCTTGACATGGCATCATTTTTGAATGAAGGTTCTTCATTCAAAGGTCATGACGAAATCACCTTCAAATGAAGGTTCTTCATTAACTATTATTTTGTAATTTTGAATGTGTGATAATAATTTAGGGTTGAAAATAAATCCATTTGAGCCTTTTATAAATGAAAAGATATTTGATGCAATCATATGCCTTTTAAAACTTTTAACTTAATATTAAGGGCATCATGAGTAGTTTGTTGGGCCCATTCAACAATCTCCAATGCAAGGATTTAATTGTTTAGAATGTATCTACTATCAAGAAAGCCAATTTGTTTATCTCTATGACTATATCTCAAGCAATAGGTTTAATTGTGATGGAAATGATACTGACAAGGATTTTGTAATATAGGTGTTGAGAAGCATAATTGGCCACCATCCTAGGAAAGATTCTTCATTCTCACTTTTAGGTGTTAAAATTTAACAATACGTAGATTGATGAAAGAGCCCAAAGAGCCTTTCTCCATGTTATCCAAGTACACATAGTAGCAGTCTTCTCTTATATGGTTGGACATGATTTCAAGAACTTAGCTAGGAATTATTCATTTAACCTAAGGTTTTCTCATAATGCCATCATTGGAAAAGTATGATCAAATTCTTCTATTATGAAGAATTGGTCTATGTGCCTCTAGTAATCACTATAAAAATGTGAAAGACTAAGCTATTTTATTTTTTATGTCTTATCTTATACCATTTTATGAGAATGGGGGGGCCAATGTACGAGAAGATCATTTGTTAACTAGCCATGAAAATTGTAGGTTAAAGAGAATGGGGGTGCCAAACTTACAGTACTTATTGTCCCTTGGTCATCAATTTTCCCTGAGTGCCCTCAACCTCATCCTCGGCACTGGTCTTGACCTTGTTTTAGCTCCAAACTCTTCATCGACACTGGTATTGACCTTGTTTTCACTCCTCCAAACTCTTCCTCAGCGCTGGTATTGACCTTTCACTTGTCCAATTTGACGAGCTACAACCTGGTTTAGTTAGGTTTTAGAGTATGTTAATTAAATTTAAAATTATGGCGCCATTTAGAGTAGTGAATATAAAGCAAGCAAAGCTGATTATGGCACCATTTAGAGTAGTGAATATAAAGTAAGCCAAGCCTATTATAGTCATGAGGGAAATAATAAAATTCTTAGGATACTTTGTGAAACCATTTTCCTTGGTTAAAGGGAGGCCATAAAATGTACCTTTGGATTTTTTCAATCTTCAAATATGAGGATTTGCAAGGTTCTTAGCAACATGAGTAATGGAAATGTGTGCAACTACAAGAATTTTTGAATGCACATGGAATCTCCTTGCCAAAGAAAGGGGCTTCATAATTTAATATGATAATTTTTCTCAGCTCTAGAAATGATATGTTTCCTTAAAGAGGAAGGAGAAACCTAAAAGGTAAAAGAGATGCTTAGGAATCTCAACACTTCCTTATGATCAACCCCCTTCTATCCATAGGAATTGAACCAATTGGGCTTGGCTAAGAATGATTTCCTATAACATTGAGTTTTATGCCACTATATATTTGACCTTAAAGCTTTCCAAAAAATATCTAGGCATTGAATATCCTAAATAATGTCACGTTTGTCCTCCAAGAGAGTGAGAAAGGAGTCATTAGAAAAATGACCATTGAATAGTTGGGCTATAGAGTTACGAAAGCAACATCCAATCATCGATTGTGGGATTCACATCCTTAATGTTTGTTAGAATTTGATGAAATATTTGTTGTTCTTCATTTTTTCCATCTTGTCAAAAAACACAACTTAATGTAATGACCATTTTGAATTGTTCCCATAGTAGCTTTTCTCACCTTTTGCTTTCATATGGAGCCATGTCATTTACTGGAGGTAATTGTGCCAAGTCTCCAACTAAAATCATGTAGATATGCCTGAATATAAAATATTTAATTAAATTGATAAGTATGAATTTGTATAGAAGGAACTATAATAGAATTGAATAAAAAATATTGTATTGTAGATTTATCAAAGTTAGCAATTTCAATCCAGAACTCACCTCCAAAACTTTGGTTACTATTTTTTGGAAATGCTTGTCGAAGCCTAGAATCTATGTTTTCAAGCAACCTCTCCCCAATGAAACTCATTTCATCTATCAATATGTATCTGACATGTGATATTTCTTCTTGGAAAGTTGTAAGTCTTGTCCCTTCTAGTTCATTGAAATCTCTTATTGGAATTCTTAGCTTTGAATGAATGGTTGAAGCACCAATGTTGAATGTTGCAACTCCAGTAGGCATGAATAGAAGTAGAGGAGATTGTTTGGGAGAATAATTTTTTTCTAGTGCTAGGTTATGTGTTAGGTTATATAGGGTTAGGTTATATAGTGTTTGAGCCTAGCCTCAAACACTACAATTAGGGTTAGGTTATGTGTTTTCTTTAGGGTTAGGTTTGAGATTAGGTTCATGGTTATGGTTAGAGTTTAGGGTAATCTCTAAATTTAAGTTTAAGTCGTACTTGATTATTTTCCCAAAAAATGAAATTAGATCCATTTTTTCTCATGTTCATTATAGCCAAATATGGCTTAATCTTAAATTTAGACCTTTTCTTGAAACCTAACATCATATACCTAATCTAACCATAACCCTAACCCTAATCATAAGATTGACTCATACCCTGACCTTAACCCTAGCCCTGACAATAAACCTAATCCTAACCCTTACTTGGAAAGTAAACCATCATTTTCTCATTAATGTAACCCTAGCCATAACTTTAACCCTAACACTATTTCTCAAAATCATAATCTTAACCATAACCCAAATCCTTTTTATCACAACCCTAAACATAAGCATAACTCTAACCCTAAACGCTAAACCATGATCTTAATTGTAACCCTAAACATAAACACAACCCTAACCCTAAACCATAAACCATGATCCTAATTCTAATCTAACCCTAACACTAACCTTAACTTACACCCTAACCTTAACCCTAATTGTAACCCTAAACTAAAGACAAATGCTACACCCTAAGCTATAATCCAAATCTTAAACCTGGCCCTAACCCTAATCATAACCTAACCCTTTTTCTTGAAACCTTAACCTTGACCCTAACCCTCACCTTTATCCTATCTTTATAACCCTAACCACAACTAAAACTCTAACCCCAACCCTAACCCTAATTACCTAACCCTAAATATTTTTTCTTTTATTAATTAGTTGCATTCACTCTAATAACCCTAAACCTATCCCTAAACCTAACCCTAGCCCTATCCCTGGCCCTAATCCTAACCCCAACTCTAAGCCAAATATAAAAACAACCCTTAATCATAACAATAACCCTAAAACTTAATTCTAAATATAACCCTAATACTATAATCCCTAATTGTAATCCTAAACCCTAACCCTAATTTCATATCTAATCCCAACCATAACCAAAACTCTAAATCTAACCCTAACCATAAAACATAAACCCTAATCTAACCCTAATCCTAACATTATTTTTCCTAACCCTAACCCTAACTCTAAACCTAACACTAACCCGAACACTAAATCCTAACCCTAATTAAATACCCGATCATAACCTTAAATTGTAACATGATCCTTTGAATTGGATACTACATAAAAATTTGTGTTACAATCATTGCTTCCATTGTTGGCATTTTTACATTGGGATGCGTATATTTCTAAAATCAACAAAATCTTTTAATGTCTTGCCAAAATTAATATTATTAATTGTAATATCAAACTTATAAACATGTATGCAAAATAAGAACATAAATAAGAAATATATGGTAATAGTTTCTTCAAAAAACAAAGTGATGTGGACTACAAGGACTATAAGATATCCACAAAAGAGATCTACATTGAAAATATTGTAGGGAAATTCAAGAAAATACAATTGGTAGATGCAAAGCCAAATAAATGTGAAATTGTGTACTATAATGATTTTAGAATATACACATAATGGATTTATTGAAAAGGTTTTAGAAACTTTCAAACAAATGCAATTGGTAGATGCAAAGAAAAATTCCACAACCTTCACCAAAATCCTTATTGGTTTCCTTAATATGGGAGATTTGGAACAAGGTATAGACATCCATCAAAGCATAATATGAAGATGAATTTTTTTCAAATGTTGTGGTTGTAGATGCCCTTTTAAAATTTATACAGAATGTGGAAGGATAGAAAAAGATTGTGAACTATTTGACAAAATGTCTCAAAGAATTGTAATCTCTCAATTTATTTTAGTGTCTATTTTGTTATACCCCATGTCCCAAATTGGGTATAACACAATAGACACTAAAAAAATTTGATAAATTGTTATGAAGGCAGTGATGAGACTTATCTAATTAGAGTGTGTTCCATGAGATTACAATTATTCAAGGCATTGTGTCAAATAGTTCATGAGCTTTGTCTATCCTCCCACATTTTGCATAGATTTCAAAAGGGCATCTACAACCACAAGATTTGAGAAAATTCATCTTCATATTATGTTTTCCTTATGATTGGTTGACTCTTATACTAAATTTGAGTGTTGTTTGTGTTTTGACAAGAGTAGATTAGCTTCTTCAAAAGCCTGATGACAGTTTCAGTTAGGCACATAAATACTTCTTCATACTTTGCTTAAACTTCTTCACACTCTGCTCTGCATTCGAATGATCTAATATTTATTCACACATATCTCGCATACACTTCACATACATTCTCTCTAAATGAATAAAACAATCACTCTTATATATCCACTTCATGAATTTACATTAACAACTCTGTCGGCCAAAAATAAATAATAGATGAATACAAATTGTCGGCCCAATTCATGAACAAATCTCAATGCGCACCAACCTAAATCTGTCACAACATAATGAAGTCCTAAATCAACATCCTCGAACATGCCAAGCATTCAAAAATTAATCCACAAGGATCTACAACATGCTACCACCATCATGTCAACCAAGAACATGAAAAATCGAACATGCAAAGGAAAAATCTTTGATCACAAGCACACTGATCAACGTGGACATACCACAATGATAGAGTATGAGATCAAGAAACATCAATGAACATCTCAAGAGCATACACAACAATTCAATTCACCAGAATTACATTCTCTTCTTTCAGAAACACCAACTATAGCAACAAAATAACTATAGGAACACAAAAACTCATAACTCACTCCAATCTTGATGCACACCTCTAAAACTTCTAGAGGATATACTAGATAGGCTCAGCAACAAACCCTTTAATACATGACTTCAAAATACCAACGTACAAAAATTTCCACCACTCTGATCTCCACAACTTTAGAGACTATCTGCAACATATTTATTCTAATTTTCTCAATATCCTTGACATATACAACATTTAAGACATTAATCCTAATAGTGTTGACATCAATGAAAACCACATATCATGAGCAACACAACCACAACATCCAACAATCTGCATCTCTATGAAAATTGGTATATGCTAATAGTCAACTTATTATCTTATTTATAGCATCTCTTTAGCTTTTTATACTAAAAAATTCAAGGTAGAGGGTAACACGATTCTTTGAATTGGATACTACATAAAAATATATGTGTTATAGTCATTGCTTCCATTGTTTGCATTTTCACATTAGGATGCATATTTTTTACAATCAAAACTCTTTTAATGTCTTGCCAAAATTAATATTATTAATAATTTCAAACTTTTATAAACATGTATGGAACATAAGTACATAAATAAGAAATATATTGTAATAGTTTCTTCAACAAAGGATAAAAAAATCATGTGGAACGTACAAGGATTGTGGTGGGGCTTAAAATTTACATGGATGGAGAATAGGGTTTTGGGGTTTAAGGTGGGTGTTTTCTATCCGTGGGGTATTAACAAGGGAGATCAATGATAATCCTTCCTCGCAGATCTCACACGATCAGATTAAAGGCCCCTGAGGGTACTACGAGGTATGCAAAGAGACGACATGTGGCCTGGTTCTTGAAGCGACAAGGCTAGGTGGGACCCACTATCCAGTTGCAACCTCTTGTTTTCTTGGGTTGTGATTGGGCACGGTTCTCCTAGGGCACTGATGTGGATTTTCAAACAATTGTTGACTCAATCTGATTCGTTCGACTTGCCATGTTCAATCCACATTAACGGTTCAATTTTTGTTGGGGTTCCTGTTCATCCACATTGGGAGTTCTTGCTTTCTGCAAGTTGTTCTCATTAATCGCATGAGTTTTTTCAGTGGATCCTTGCCTGATTTTCCTGCGTGTGAACAGTGTTCTCCTAATAAATATAATTATGGGTTGTACGCCATGCCTTCACAAGCCAGGAATAATTTGTGGTGGCTACATCAGCCACTAAAATGCTCGAATGCTCGTGTTGCATTCGAGCAATTAATATTCTCACACCAATTAACTCTATAAATGCTCATTGTGTTATCTGATATTATCATCGCATTTTGAGTTGTCTTGTTTGTAGGTGGTCGAGTCTCTCCTGTATTTTGCGAGGTGTTCTTTGCAATGGACCATTCAGTTGTGCACATAAGGACCAGATTCGGGGTGAGAAATTTGCAGCCTGACGGGGTACAAGCTGTCCTTAGCAAGCCCAAGGTTGTCCATGATGCTAATTTTAAAGGGACGGGGAGCTCCAAGTCCCCACTGGTGTTGTCTTCTGGTTCTGGAGGTGATGGGTTTGAAACTGACTCAGACTACCAACGTTACTTGGCATCCATGACCAAGCTATTGGGGGTCAATGAAGAGCCCCTCGCAGTTGCCCCAATAACTGCTATGGCACCGTACCATGCTATCGGATCATGTGTTAAAGCGGATAAAAGGAAGCTGGTCTCACTTCTTATTGAAGCGAGGACTAGGAGCGGTCACCTCTACCGGGGCCGTGTGTCTTGCAAGTAGTTGCAGTTGCTGGGTGTGTTACTTTTGGGTGGTGTGTTGATGTGGACGTACGCGTGCCTACCACACTCTTTTGTCTTTAGCTCTGATTGGTTACAATGGTATAACTGTTTTGATTCCTCGAACTGATTATGGTTTTTTCTAATGATGAGGAATGCAAATTTGAATTTCATTCTAAATGAAATTCAATTTTGGAATGAACAATGTAGCCTATTGCTTTGTTGCTCTCCTGTCCTATAAAGGAGATTTGACAGCTCATTGTTAAGGGTTGTTTTTTTGGGTCTGAAGGCTTAGAATAGGTACAGTTAGTGGTAATGCAAGATTTTGAAGGTATTATGTCAGAAATCATGCTGGGTTGGGAATAGTATGAAATAAGTATACTATGCTTTTGTAATTACTGATATCGAAAGAAATCTAAAAAAATTAAGATATTTTGCTCTCTTGTGTATGGGCCATGGATTATGAATGGATATATCAAGGGTTTGTTCATTCAGTTTCAATGGTGTAGTTGAAAGTGTAATTTGTTCTCTTGCTTTAACTTAATGAGTTAATCAAATGCTTGAACATAAATTGCATGTTTATGGTTATATGCTTAGGATTCACTAAGGAGTATTGTTTTAATATACTGCCAAATCTCATGGTAGCAAAACACTATGGTGATAAGTTCATTTTCATCTGAATTACATTTTATATGACTCCCACCTAATGGATGAGGCATTGGATAGTATTGGTAAATTCCTTTCAGGTATAGGACTGTGACTCTAAGTACGGTGATTCAATACCCAAACATTTTAACAAATATCAACTGCTATCTCTTTTTGGGATATAGATCTTATGATAATTTTCAGTCTCCTTGCTTTGGGATATCTATTATTATTCTTTGGTTTTTCCACAACTAGGGTAATGACTTTCTGTTAGTGTTAGTGGGGAATGCATTTTTAAGAAGAAGTGTTCTTACCAATCATGGAACATTCTTATGAACACACTTGGGTTTACCCACCTTGGTTTCACAGAGCCAAAAGTGTAGGAGATGTCAGTCTTTGACCGACTCTTGTTAGTTGGCCACTAGCCTTTGTAGTTCTTTATAGCAGAGGTTGGCTACCTCTTAGAGAATTGCAAATCCTATGTGGGAAAAAACACCAACAAATTGTAAGATATACATAAAATGGATCTACATTCAAAATTCGGTAGGAAAATTCAAGCAAATACAATTGGTAGATGCAAAACCAAATAAATGTGAAATTGTGGACTATAATGATTGTAGAATATACATAATGGATTTTTTTAAAAGGTTTTAGAAACTTTCAATCAAATGCAATTGGTAGATGCATAGACAAATTTCACAACCTTCACCAAAATCCTTGTCGATTTCCTTAATATGGGAGATTTGGAACAAGGTATGGACATCCATCAAAGCATAATATGAAGATGAATTTTCTCAAATGTTGTGGTTGTAGACTCCATTTTTAGATCTATGTAAAATGTGGGAGGATAGACAAATCTTGTGAACTATTTGACAAAATATCTCAAAGAATTGTAATATCATGGAATACACTCTAATTAGAAAAGTTGCATCACTACCCTCATAAAAATCTCTCAATTTGTTTTAGTTTCTATTGTGTTACTCAATTTGAAACTTAATTGTGATACATTAAGTTCATTGTCAAATTGTCATTTGTGTGTCAAGTTTGTCAAAATCCAAAATGATCAATTATTAATAAAATCATGGATAATGTAATATTGGGATGGGTGACCTCCTAGGAAGGCCTAGTGCTTCATCACTTTGAGAATATTTTAGATGCAATGAGTGCTAAGTAGACCATTCATTATCATGAGAGATGGGTTCTTGTGAAACACTACTCATGAAACATGGGTCAATGATTTTGACTTGTAAAACTACATAATTGAATCCTGATAACAATATCAAAATTTGACACAATGTGAAAAATACTTCCTAGTTGTCAATAGATCATGTTGTCAAAATCTAGAATTTCAAATTATGAATTCTTTGTAATTAATCAATAGATCATGTTGTCAATTGAACCTGTTGGCATTTTTTTACTGCAACCCACACATGTTTCCTAGAAGCCCCTCTAAACTTGCCACATTCAATAATAAAATACTAGGAACAATATGGCCAACTTAAAGAGAATAGCAATAAGGCTAATTCTCCTACACTTCAGACTCTGTAAAATCCAGGAGGGTATTCCCTAACATGTGCTCTTAACATACAAAATTTAAACAATTCATTTGCACACAGGTAAGCAACAAATAGATCCCCAATTAATGTTAAAGGATGAAATCCTTCAAGAAATTAGGTATTCCTTAAAAAAGACTCATGTCCATTTAATAGAAAATCACAAACTTCACATAAAGTAAATTGATAGGAAATGTTTGAGTAAAATATCCTAATTCCATAACAAAAAACATACAAGAATAAAACGTAATCAGAATTCCAGTGCCATATCCCAGCGCACAGAGTCAAAAGAGAAAACTGAACTACAGGGTAAATTTAATTTTGAACACTTATGATCTATTATGAATTTCATTACAACCCATATATCTATACCTGAGTTTATTACTCCTTTATGAATCCTATTTGTTATATTGCATGAATTTACTGGTTAATTGAAGCATTTAACTGATCCTTTGAACCATAGCTGTAGTTAAGCATAATTCACAGTAAAGAACAAACGAAAATTAATGAAAATCATCTTTGATTGATATTTCATTAATAATCCATGTAACATAACACAATAGGAGAGAAAATAAACTCCAAATATTCACGAGTTTGATACAAACATGCTCAAAAACCCCATGATTAACAAAGTTCTCCAATCTGACTCAAAAATTTTTAAAACCTGGACTTACAATTCATACTCTCTATATTACTAGACTCTTATTTCTCATATTTTGAATATTTCAACTGACCACTCTCTCGGCCCAGAATTCCCTTTTATAAAACAAGGGAGCCAACAAGCTTCAGGTTGGAGAGTACACATGTCCATTTGTAATTGGACCGTTAACTTCTGATTTAGTTACAATTCTATTATGCGAGTGGAGAGCATAAGACAAAGATCATCATTAGTTGACAAGGAGGAAAGAAAAAATCACTCCAAAGGCCGCTCCCCATACATCGAAGTCATGCTTAGCCATTATAGTATTAACTCCACCTCAACACCTTGTACTTGGAGTCAAAAAGAGAATGCAATTTTAGAATATAATAACTAAGGCCAAGCCTGTATTATACATGACCAAGTTGCAATTCTCAACTATAACACTCATAATTCCAGTTCATCAATGAACACCTTTTTCCATAATTCAAACTCCTCCTCGGAAGGCCAATGGAAAGCCACAACCTGATCAACCTTGTTTCGATAGGGAGCATACTTTACCATTATCGATGTGGCATTTTTATCAAAGTTCTCTAAGAAACTTATAACAAAAGACAACTTTTCCAATGTATTCTCTAGTATGCGGATGTCAGGATTTTTGCATATCTCATGTGTTTGAGACATCATTATATTGTTCATTTGCTCCTTCCAAACCTACAGGGGTTTGACTTCATCTTGACTATGTAAAATATGAGGCAATGGGGACAGGTCCTTTCCATCATACACATCTTTTACCAATTTAATCTTGGATTCCATTGGGGCAGAAAATCCCTGAATCTTCTGCTCAACAATTCCCTTGACCAATTGATATGTTGCAATAACAGTAGGATATTTATCACCATGTTGTTTTTCCCCTACTGCCATGAATTTCAACTTCTCCATTCTAGGGCTCCATTTTTTTAGCAATGAGATGGCCAATTCTTTATCCCTTGGAAACATTTTTAGTGCTTGCAACATTAGGACATAATTTTCTTGAACACTATTTAGCTTACTCTGGACCCTTCTGTTTAAAATTTTCAAAATAGTGTCCACTATCACTGCATTGCTTCTCCCTGCTGCATCCTGGATTTTCTTTACCATCTCCTTATATTCTTCAACCTGATGAATTAGTTTCTCCCTAGAAAGTCCCCCTCTAGGGCTAGTAGCCCTCTCAATAGTGATAGGAACTTATCCCATATTATATGGAACAATAGCCAAAGACTGTGCTTGTGCAGGAGGTTGAGACTGCTCTACTGGTGGGTCGGGAACAGTGTGGCTAGAACTGGTTTGCTTTTGAGATCTCATGGTATCCATTTGTTGCCTCAATAAAGCTAATTTAGTTTCTAACTCTAGTACCTTTTGTTGACTCTTATTATATTCAATAATAATTTCATTATATTGGCCTCTCAAAGTATCTCGGTCCTTGGTCAAATCTTCACCAGTTGCTCTGATGAATTTGGCAACATTCACGACCATATCAACAGCTTTCAGTGCTAGGGTGTCAGCAAATCTCCTCTTAACCAAGTGACCACTGAATTCAGAAGGTTTTGCAACAATTGGCTTTTTAGAGCCAATGGATAGGGACCAGATTGCTAATGCATCCCATTCCTCACTAAAGGCCGATCCCTTGAGTGCCAATGTAGCCTCCTCTTCAGTAGCAAGAAGTGGATTATTAGCCCTTCTTATTGTGTCAAACACCACAGCATTAGCGATATCCCATTCATGGAGTAGCAATACTCCACTTTTTTATACCAATTCCTGGCCCTACTCTGCTATTATTGCTTTGAATTTGTCTCTCATTTGTTCCCTGACCTTAGCTTGAATTACCGTCTCTAGGAGCTCTAGATGCAGAATTCTCTCATGTGCCACCTTCTCAGCATATAATGCAGAATATGCTCTCCACACAAAATATTTAAAAGCACTGGTTTTAATAAAAGAGTCATCCATCATGAACTCTCTGTAGGCTTCTATTCTCAAGTCATCATTGCTTGTTATTCCTTTGATTTCATCTTTTCCTAACCTCAAAGAAATTGTACCTGAACCTGTTGCAATGTCAACTAGGTCCAATGGCATCTTAGGATGCATTTCATTCAGAGTGACAATAATGTCATCATCCTCATCACCATCACAATAAACAATATTTACTCTTTCAACCCTCTGCCTCTTTGGTAATGGTGGGCAAGCCTGTTCTAAAAAAATTGGAGGAGAATCCAAATCAACAACATTTGGTACTAACTACCTTGAAGAAGATGGTGCAATATTTTTAGCAACATCTTCAGCCCTACTTCCCTTTCTTCTAGAAAAAACCCTTATCTTCTTTTGGGGCTGATCAGTAGGCCTCTCCTCTTCCTTTACCTCAGGGTACTCCTCGATGGTTTGTGATTTCCCCTTTCTTCCACAACCCTTTCATCTTTCAAAACCCCAACCAAGCTCTCAAAATTATCAATAACATACATTGCCCTGCTAAACTCATCTTTAGCATTAGGTATGGAATTGAAACCAGGTATTTTCTCCTGCTTACTTTTTACCATTTTAGAGTAGGCAATGTATAGTTCCGTTCTCTCATCTTGTAATTCCAAATCAAAAATATTCTTGATGGTGTCCTTAGGAAATTAGAAGTTGTGGACAAAAGCTCCTGTTCAATGTTTTTCCTTCATTTGAGAGATAAAACCCTCAGGATCATGATTCCTGGGGCGCACAGTCCTTAGCCTATAAGGCCCAAGTAATTTATGCCACTCCTTCCATCCTACCTTTTCCATAACAAAATTGCCAAATGTTGTATATTCAGAGAAAAAAGAACCTTTCTTCTGTTCAGCTGGCAAGTGTACTTCCTAAGCACCCCCCAACTGCCTCATGATTTCCAAAAATCCAATTCTAAGGGGCACCTCCCTTCCCAAAACCTTTGGATTGACATTAATGCCAAAAACCCTAAAAACTGTGGTATTATGATAGGGGATAATGTCTCCTCAATTGTGCATTATGTTCAATTCAGACCTTCTCTCCATCAGCCTCAAGAAGTCATGAATTTATTTTGGGATCCTTGGGGGGTCACGAACTAGAGCCTCCCTTAATTTAGATCCAAAGAATTATGGAAAGTTACATAATCAAACTTATGATCATGCATGTCAAGAATCTTAGTCCAATATTGGACAGGCATTTCAATGTTTCCTTCTTCTTTAATTCCATATCTTTTTCGAACATAGCCTGACCCCTATACAAAAATATGTGGATTAAAAATGAATACCATCTGAATCCAACCCAATTCTTCCCCTCCTTTAGGGCTACCAGACCCTTGTGCATCTTCTCTGCCAAATAAGTGGAAAAGTCATATATTACATTAAAACCTGGGTGCTAGAGATTTACTGCCATATACATAATATCGGTAGGCAAGGTTTTCTTTAAGCTAACTCCCAGAACTTGACATAAAGCACAAACAGTCTTCTTGAAATAATTGGCAAAATATTCCATAGGAAAAAGGTTTGGGCTCATTCCTGCCAATTACTAGCTTCTTCTGATTTTTTCCTCTTCTTGAGACTGCCAAATGAGGTATTAAAAAGGATGTTCTAAACAAACCCCTAGTATTTCTATATTCTTGTCTAAAAACCTCCAAGTTGACAGGAACCATATCCTTACTCCATTCGTGCAATTTGAAAATCTCTACAATTTCTTCTTTGGTTATCTTAATCATCTGCACACCAGCATGTGTTCTGACAATTCGGGCCACAGGGTCATATCTAGTAGCAATGTCCTTTAAAAGATCTACATCCATATAAACATTAGGAACCACCAATTTACCCAGGTCTAACCTCCAGGGGTTACACAAAGGAACCAAAAAACTCCTATTCCCAAACCAATTGGAGAACAAGTGCCACCCAGTGTATGGTAACTCGACATCTTGAATTGTACATTGCTTGTCTATCAATCCTTCCAAGATTCAAGGCCCATAGACAAAAACCTTTCCCTCATGCTTCTTGCTAGTAGAGGGTTGTAACAAATCAATAATATCTTGGGATAAAGACCTGGTAGTGGTTGCAAAACTAGAACTTCGAGCCTTGGGTGCCATTTATACTAGACAAATGATAATTCGAACTAGGGTTTGCTTATTTTTAGATAAAAAATAATTACAATTTTCTCCTTTAGCCTTTACAGAAAATTCTTCAATATTCAAAAATCCCTAGCAATTATCTAGACAAGCTCTAAAAGCGAATCTATTCAATCAATTCTTCAAGAATAGAAACAAGAAACAATCACGAATTGCCTAGCAAGCAACCATAAAATCTTCTAAATTTACAAGAAATGGCGTACGTGCTACTTACGGTTTCAATCGTAGAACATCCAGGGTAGCGAAATTGAGAAATCGTAACCACAACTTGCTTCACTCGATACCAAGCAATTCTTCCTCAATGTAGACATACATCACGGAAATAGTAATTCACAAATTTTAGCATTTAATTATGCAGACAGAGTCGAACTCGGCCATTACTATTCACTTGCGTGAGATAAAATGGCTATAGTACAATACCAATTTATTTTTAAATACGAGTCGTTAATCAATCGCAACGTTGGCCAGGAGAATGACTCATATTTAGTCAAAATAGTTTGAAAATGCCACATTCTCCCTCCAATCACCAAACAAACAAGATATTCACCTACCGGGCACCACATTAGCACGGAAATGGTCCCCACTTTTGTTATCAGTGCACAACATCGGAGTCCATGTGTCACAAAATTGCACACCTTGCAGCATTATTGAAACTGCAGTTTTAATTGCTTGAGGTCAACGAGGAATGACCATGATGCGTTGGTACGGAAATAGCTGTCGGCATTAGCCTTCATCATCAGTGAGCAAAACTGGTCCCCACCATCAAATGTGATAGATGGCAGCAACTCGCAAGCCTCACACCATATTTGTGATGTTAGCAAAAACCTTGCGAGGTCTGCGAGCAACGGTCAAGATTGAAATCACTTCATCCAATGGTCGTGCAATTTGCACATGCAAAAAGGTTATTTCGCTTGACTTTATTATTTCTTAAGTTTGGGTCGGTCTGTGCTCCATGCTTTAAGAACAACTTTGAGCCATCATTTTTCATTGTCCTAGGTGATGTCCCCTTCTCCTTTATAATAGTTGTTTTATTTTGCAGGGGGTGTTTTTAATGACTGTCGATCTTCCTACGATTGATCCTGACCATTCCCCATGATCTTGCGATGACATCACCACTAGTTGTTTGCTGATTGCGATATCACGGGCGAGCACCATGTGTCCCAAGTCGTCGATGCTGAAAAGGGATTAATGAAGTGTTTAATATTTGTGTCGGACTTAAATAAGTTATAAAGTGGGTTACTAAACCAGCTGCGAGATGCACATGCTCAAGATTCACGGTGATGTTATAATCTTGGTAAAAAGTTGCTTGACGGTTATGTTTGGTATTGCTAACTGCTATGTTTTTAATGATTGTCAATCTTCCTACGATTGATCTTGACCACTCCCCATGATCTCATGATGACATCACCATTGGTTGTTTGGTGATTATGATATCATGGGCAAGCACCATGTGTCCCAAGCCACTGATGCCGAAAAGGGATTAATAAAGCATTTAATATTTGTGTCAAACTTAAATATGTTATAAAGTGGGTTACTAAAACAACTGCGAGATGCATGTGCTCGAGATCAATGGTGATGTTATAATCTTGGTAAAAAGTTGCTCGACAGTTATGTTTGGTGCTATTGACTGGTGTGAGTGAACATGATCACCAATGGTAGGAATCAACGGTTGCCCACCATCGCGTGATCCAAAGATGTAGGATGTTTAGTGATCATGATATCATGGGCGGGCGCCACGTGTATTCCTTTGGCGCTGCCTTTTGTGGTGGGCCCTCGATGCTAACATGGAGATTTCATCAGCCCTTTTGAAGATGGTCATTCGATGATCTGACAAAACTAAAAGATCGACAATTGAAGTTTAAATACGCATCAAATGCAATTGGAGCCATTGGTGCGACATGCAAATGAGCTTTAATGGTGGATGATACGTCTACTGGCTCAATTCAATCGACATAAAGTATCTGCTCTTTTTCTATCTTCATCACAAAAGCATTCAAGTATTTTCCAAGCAGTTCAGAGCCAGAGATAAAGTTTTTCGAGTGATCACCGTAAATTTTGGTTCTCTACAAGGCGCGAAATCCCATGAGTTATTTTATAAACTGTTGGGTTAATTTGAATATGTCTTTGTGAAGGGTTCTATTGTGTTGGTCAAGGGGTTTTGTTAATTATTGTCGTAAGGTTACTGGTTCGTTTGAATTATTGGAATTGCACAGTTGTGTTGTATTTTTGTGTTCTGGGTACCCCTAGTTTTTTCGAGGATTTTATTTTTTTTAAAAAGCCCTAGTTGTTTAAGATGGCACCACCGAAGCAGCACTCTGGCCATGTTGATTATTTGAAGAGGAATTTGTATAATGACTTCCTGGATCAACTCCCGTTGTCAAAAAATGACAGGAAGAGTGGTTTGGTTTTAATGAATGGAAAGACCCTATGCGAAGGTCTAGTGTGCATAAATTATAACATTGTGGATGCCAGGATTCCTATGACTGGTCTTGAAATGTTTAGGTTGTGGTATGGATAGCGAAACTTACCTCACCCCTTCTCTAATTCCTAGAGATACGGCATGGGGAAACTAACAGTGCCAAATGTGTTTCCTGATGTTGACTTTCTCAGAGCAGTGGCAACATGGTATGATCCTGTGATGAGGGTCATAAGGGATAACTATGGTGGAATTTTGCTAAGCATAAATGCAGATGAGATTTGGCAAATTTTTGATTTGACTGAGTATAGCCCTTTCTTAGTCCAAATAGAATTTGAGGAGATGAAGGAGGAGCACAAAAGGTCAAAGCCTCTTTTCAGATCGAGGTTGCTTCCTCCTCACCTGGCCAGGGCAGGCAGTTCAACATTCTTATTAGCCCAAATGACCAGGAGTCTTTCAGGCTGAGTTGTTTTGCCAGTCACTTCCTGGCAACATTTTATTCATTGTGCTAGATTTTAGGGTTCAACCCTAATACTGTAATGTTAGTTGCGTACATGTTTATGGGATCCCAGATTCAACATCCCAAACTCTTTGTGGTATATGACTTTGCATCATTCCTATCAAAGAATATGCATGAGGGTTTGATGAAGCTGCATGTGGGGGATACTGGCACTCCTTTTTTCTGGTACTCCCTGTTGATGCATATGTTCCTATACAAGAATGTTGTTTTCTTCTCAGAAAAAATGGAGTTGAGGCAGGAGGTGAATGGAGAAAGGTTACCAATACAGGTGTGGAGTGCAGATTTGTCTTACAACAAGGGAGGTGCCAGCTTTGTGCAGTTTGATAACTGCTTTGCCTCTAGACTCAGGGCTTGATTGGTAATAAATGTGCCAAGAGTCCCTAAAGATTTGCATGAATTCCTCCGACCGAAGGTGAGGAAGCCTAATTTAAAAGTGTGTCACAATTGGGGTGATATCATCTTGTACCCTGTAAGCACTATCTTGAGGGTGTATGGTTTCCAAGGAACCCCTCATATCCTCCCCTTTAATGTACCATCAAGGATGGGGTTTGCCAAAGTTATGTGGCAACTAGGTTGTATTCATGAGGACAACCTCACAAAGAAAGGAAAAGGGACTTTGTTCCCTAACTACACTATTGTTTCTGATTTTGTCTGTTCCAAGGGAGGATGGGTCCACTTCAGAAGGTTTTTTGATGACTTCAATTTGAGGAATGGTCCTAGGAGACAGCATGACCTTGAGGGATTCTTTGCTTTGTTCAGACAACGAATTAAAGGTGGAAAATTTGCACATGAATTCAATTTTCCTGAGGACCTAATCAGAAATGAGTTTGATTTGAATAGGCATGAGTTGAATAAAGAAAAATGGATTG
Source organism: Sequoiadendron giganteum (assembly GCA_007115665.2). Classification (NCBI taxonomy): domain Eukaryota; kingdom Viridiplantae; phylum Streptophyta; class Pinopsida; order Cupressales; family Cupressaceae; genus Sequoiadendron; species Sequoiadendron giganteum. The sequence goes on from CM021100.1 coordinate 710,568,491, forward strand.
CATATGAAAATTTGTTGGCTATAATACATAAAATGGATCCAAAATATGATCCATTGATGGAGTTCACTCCATTTCACAAGAGAATAGACTTCTTAATGGCTAATTTCAAAATTATCATGGGCACCTTGATGACCAAGAGGGTCAGTTTGGAATTAGATTTTGGTATAGAAAGATTGGATGTGAGGCATGAAGAAACAAGGCCAACTTATTAGCCACCAGTTGATAGGCCTCTATACAAGAGAAAGAGGAATGCAAGCAGTGATGAGGATGAAGGGGATAAGAAGGGAAAACAAGTCATGCAAGCATCATCACAACTGGGTCCAAGGATAAGAGCACCCTGAGGGATAAGGATTGTGGATCTAGATTCACCACCAAGAGGTGATCCTGTAGTGTTACCATCAGAGCCAAGCCCTAAGAGGCGTAGAGTTGAGGAAACACAGGAAACTCTGATGGATGAGATAATTGTGACTGATCAAGACATGTGGGTTGGTATCCCTTCCCCTCCTAGATCAATACAATTGGTGCTTTCTGACATGGATGTAAAGGGGAAATGTGTACAAGATGCCAGGATGGAGGCCTACAAGGCATTCTTAGATGATGATGCATTTGTAAAGACTCATGTATTCTTGCAACTAGTTTGGAGGATGAAACTAGAAGAGTACCAGAACAAAGGGAAGAAGACTTGTGATTTAGGCTAGTGTCTTACTTTTTCCTGAATGGGACATAGCTGATGTAGTTGCATTCAATGCTATCTTACAGTCCAAGCACTCTATACAAAATAGTGAAGAAGAGGTTAAGGCAACTCTGCAGGACTCTGCCTTCAATGAGGAGTATGAAATTTTGGCCATATGGGCATTGGCACCCCAGGGCAGAAAGCCAAATGTAACTGATATTATCCCATACCTAAGGGGAGGGCTAATCATCAAGAGAGCTTCTAAAACTTCAACAATAGAAGCTACAAGCCTAACAGTAAATGTGGCCAAATTGGCCCAAAAGACAACTAAGAGAGAAGAGGCCAAAAATAAGAGTCTGATGGAGAAATACAATATTGTAATTGTAGAATATAGTAGGATGTAGCAAAGGAATGTTGAGCTACAATCTAAATTAGATAGGTTGAAATATGGGCAGGTGGGAGAATCCTCCAGTGCTCCTGGTATCAGAGCATTACCTTCTATTGCAGGATCGGTCCCCCTACTACTCCAATTGTTTCAACTCCGGGGTCCCCCATCCAGGCACCTGCTCTTTTTCCTACACCAAGGCCAATTGAAGAAGAAGTTGAATATTTTGTGGATCCCACCAAGAAGCAAATGTTGAATAGGATCACAGAATTGCAGGCTGCCTTAAAGGCAAGTGAGGATGATGCAATTGCCAAACAAAGAGAGGTGGTTGACACCATTTTGAGGCATCTTAATGAAAAGGTTCATGGTAAATTACAATCTATACATTCTTTGTATTCTTTATTCTTGGATGGAATAAAAAATATCAATAGGGATCAAGAAATAGTTTTTCCTTTGGCTGAGAAATGGATCCCTAGGGCTAATGATCTTGATATTATGTACAAAGCTTCTAGGTTTGATGCAGACAATAGGCCCCAGTCACTGAAGCCTACTCAAATATTTTTAAAATCATTGAATGGATTCCAGGCCCTACCTGATGATTTGAGTAGAAAAATTAGGGAGCTGATAAAGAGCTTTGATGACTGGAATGATACATTTTTTCCAGACATTATTGATGCACAAGGAAATGTTAAGACATTGCAATAGTGGCAGGATGGGGCAAAAGAAGTTATCAATGCACAAATCAAATCGATTTGTGATGATTCAAACTATGATTTGATTGTAAATAGTATGGATAAGATAATTAACACCAACACATTCTTAAAGTTTTTTGAAAGGGAAGCCAATCAAATTGCAGTGAAGTACACACCTTACAATACTAAGGTGAATGAGGTGGTGAATTTTGGCTGGCCAACATATGAAGAGTATATCAGAGATGGGTGGACAAGTACTTAATTGAAGAGGAGTAAAACAATGTCTATTACCATAGGATGGATGAAGGAATGCAAGACGATGATATAAATAATTCTGGAGACAACCACAAGAAATGATTTAACAATGGACAAGGCATGTGAATAGAATGAGAAGATGTTCAAAATGGAGATAGCCATAAGGAATGCACTGGAGGATGCTGATACACACAAGCGACCAACTTATTGAGATTATCTGTCAAACATCTATTTATGGCTTAATAGAGCATAATTTCTAGTTTGTTATTATTGTTAAGAAAAAGACATTTCTCAAAGGATGCACTCTTTCACAATTTTGATATATTTATATCTGTTTCATAATGTAAAACAAATACAGGCAGATAGGAGAAAGATACAATAGATAGTTTGCAATGAAACTTTCCTTTAAAAGACTCAAATGCATGTATGAATTTTGATGAAGTTAATGAAGATGTCTGAACTTGTGGCTTAATCTTGGTATGAACTGTTTGTGGAATTATACAGTTATCTAGTTGTCTCCATTTTGATGCTTTTTTGTTGTTTAAATTGATATATCAAGCATATATATATATTCAGTTTATCAATACAAATTTTTTGTATTTGTGTGATGTGATTATTTGGTTCTTTCAAGTAAAGATTAAACCCTTCTAGTCAATCATAGTAACTAGAGAGTATTAATTGGATCAATAAGAAGAATCACATAACTAGGATTGTCATTCTATCTCAAGTAGAGTTTGTCAGTCATTTACTTGCACATTTATACAAGTTATAAACTACATCTGTGTTCTAAACACTTTGAATTATTTCCATCATAGATTACACTTTTATAGATCTTCATTAGACTCCATACACCCAACAAGGCAATGGTCTCACGCTTTCATCTTTTGGTTTATCCATTTTATTTTTTACATCTGTTAACTGAACATATTCTAATATAATTCAAATATAATTAAAATTGAAAACATCATAAATTAATTATGTAACCACATAAGTCAAATATAATTCTATCAAGAAATTAATATCAAATAGATAATACAATCACATAACTCATACATTTCAATTTCATTGATCTTCTTCTTCATCCAGCTCTTTGTTTGTATCATCCGATCCAGATTCAACATTGTAAGGATTGGTCATATCATCATCATGGTCATTGATATCAGTTTTGATAATGTCATCATCGACATAGATATCATCTTCATGAACATTAACTCCTACATCATAATGATCTAGTTCCTCCTCTTCGACATATTTTCCAAGCACATCATCAACTAACTGTTGATCCTGATCATCATCTACATCATCTTCTATTTCTTCAGTATCTTCTTCTTCCACCACATTAAACTTTACCAGCCTTCCTCTTGGATTATGTCTAACAACATATGACCAACCCACTTTACCTGGAACCTATGAGTAAAATACCTGCTCACATTGGCTTGGAAGAACATAGGGCTCATTCCCAGCTCGCTCAAAATACCTTGTATTAACCATGGTAAATCCATTATCATGTTCAATAACAGTTCTCTCGAGATCATTTTCATTCAATCATAGCCTGTACCATAGGAAAACAAACATAACTAATTTGAAGGACTTAAAGTCACACTCAAGTATATCATCCAAAATCCCATAGTATTGATTTTTTGAGACTTCTAGATGTATGTCACTTCTAGATGAAACATTAGTCACCTGGAAGACTGTAGTTATCCCAAAATCACAAGTTTTCTTCGTGTCATCCAAGTTTTTGATTTGAAATTTACAACCATTGCACCATTTAGCCTTGTGGTGTTTCACCTGCAATATGTCAAACATGTAAAACTTATTGCAATATCGTCAGTTGATAAACATATTTATTCTTGGCCGAATGTATGCAAAGAAAAAATTTTTAACATATATATACATCAATATAATTGAAAATAATTAAATAATATGGGTGATTAATATATTTGTACATACTTGTTTATCTCTTAAACCATATGCTAAATCAATTTCCCTTGGTGTAACATGGGAATCTCCATTACGATGAGCTTCTTTAACTAATGAAGCCACACCTTCCCATGTTAATGCACGACCAGATTGTTGACATCATTCAATCCATACCATCATCCAATCAAGATTGTTTGCGATGTACAAATGTAGTGCATCCCACTCTCAACCAACTGTATAAAGAAAAGAAAAAAATTCTCAAACGACGTATAATTAGTTAATTACCACGGTATATGACCTTAATTTATAATTGATGAATATTGAAGATTAATAATTAAATAAGTACAATATACATAAAAACCAAATGTAAAATGTATTCTAATTAATATCCATGACCATCTTATAATTACCTGTCACTTTCCTCAATCTACCTTTCCCCATCAGGTACTCCCCTTCGAATTTGATAATGGAGTTGGGATCCCAAATGCGATCTACATGGATCTTTGCTGAAAACTTAGGAAGATATTTAGTAATGTACACCATGGTCTAGTATACCATGTATCCCTCCATCATAGAACCCTTGGGATGTGCTCTTTGTCTAACCAAAGCTTTCAAAAAATTTAAGTGCCACTCAACATCCACATTGACCTTGTGTGTACAGGTCCACACAATTCAATCTCCTCAACTTGGTGTATGAGGTAGTGTTCTTCTGCATTAAAAAATGTCAAAGGTAGACACTTTTGAATTTCACACATTAGACGAGGAATTCTTCTCTTCCAATAATTCATATCTTCTTTATGGATTGCTTTAGATTACAACCATCTACAAGTGATTCAAGGCACAAATATATTAACGAGATTTAACAAAAATATACAATGAATTGAAAAAATATCACTACTTACCTCATGTATTTTCCAAGATCATATATAACTTGCTTGACATTGTTTTTGAAGTTGTCTGGGAGAGATAGAGGTAGAACGTACTGCAACAATTATAAAATGATGTTTTCATTGATATTTTTCCAAAAGTAGTAAACATAATACACTGAAAAGTACATGCAGTATACATATATATATATATAATATACTAGAATAATTACCTTAATGAAGGTATGCCAATCATATGTTTTCATCCCTGACCTAAATTCACCTTTCTTTGTTATGATATTGTTTATGTTTGCAGCAAATCCTATGGGAAATCGAATTTTTTGTATGACTTGTTTTATAGCATTGCTTTTCTGCTCCCTTAATAACCAAGGAAGGGCACTTATATTAATTTGGTCTCCATCGCTAGTTAATTGAATGGAATTTTTCATTGCATGACTAGCTTCCTAAATGTCACTACAAATTTTGACAATTTTTTCTTTATCATGCCTTCCATCCAATATTTTCCATAATGTTTATGTCATATTCTTTCTGATATGCATTGTATCAAACAAATGCACAATTTGTAGCTGCTCATAGTAGGGCAACCTACTAAATTTTTTGGGATAACTTTTCAGTCCCTGTGGAAGCCGACCATTAATGCCTTGACGACCTTCATGAAACATATAAGTTAAATAAATTAACAACGACAATCATTATCAATTACAACATGAGTAAACACAACACAATATAAAAATATAAATTCAAAACATATCATAAATGATAGATAAACAATTTGATCCAATGTATAACCTTGACGATTAATTCTATTATATTCCAACTTCCATAGGCGAGGTGTCATTCTTCGTGGTTCTGATGTAGTCTCTTCTTTCCCATTGAAAAGATGTTTTTCAGTAGTTCGATACTTATGATTTCTATGGAGGAAGTGCCTATACTCATCAAACATCTGCTTTCCTAAACTTGTTGAAGGATGAGATTTCATTTTTGGACCACAAATTGGACATGCAAATTTTCCCTTTGTTTGAGGACCTACAAATCATATATAATTGGATTAAATATGTCAATTTTTATAATTATATATAATGAATAGATTATTTAGAAAACATGCATGATATCTACTTCATAAAATTAAATATTGTTAAAATCATGCAGTCAAACGTTATAACATACTAGAAAAATGTGTTAGCCCTGGGGCATCATGAATTGTCCATACAAGCATTGCATGGAATTGAAATTGTCTTTGTCCTATTGGTCTAGATACATCATACATAGTCACACCATTCCATAACTTTAGTAACTCGTCGATAAGAAGCTCAATATATACATTCATATCTTTAACTTGGTACTTACTTAGTTGAATGAACATAAACATTACATAATTATTATAACCATTTTACTGCAATATATATAAATTCATGTACATGACTATTAAATGAAAAAACATATGTCATTATGCAACAAATAAGACAAATGAGATGCTACTACGTTAAAGAAAATTGATATAAACAATTACCTGGAACAATCATTGCCAACATTATGTGCTCCCTCTTTATTGACATCCATGGAGGAATGTTATTGTTGATAACAAAAATAGGCCACATCGAGTAAATAGATCTCAGCTCTCCAAATGGATTGACATCGTCCATTGCCAATGAAAGCCTGAGATTACGAGGTTCTTCTTTAAATTATGGCCATTTTTCCTCCATGTCCCTAAATGCAAAACCATTCGCAGGCATTCGAAGAATCTCATCTCCACTTCTATTTCATGCATGGTAATCCATAAATTGCGCTAAGCTTTCACACCTAAATAATTGTTGCATATGTGGAATAATGGGAATATAATGAAGAACCTTGTGAAGCACCTTTTTTGTTAGTTGATTTGTTCGATATCTACTGATATGACATTCCAGGCATTTTGTTGCAAATTCATGTTGTTTATGATATATAATATGATCATTGGGACATGCATCTATTGCTTGATGCTCCATTCCAATATCTTTCATAATGCCAGATAAATCTCGGTATGAGCGAGGTAAAATATTTGATGGTGGTAACAAATATTCACCAATCAATCTACAACAAAAAATAATTTCTTAATATAAAGAATATTAATGGTACATACTTCATCCTTTATTTACTAGCAATGAACTAACAACAATTAAAATAGATGAATAAAGATGACATATATGACATACCTTAACATCCATGAGATTTCTATGTTGGATAAACCATTCATAACCTTCAAGTTCACCAGCAACAATACAACAGAGAGAAGAGTTGTTTGGGAGCCTTCATAAAGGGGCTCGTATGCCTTCTCAAGTACAAGTAAATCATGAACATCATCAAAGTCATCTCGATCAACATGATCAAATGTGCCACTACATGTGTCATGGATCAATGTATTTGTACCATCATCTTCAATTGTGTTTTCTAGTGCATGATCATCTTCTTCCATAGGATCATTAACTTCATCTTCGATATTCACAGCTCCATGTTCCTCTACTTGCAAAACCACATTCTCCGGGCCGTGACAATCCATATCATGTGCCCTAGGGTGCCCCACCTTTATAATAATGATAGACACAAATAAACCATGATCATGATCAAGTGATTTTTTATATATATATCAAATGTTAAAACAATATAAACATTTACAAATTCAATCAATATAAACACATATAATAAACAACTTACCAATGGACGATAACCATGCCCCCCCTTCAATGTGACTATATTGCCTACAATGTTTCTTAGTTGTTGTGATTAAAATTCTTCTTGTCTTTAAGCCCTAGCAATTATTGTAAGGACAATAACATTTCCCATCACCCTTTCTATGAATCTAGACCACAATCTATCAAGTGACTCTTCATTTTGTTCTGGACTAATATTATCTGACATGATTTTTCTTTACCAAGCTTGAATATTTAGATCTTCAAAAAATATCAAAATCACACTCCAATAATTTTTAATCATACACAGGTAACAAAATATAATAATTATGATATTTTACACCAAAAAAATTTGGCATGCAACCACCCCTGCAAAAGAGAAGATAGTCTGAAGTTAATGACCCCAAAAAACACTTTCAAATGCTAATTCTAGAAATTATTAAATTCTGATTTTACTATGATTTCCAACTGTTAAGACTCCTAAAATCAGAATATTGAATTTGCACAACAAAATCTAGAAATGAAATTCTCAAAATGCAGCTAATAGGCCTCAACAATTAAGGCCTACTCAAGACTTTGTGAAGTCACTGCAAGGTTTCCAAGCCTTACCTGATGATTTCAGTAGGAGGATTAAAGAGTTGGTAAAGAGTTTTGATGACTGGAGTGACACATCTTTACAAGATATTGTAGATGCCCAAGGAAATGTTAGATCACTACAGTAATGATAGGACAGGTTAGATGAAATCATCAATGAACAAATCAAATTGATTTGTGATGAATCAGATTATGACATGTTGATGAGTAGTATGGATAAAATCATCAACACTAGCACATTTTCAGAATCTTTTGAAAGGGAGGCGAATCAAGTAGGAGTAAAGTATACACCTTACAATGCCAAGGTAAATGAGGTGGTAAATTTTAATTGGCCAACGAACGAGGAATATCAAGGATGGGTAGAAAAGTACTTAACTGAACAAGAATAGGACATAGTCTACAACTGACAGTTAACAGCTCAGTGGTTATGGTTATAACAAATTTTGGCTATGTCTTGGTGGCAGTTTTGGTGCAAGTTTTCAAAGTTTGGAAAATACAACAGTTCTTCTCTAGTGGATGGGATGAACAAGAAGATTCTCCAGAGACTCAACTTTTGTAACCAATTTTTGAAATGTCATAAGGCGGTCCAAGTGACTAGTGACAGGTGTATTTCTGGTTCGATGCTTTTTCCTCCTTCATTTTCCCTATAAGAAGGATTTCAGGACCAGAAATACAGGTTACCGAGTTAGATATATTTAGGTCGAGTCTAAGTGAAGTTGCAAAGCATATTTGTAAAGATCTTGATATTATATTGAAGATACTATTCTTAGGTTTGGTGTCATTTTCTTGTAGGTTTTAGTTTCATGGGTACTTAATTTTCAAGACAGTACTAACATCTGAATAAAAATTACTCATTTCAAGGTCATGTATCTCCATTGTATGAATATATTATTATCTTGAATAAAATGATCAAGGGTTATTCTATTCATCTCACTGTTATGGTGTGTGTAATTCTCATTTTGGCTTTAATTCAAGGAATTAATTAAAATGCTTGATTGAGGTTATATGTAACTATGTTCATATAAGGATTTGATAAGTAGTATTGGGTTAGAATATAGATTGATGGTATTGTAAGGCAGTATTATCTAAGATTTTATATGCTATGTGTCTAGAAGATAAACTTGGTTACAGTAAAAAACAACCAACACCTTTGATATTATCTAGCTATGGCTCCCAAATCTATTGAAAATTGATCATTAGGGTTAAAATTGAAACCTTGCAAATATAATATTTGTCCAAATCCATCAAGAATTTTCCATCAGTTATAAACAATTCCCTTATAAAGAATTTGTGAAGTCAAGTCTAAAATCTGGAAATGAAATTCTAAAAATGCACAAGACTAAAAATGAAATTTGATGAGATGTTGCTTTAAAATATGATTTTCAAACCTGGAAGTACAAATCTAACTTCACAAATAAATTATGGGAAAAGACAATGACTACCCTCAACCTAGTGATATCTTCTTGAGTTTCTTCTGATTTTCCCCAAGAAAACCATTGAGCAAAACACTGTCGCAATAAATAGTCGAGCTCATTTTTATTTATGCCAGCCATAATTTAACTTTGCAGGTCCGTCGAAATTTCGATGAAAGATCTTCATCAAAACGTAGATGAAAAAAATGGTTCGTCGGAATTCTGACGAACGTTGGGGATAAAATTTTTAAAAAATAAAAATTTGCACAAGTGCCCGATGATACATCTGATTATATAGCTTTCGTTGGAAGGTTTTGTTGAATTTTGCAATCAAATGTTAGTGCTACCAAACATGGAAGCCATGTTGCAAAAGGTGATTGGCTGTGAATTATTATCCATGATGGATGGTTTTTCTAGATACAACTAATTTAAATTGAAGGATTCTGAGCAGAACAAGATTGCATTCACAAATCCATGGGGCACCTATGTATATGTCAAGATGCCATTTGGTTTGACCAACGCGGGTGCTACTTTCCAAAGGGCTATGGATGTATCCTTTTTTGATTTTATTGACTTGTTCTCGGCAACTACTAGGATGACTTGACAACTTACTCCAAGAAATAAGAACATTGCAAGCACTTGGAGAAGATATTCATCAAGTAACTAGAATATGAAATTTCACTCAACCCAAAAAAGTGTGCCTTTGGAGTTATTGAAGGAAAATTTTTGGGGCACATTGTTTCCAAGGAGGGAGTGAGAATTGACCCTGAGAGGGTAGCTGCCATAGACAAGATTCCCCAACCAAAGAATGTAAAAGGTATTTAGTCATTCTTTGGGCAGATCAATTTCTTGAGGAGGTTTGTAAAAAAATTTCTAGAGATTACAAGACCTATCTCCAAAATTTTAAAAAAGGGAGAAAAGGTGGTTTGGAGTGAGGATCCTAGTAAGGCATTCAAGAGCATAAAGTAATTTATTAAAGATGCTTCAGTTTTGACGTCTCCTAATTTTTCTAAACCAATACATATTTTGTCCTTTTCTTCTTTACATACTATTGTTGTTGTGTTGTTATAGAAAAATGATGAGGGATTTGAACAACCCATTGCATTCTTTAGTAAGTCTTTGCAAACCATAGGACTCAAATATGATACAATTGATAAGAAGGCATATGCTTTAGCCAAGGATGTAAAGAATTTTAGAACCTATTTGATGGGATCTATAGTTGTCGCTTTTGTACCAAGTGCTAATGTGAAGGACATATTCACTCAACAAGAAAATATAGGGAGGAGGTGAAAATTGATTAACAATATCCAAGAATTCAACATTGATGTTTAGATCACCAAGTTAGTTAGAGGACAAGGTCTAGCTAAGTTAATGGTTGAGACTAACTTGGATGCAAATCAAATAAATCAAATGGAGTCTATTGATGTTGCACCCATCTATGATATGTAAATGTGTGGTTGGTATAGAAGGATTTTTTAGTATCTACAAACCTTGCAGTGCCCTACAAATATGGCTAATAATGAAAAGAGAATGCTAAAGTTGCATGCCATTAAGTATGTAATTATTGATAATGAAATGCGGTGAAGCCTAGATGGTGTGTTGCTCAAGTGTGTGGATGGTAATTAGGCATTAAATATTTTGTAGGAATTGCATAGTGGAGTGTGTGGTGTCCATTACCTGGAAAATACAACTGCTCATAAGATTTTAAGGGCCATATTTTGGTGGCCCACTGTTTTTAAAGATTCCCACAAGTTTTTCAAGACTTATGATGCTTGCCAAAGGTTTGCAGGAAAATTGAATTTCTCAGGGAGTTTTCCACTTAGGCCTATTTTCACTACTGTATTTGAATAGGTTTTTCGACGAATATTGATCAAAATTTTGACAAACTATTGTCGAATTTATGACGAAACACTATTTTCAATTTCGTTGATGGGTTTTCTTCAGTTTATAGACCAAATTTTTTTCATTAAAACAATGACTTAGAATCGTCGGTCAACATGACAAAAAATGTTGGTGGGGTTCATCACAAAATTGACAAAACTTTGTCTATTTAGCGACGACAAAATAATTTTTTTTTGTATGTTGTCAATCAAAAAGCAACCAGAAAACAACAATGGCTTGTCGGTTTTCTGACAAACATGAGTTTCCTTTGTGATGAAACTTCTGTCAGAGGTATAGCAACCTCGTCGGAAGTTGGTTTTGTTTCGTCGTTGAATTTCATTGAACTTTTGACGAAACGTTGAAGTTTTTTAATAAAAAATTATCATTAAAATTTGCATAAAATATGTATCTCATAAAAATATTATTCCACATCACAATACTATAAATCCATCCATCATCAAAATCATATACATAAATCATCATAATAACCTGACATATCGTAATAATCATACACACCCTCATAGTCACAAGCAACATATAAATATCATAGTAAACATCATCCATCATAAAGATGTGCATCATATAATAGATCATTTTAAATATCACATGTGTATCTACTAAATCATATCCATATCATATATACATCATGAAAATAACAATGGTATAATGTATCTCATCATTTACATATTAAAGTCACTATCTACTTCATAAAAATAGATTACAATCGATATTTGTGGATACAAAAGAAATAAATACATTAAAATAACCATATATACAAATTAAATACATAAATAATGATACAAATACAAAGAAGGAGCCTCAAGAATTATTAGCTATGGCTATTTCTGACATCTTATGAATTAGGGTCTAGCTCCTTAGGTATTCATGGTGATGGCTATGCCACTAAAACTTAGACTGATCTACCTAATCTATTTGATTTATTGTCCCCTATCCCTAATCTCTTTGTATATGTAGGTTCCCCTCTATTTGGAAAGAACCACCTACTCACATAAAGACCTACAATACTAGAAATCCCACACTACCCACTTTGTCCTCTCTCTTGCTCACTCTACCTCTATGAAATATTTATTCAATCCCTATGGACCAAGCAATCCACATGCCAAATCTCTCTGCCCATAGTCTTTGGACATATTACTAGGCATTTTGTAACTACACCTAAAGATAATTCCTCTCTAGTATCCAAGCATCTTGATCCTCCCTCAAACTATCCATCTCTACCTATAGCATATATTACTCTACCCTCAATATCTCCCACTCTCCATGGGGTTGGTCCCAATCTTCCATTGCCTTATCCTACTCTACCTTCCTAGCATCCCACTTTGACATCAAGTTTGCTAGCTGCAATTAGTTATCCTCATTCTCTCTACCTCCTTACTCCTCTTGTGTATTTGTATCCATGGGAACTAGCCCACCCTAGTCTTGTGTCTATGACTATGGTTGTTCCTATGCCTAAGGTTGATCTCCATCATGTGCCCTAGCCTCTTTTTCTCCCTACTCCTATTTGATGATGTAGCGCAATATAAAGACATACTATAGATACACGCTATCATCCACCCACTCCTTTCAAGCCCTCCAAGGCCTCTAGTATACCTTAGCAATATCATCCATGACTTGGTTCCAATACACCAATTCCACCAACTCCATATACTATGGACATCTATCTTAGGAAAAATAAATAGATCCTATAGTATCTTCATCATTTGACCCACATGCTTCAAAATGGAAATGTCCTTCCACGCCCATATTTGTAGCATGTCATGCCACCTCCTAGACTCCACTCCTCTTTGTAAACTAGAATGTGCATAGACCTACATACCTAGGCCAATACAAAAATCCCCCACACTAAATTTATGCAAATCTCTTTCATTTATGTGCATACACTTGCCATCCCAACTAGAAAATTGCATACCCTCTTGTTAGAAAGCAATATGAAATTGAAAAGGGCTACAATCACTTAGGGTAACTCTTCCACCATGCCCACATGTACACCCATGTTCAAATCCATCTATCTCTAAGGGATGTTACTACTCCCAAATAGTCTATCTAGTGACCTCAAATCATCCTCTACACTATAACATACCATGTTCCTATGAATCAAGATTCATAGTATCCACCACTGATGCAAGAGAAAATCACCCAAATCCACAAACATACAATTCACAAGGTTAAATGGAGAGAGAGTCCATTTTAATTTAAATCTAAAACTTCTTTCTTTCATATTAAAACAATTACAATTTTTTTCAAATACATTTTTGGAATCAAATCTGCACAAAGTTATCTTCTTGTAGCTTCTTCTTCCTGCCCAAAAATCTTCCTGTAGCTTCTTCTTCCTATTGCTCAAACCTTCATACAGATCCTCCAAAATCTACTGCACCTTTTCCTTAAACTCCATGCTGCTCTCTCTCCCCTCTACACAACTGATTTTCTTCTTGTTCTTTTCTATAATGAATGTAAAAAAATGGGCTGCATAATGAAGGTTTCAAGAGAGAGTCATAGAATGTCATGGAGTGACTTTGAAGCATTTTATAAGGGACATTATTATGAAATATTTACCTTGGATAGAGTTTTGATAGGCAATCAAGAGAAGGACATTCATGCCTGTCCAAGACAAGCCTTTAGAAAGCAATAGGAAAGTCAAGAAGAGTTATACATTAAAATCCTTATAATCATATGTGTGATCAAAACCTTAGATATGGGTTGAGTTCATAAGACATAAGAGGAAAATCATCTTGAACAATTGAAAATACAAATGAATCCATAAAAGATTGATAGAGAGACCTAATGGAAAACCAAGGAATGGTGTACCATCCACATGAAAACTTCTAAGGATCCTTATGAGTGGAAAAATAAAGGATAGACAATTAGAAAGAGAACAATCCTTACCAAATAAAGGATGGTCACAATAATCAAAAGGTAGTCAATAGCTCATAATTACAAGAGGACATCTAACTGTTCATCCACATGAGCAACACACTACAGACCTGCCAAGGATTTGGTGCTTCCAAATAAGTGAAAATCATCACAATGAAGTTGACAATGGGAAAGGTTATTCTTAACAGTCCCACTAAGTTGCAGTGCTTCATGCTTGTTAGCAAGTGATAGTCCATTGAGGATAGTTTAGAGACTAATAACTAGCAGGTAACAAAACAATGAACAAATATAGATATGTCTTAAGTTTAAAGGAGATGACCATAAGAAATGAATGATCACAAGGGTATATTTATCTTGAAAATGGAGTGAGTGATTATCACATAGCACACTGCACCATGGCACATACAAGATTATACATGAAATTCATGAATTTTGTACAAGAAGTGAGGACTACACATGAATAAAAGGGAAATCTAAATAAGTTAAAAGAGCATGATGATACTAAAAAATGCACAAAGATATAGAGAATAGAGAATTATTAGAAGATATTGTGATAGGGCTACTCTTATATTGGATATTCTAATGACCTTGGTGATGGACAGTCTTGGCCGGGAAAATCATAGTCAAGTGGAGACATCACATCACATACCTAAGAAATGTAGTAATGTCAAGAAAAAAGGTATAGTGACAACCTTTATGACAAAAGGGCCATGCCACCATGAATAACAGTCCTCATCTCAAAAGGATAGTTTTGATGAATACGGCTCACATTCATACTCTTTTTCCATGCCTAATCTTCACACAGTTGGATTTGTATATGTAAATGAAAAAATGTACCAAGACAAGGAGGTCATAGTTTTGAGAAGAAATGCATGAAATAAGTGCTTTATACAATATGGTCATCTTTCCACCATGAACTTGGTAGGTCATTAATTAAGTTAAAAGGGGAAAATCATGTTAATATGTTTAAAGTAAGAGTATATCTATCCTTATGCATTGTAGAACTTAAGGAAATTAAGACAAAAGGATATGATAGTAGTAGATGATACCCCCCAAGGCACTAGAGATTGTCAAGGATGGATTAAAAGATCATCAAGGTGACATTCAAGTTTTGCTAATGCACAAACCATTAAAAATACAAGTTTAGAGATGAA
The DNA here is from genome assembly GCA_007115665.2 of Sequoiadendron giganteum. Classification (NCBI taxonomy): domain Eukaryota; kingdom Viridiplantae; phylum Streptophyta; class Pinopsida; order Cupressales; family Cupressaceae; genus Sequoiadendron; species Sequoiadendron giganteum. The sequence goes on from CM021100.1 coordinate 710,583,905, forward strand.
TGGCATTGAAAAAAGGATATGACAATCCTTATACTTCTACGATGGAAGACATTAAATAAGGGTTAAGACAAAGGATAGACCAAATGAGATCATTTTTTCATGGACTATGATGAAGCTTAAAAGGGAAAACAAAGGTCAAATAAGCAAGGATGATGCAATAAATAAAGGAAAAAAGTTGAAAATAAAGTGAGCTAGAAGGAGATAATAACATGCTTGAGATGAACCCTATAAAGAAGAGATGATGCAAAGGGTAGTTTATAAAGTTGTAGACCTTGGTAAAAATGGCAATCAGGACAAAAAATTCATGAAAGATAAAGATTCATATGAACAAATGAAAGAGTGCAAGGATATGAACATTTGATGAGCCATCATGATAGTAAGGTAGAAATGAAGAGTGCAACGTGAAAGTGACAGGCATTGTGATCATGAACAATACAGTAGTTCAAAACCCTAGTTAAAACCCTTATTTCATCATGAGAGGACAACCATGGGCATATGGATCTCTTAGAAACCCTATAAAAATTTAAAGATGGTGGTTAGATACAAAAGGATAATAAGTTATTTTCTATTGACAAGTCTTTCAAGAACAAGGTTTTGGTGAGAAAAGGGTGGCAATATATAAAGGACAGTCATAGCCTTATGACTATCATAAGGCAGCTATCAAACTTCTCATACCTTTGTATCACTATGAAACCTGTTAGTATTCATTACATACCAATATTCATTTCAGATAATAACAAAAAATTCTAAAAATTCAGGCTTCAAGCTTGAGGAAGGTCTAGATCAAATAGTCATTGTAGCCATAATATATAGACAAATTTGCAACAAGCCGCTCAGTATAGTCCTTCTGATTAGACCCTTTTTTCCTTAAAGCTTTGAAATTGGATAGAATTTTAACAACTGATAGAGAAAGGATCGATATGTATTAGTAATGAACACTATCAAACATAGTCCAAATAGATGAAACACATGATGCCTTGTAATCTTGAAAATAATGCAGCAACAATCAAAATTAAAAAATTACCCTCTTTTATTATCCTCTTAAGGTTAGGGAGGTCAGGTGGGTGCTTCCCCTCTTCTTCAAGCTCCTGAAAAATTAGTACAAAACATATGAACAAAGGAAAATAATAAGAAAGAGACCATCATAACCTAGTTCCCTTAACCTTCTAAACCTTTTGTTTCACCTCAACATGTATACAAATTAACAAATGACCAAGCAAACATGCCCCCCACGGAGTGAATATGGAATGAAGCATATATGTGGGTGTCTATGATAGAAAATTTTCAATTCAAGCATTCTACATCTCACTTAGGGCAACAAGAGAAAAGACAGATAAGAAAGAGACAAGTATTTATTGAACCAAAAGACACAGAGAGATGGAGAAATTATAATAAAGTCGGTGAATAACCAAAGTATACAAGAAGTTAGAATATCTAACAAAGCATTTGGGATAAAAATCAACATGGAAAAATGACATTTATGATCATATTGAGCACTAAACAGTAAACCCAGGGAAAAATGCAAGCACCAAACAAAATTTACTGTTATTCTTCCAAAACTTCTCAGACGACCAATTAACTACTTATATACATGCAACTCCTTTCTTGGGCCTTCCTAGATATATCCAAGATCATAAGGCTTCGATACAACAATATACGTAGTACATACTCATGTATTCAATCGAGTTCTCTTCCTAGTCTGTATGTTTAAGAATTTTAGGAATAATGAATAAATATAACATAGTATAAAGAATGATTGTTAATGATGGTTGTTTTAACTTACACACCCCTTTTCACCCTCTATTCATTGTAAACTATGAATAACTTGAACATATTAAAAAAACTATAGCCCACATTGACATTGTATGCCACATTAATCCAACCATATGACAAAAGATAAGTGATCTAGCCTCTTGAATGAATGTAAGTAGAGGAATTTTTGCATACCTGTAGATGGTACAAAATTTCATGGTTAAGTGGAAACCTCCCTTCAACAACAAGATCCAAATATCCATGTAGAGCTTCTCTTTTGGTATTTTTCCTTGATGTCAAAATTGTGTTTCAGTTTTGGCATACTTGGTTTTGGCTTCAACATTGTGATGATGGTTTTGATGGTATTGATCTTTTGACCCCATGTGCAGATTACAAGGCATCTTGTTTACAGGATTATGATTCTATGTTCAGGTTGATAATGGAATTCATAGGGTTTTTTTTTTCAGGTGTTTGTGATGTTCAATTCAACTGAGGTTCTGATCACATTTGTATGACAAGTGGTATAGTACTAGTTTGACAGGTTTTGACATTTTGAGCTATATTTTGCTAAGGTGATCTCCAAGTTTTCATTTTGTATATTTGTCCATGATCATGCTTCCATTTCATTCTCATAGCTTTGGCTTACATGTGCTTACTATGGTTATCTTTGTGACATTATTCATGTTTCGTTCATATGTCATATGTTTATCACATGGCAAAGGTAACTCAACTCAAGCTTCTCTTTTGAATTTTTTGACTTGTCTAAAGTCATTGTGAATTATTTGTGATATCAGCCAAAGGTTGATTGTGGACATAATGTAAAGTTACTTTGAAAAGTGACAAGGCAACATCTTTTGGACACAATGATTGATAAGGTGGTCAGAATTTGTTTTAAGAGGTCATAATAATTATTAAAGATATAATGGTGTCAGCATTTTAAATCTTTGACAACGTATTTATAAAAGGTATTATGATGTTTGTTTTGACTCACGGACTTCAAACTTTATCAAATCTTGAAAATTCATCGATTTCTTTAGCAAAGGGAAGTTAGGGCATTCTTTTTGGTGTTTCACAAGCTTGTGGGTGCGAAACCCTAGCAACTCCACTATCATGGAAAGATGGTATCAACCGTTACCTTGATAATTTCTCTTGTTGCAACTTGTCTGACAGGAGGAAAGGCTCACTGAATGAACTATGAAGCTTCTTGAAATTTGGTTTTCCATTTCACTGTGGGTGTGGACTCATGCATGGAAGGAATATGTCAATTCGTCAATTGGCTGGGCTAGTAACATTCTCACAACAATTTTTTAGGTTCATTTTTTTAGTTACTTGGAAGATCTTTAGGTATTCTTTTCTCTCATTGGTGAAAGATTCAAAGTGTTCTCACTCTTTGGTATAAAATTGTGCTATGTCTGGAATCTTTTCCATCTTATTTGGTGTTTATTCATATTAGATCTATAATTAGTCTTTCTGCTCGAATTTTCTAAGGTGAAAAAGATTTATTTATTTGAAAATGATGTATTCAGGTTGGTTACTCTGCATTTCTAATTATGGGTGTTTTGAAAAACATTGCTTATTTTTGTTCACCATGATGTGGGTTTGGTTACATTTCAGATTCTTTACTTTTCAGCTGGTAAAATAAGGAATAAGATGCCTACTTGTTCTTGTATAAAAGATATTCATGAAGGGTATTGTTGTTTAAGTATCTTCGAAAAAGGAAATATGTATTTGTGTGCATACGTTACTAGAATCTTGTAACAGATGTTGGCACTAGTGTAGATCTGTCATTCTTTCAGGTTTCTATGATAAAAAAACAAAAATGACACATTGTCTCTCCAAAAAGAAAACCTTGGCTGAAGATTCAAAATCATAAAATGATTACACCCACCTTTCACAGGCTCTGAGGGTTTCAGTTCTATTTTCTTAATATATTCATTTCTGCTCATTCTGTCAGTAGAAATCTATTTTTGTGTGGTCACTTCTCTGAATCTGAAAACATACCTACTCAATTTGACAGAATTTTGTAACTTTGCATATACCTTTGTTGTTGAAAAATATAGTGATGGTGTTTTTTATAGTAATAGAAAAATGGAGAGAGAAACAATCTAAAAAATGAAGAGAGATTGAATATAGCATAGTACGAATGGTCTATTATGATAGACATGTTTTATTCTGAGATTGTAAATCTAAAACATAAGATCAATACAAGTTGTCTTAAGATGAGACAATGACTAGAATTCTGAAGGCTCAACTCAGAACCTTGAGGATTGTAGGTATTGTCTATTGAGAGGCACTTGTGAGAAAAGAGAAACAAAGAGACCCTCTGTATCATTGTATTTTTTGTAAATTGAAAAGGGGTTGGTGCTCCTTGAAATTGGTGTTTCAAAATGAGGGGTTGGTTCTCCTTGAGTTGGTGCTCAGAAATCAGCCTATAAGGCATTGTTAAAAGTGATTTTTCAAATATAAGCCTAAAAGGCAACAATTTAGGAGTGGTTTTTCTACCCCAGGAGGGTTTTCCACTCGACATATCTTGTGTCACTTTTCTCATCTGTGGTTCCTCTGATTTATGGTGTGAATTCTTTATTATGAAATTTTTCACTGTCATACTTCTCATTTTAGTTATATGTGATTGCATTCAATATATGGATGAGTTAATCATTGATAAATGAGAGCATAAATCTATTTTGTTTCAGTTTCTATAAAATTTTTCAAATCAGTTCATGACACTAATTCACCCCCCCTCTTAGTGTATTTTTCACTCCAGCATATATGTAGTACATACTCATGTATTCAATAGAGTTCTCTTCCTAGTCTATATGTTTAAGAATTTTAGGAATAATGAATAAATATAACATAGTATAAAGAATGATTGTTAATGATGGTTGTTTTAACTTACACACCCCTTTTCACCCTCTATTCATTTTAAACTATGCATAACTTGAACATATTAAAAAAAATATAGCCCGCATTGACATTGTATGCCACATTAATCCAACCATATGACAAAAATGAGTGATCTAGCCTCTTGAATGAATGTAAGTAGAGAAATTTTTGCATACCTATAGATGGTACAAAATTTCATGGTTAAGTGGAAGCCTCCCATCAACAACAAGATCCAAATATCCGGGTATCTATCTTAATCGAGCCTCTAAACCCTTCAGAGCTATCAATTTTTCCACTAACCTGTTATGCACAAAAGTTAAATTTTAGAGTTATGTCACCACTATAAACAAAAGAAACAGAGCTTTGAAACCAAATCCACACAAAACACAATGTGGTATTCATACAAAGCCATACAAACAAACTAAACTCAGAACATTGGAATGGAAACAACTTCAAATTATGATGCAGAGAATGGATTCACTTTACTCAACTGGAGGCACATTTCACAATAATGGGTTATTCATCTAAAACATCTGTACGAGGTTCAAATAGTAAAGAGATTGATGAAAGATAGAGGGATTAAAAATATACTTGGATGTAGTTGGATTGAAGGTCGTAAACTGATACATTTTTTTTGTGTAGGAGACATATCACATCCACAAACATGGCAGAGCTATGCAAAGTAGGAGAAATTGGCTTGGAAAATGAAGGCATCATGGTATAAAGAATTATTTTTTTGCCACCATAGTGAAAATTTAGCACTTTTTTTCATCTTTGCATATTGGTTTGATGTTTCAAAAGATGCATTTCTTATATTGAAAAGTGCATTACCTTATTGAGCTTCTCTTTGTTTCAAGATTAGTTTAATATTCTCTACTTAACAGGGCCAACCACGTGAAGGTGGAAGCTCATTTGGCCCCTCCCCCCTCACATCACTCTCAATTCCCCATACCCGATCATATAACATTAATCATTCATTCATCCATTAATAACTTATAATATTCATGCATTCATTCTGCATTAATAACATACAACATTCATTCATTAACATATAGCATTCATTCATTAACATATTCACATTCATTCATTTATCCATTAATAACATATAAAATTCATTCATTCATCCATTAATAGCATATAACATTCATTCATTAGCATATTCGCATTCATTCATTAACATATAACATTCATTCTTTCAGTTTTTACATATCAAAAATATGGTTGTCATAATATGATTACAATCACTTTTTTTGTTTCTTTTTTGAAGCTAAAAAAGTTGAAGTGGAGTATCATTTTCTAAATCATGTGTCCCCCCTTCAGTTGTTCTGCCCTCTACTCATGATCTTAATGCATGCCTAGTCGTGTACTCACGACGTGGATGCAACTGCATGGGGGGGTCTGCTGCAATAGCAAGGAAATGTTAAATTGATATGTTTTATTATTATTGTTACAAGTATTTAATTAATTAAAAGAAAATTAGAGTGGTGCTCTTTACCTGATGTGGGCACATCATGTTCCTAATCTTGTCTTATAGCCTCATGCTCAACATGCTCAACACCCTCTAAATCCTAATATGGAGTTAAAACATGAAAGGTTACATTAATTAATACAACAATTGCAATTAAATATGTTTAAAAGAACATTAGAGTGGTCCTCTTTACCTGATGGGGCCACATCATGTTCCCGAGCTTGTCTAGCCTGATCATGCTCAACATGTTGATCACGATCTACATGCTCTAAAGTTGAAACATAAAAGGTTACATTAATTAATACACCAATTGCAATTAAAGATGTTTAAGTGTATTAATTCATACTACGTTTTGTATAGCACATGAATACATCTAGTACTAGGATACACACCATGATCTTCATCTGCAGGTTGTGCTCCACCCTCACCAGGATGCATTCCAATGTCATGTGCAGTTTTATCATTGCTTGCCTATTTAAAACAAATAGACACATAATTACTTTATGGTGGAAATTAATATTAAATAGATTGCACAAGTATTCAATTTTAAATAAACTTCATTGAGTTTATTTACTTGCATGTCAAATGCAATGGAAGCTTGTGTTTGCCTAGTCAAGAGTCTTAGGCATTCAACCAGGGCTCCATAGCCTTGCTAGAAGGAAATCTTCATGTCCTCTTCTATGGGTACTTTGTTGAATTCAGAACCCTGCAGTTTTTCATAAGATCATGATTTTTGCTTCTATGGTGTGATAAAACCAAAATTGTTTGTAATTTATTATTTGGATACAATATTTCATTTATTAATACTTACAATTCATGCAGCTAATTTCATATAACCACCAAAGCCAAGTTTGTGCTGCTCGTGTTTTTCTAGTCTTTCCTTTGTTGCCTTTGATGTGTCGAGGAACCTATGAAAAGTTTGAAATACATTAGATTATGTAAAAAGAAAGAGTAATCAGTATATGATTACATTTTTGATAGTATCACATACCTTCCTTGGCCTGATGGTGTCTTTCCTTTTTTATTTTCAAACTTCTCCTTTCCATCCAACACCAGGTCCTTCCACTCCCTCTCTAGAATCATGGGGGGATGCTCGTACTTTTTGTTCTTCTCTAAATGTGACCTATATTGGTCCCTCACATACTTTAGATAGGTACCAACTTTCTTAAGGACCTTGGTTTGGTTGAATATGGTATTACTGAACAACACAACTAAATGGTTAATGAGCTCATCTTTTAAATCTCATTTTGGGCATTCCACCGTGTACGTATGGTGGGCCCAAAGATCTCCAATGTAATATCATTTAGATTTTTATAAAAAACATCATTTCCTACAAAATGAACATGGGATCATTAGTCTAAAAAGAGTAATCAATAAGTAAATTTTATTTAGGCCCCTTTCCAACAATGGGGTATAGACTTCATTGGTGGAATATTAGAAAAATCTAGTGGGGGTCATTCATGGATACTTGTTGCAAATAATTATTTCACAAAGTGGGTGGAAGCCATATCCACAAAAAGGGCAATGAGTAAAGTTGTGATATACTTCTTGATGAAAAAAATTCTCATTAGATTTGGAGTTCTAGAGAAAATAATTTTTGATAATGCTATGTGCTTCAGGTTAGAAGAGTTCAATGATTTTTGTGAGAAGCATGGCATACAAATTTCTTATTATTCCCCTTACCATCCTCAAGGAAATGGCCAGGCCGAATCTAGCAACAATAGTTTAATGAAGATAGTTAAAATAATGATTGAAAAGAATAAAAATGCCTCAAACTCTAAGCTTAAGCTGGCATTGTGGGCTGACAGGTTTACTATGAAGAAAACTACTGGTTATTCACCATTTAATTTAGTGTATGGTTTGGATGCTAGGCTAGCACAAAAATATCTACTAAAGATGCATAAGTTCATATAGGAGTATGATGAGAATATTTTTGATGATATACAACAAAGGATTGATAATATTATATAGCTAGATGAAACTAGAAGAGAAGCTCATAACAAAAATGCAAAGATGCAACTGCAAGTCAAACACTTGCATGATAATAAAGCTTCTCCAAGAAATTTTGAAGTTGGAAGTATGGTGTTGGTGTGGAATGTGAGGGCTCAGGATAAGGGTAAGCATGGAAAGTTTGAAGCATTATGATTAGGCCCTTATCTAATATCCAACACACATGGGGAGGATTCATACTTCCTTTAGAGCTTAATAGGTGAACTTCTAGAATTTCCAGTACATGGACAGTTCTTGAAGCCATGTTTCTCTTGAAATATGCTCTTTTCCATGTACATTGTATAGTCTTGTAAATGTTATATATATATGGTTTTGTTTGGTCTGGTTCTCTTGTCTTGTCAGGGCAAGCCCTTGGTCTTGGTGGCCATGTGATTGGTCTGATTCAATCATGAGATCTAAAATATTACCATGCCTACGAGAGGCATGCATCCCCAATCAGAGACATTAGTGTAACCCTATAAATTTTATATGTTCCACTAATCCAAAAATGCATTTCCCTAGGTGTCAGTTTGGTTTGGTGTGACTAGGGTTTAGGTTTTGTGTGAGGAGTCATTTTACGTAGAATATTTTCTCCTTTGTCTAAACCCTTGGTATTTTGGTCTATTCTTTTGTTGACCTATTATCACTCATTGTCGGTTAGTCTAAAACAACTTGAGTCATTGAAGTCCATATATCACCAACCCCTTATGGTTAGGATCTCCCAGTACCCTTAGCTAAATCTTTTTGCGTGCCTAGGTCCTTGCAATTACTTTATTTTATAGGGTCAATGTTTGGCCTTGTTTGGCCTTTACATCCTTTTCTAAAACTGTTATTAAATCCTTCAAGACCTTATCGTGCATTGTCCTAGGAGATACCCTCTCTTAAAATAACTTACTGCACATACAATTTTTAATTACTTAAGTGATTGCTCATCGCTGAAGTTGTTTTTCTCATTAGGTTCACTACTGCGATGAGCGATGGTCTGAATGTTTCTCTTTTGCATCATGTGTTGCTGAAAGTTGCAGCTCTTCATTATTGATTACCATGATCAGCGATATGGCTATGTGCCTTTCATATTGCTTATCATTGAAATATTTTGGCTTTATTATTCCATTACTGCAAAGTTTGATGGGCATTGTCTTTTGTTTGTGCCGCATCATCACATAATTATTTCATGGCCTTTTTCATTTACTACGATGAGCGATGGGAATGTTTTGAATGGAGCGGTGTGATCTTTCCACTTGTCATAATTTGATGTTATTGTTGGTTTCACCTATTGTCAAAGAAACTCTCAATTCCAAGTTAGTTACAATGATGTGTGATGGCTTGTGGTTATGTTGTGATATCGCTAGAGGGTCCTCCTCACCAAAATACAGATGCACCTTGTCACATTTCTACAATAAGTGATGAGGGATATGCTAAGGAATATTCTCTCTAGTGGGGGTGTTGTTGCTCATCGCTAAAGTTTGGACATAAATTTGTTGCATTACTATGATGAGTGATGGTGTCCAAAATGTACTGTGAGTTAGTGGATGGCTACATGGCAATTGCTCATAGCACCATCATTGTTTTAAGACACAATTGTTAAATCATGAAGCAATGGTTAAGGAGAAATGTTTATTTTATTCTAAATCAAATGAGATCAATGGCTAGGGTTTAAACTAGAATGACTAGTTGTCAATTCACTCACAGGAACAATCTATCAACCATTAATGGAGAATGCATTCCAATTCTGATTCATAAAGAGGTTGTTGAGTGTTATTCTTTTACAATTGCAGTAATCGTGAGTAGAGGAACAAGCTAAGTGAAGAATAAAAGAAATCAAATCTCCTGGTAAGGTGAATTCCAAAGAACAACCTGCTAATTTTCCTAGGTAAGTTGATTTCTTAGCCTTTATGGGAAATTTGTGCATGGAGTTGTCTGGAAATTACGTAAAGTGTTAGGGTTGGTGATCTAAATTATTATTTTTGTGGTTTAAAAGGGGGATTGGAATTATTGCTTATAGGGTTTGGGGTAAAGAGGTAGGAATTGTTGTTTTTAATTTGAATCCCATAAATTTAAGGAACTTAAGGTGCAATTCCTTGTTTTTCAAAACCCTAGTTTTATTGTGTAGTAAGTATGAGTGAACCCAACATGCCTTCTGTTAAACCTGAAATAAAACCTACTTAGAAGAGGGTTAAAAGACCTAAACCTGAAGTAGTGGAGATGCCTAAAAAGAAAATAATTGTAAAGAAGGATCATCCTAGGTTTATAGAAGAACCCCCTAAGGACCTAACTATAGAAATTAAGAAGGTGGGAAAGAGAAAAACTGATGAAGGGATTTGATGTCTCACTTCAAAAACTCTACCTATGGGATTGGTGATGTTGCATTGCCACTAAGTGGCTAGGACTTATTTCATTATGCTTTCAAAAATAGAACTACAAATCACCCCACCTGTAACTTATAGACTTGTGACATAGGCAAGTTGGTTTTCCCTAAAGTATTTGTGGAGGTAGATTTAATGCTTGAACTGGCTAGGTGCTATGATCCATTGGATAGAACAATCAAGAGATTTTTAGACTTTCTTCCTATACTAGAAATATTGGTGAGCCAGATAATGGAGGATTTTCAGTTGAACCCATGTGCCTTTGATTCCATCAATTTCCACAAGCTATACAATGAATATGAGCAAAATAGTTTTGGGTAGAATAAGGGTGTCTTTCTTGTACATAAGAGGTGAGATTTAAAGAAAAATGGTGTGCATTTTACCCCCCTTGAGATGAAACCTTTTGATTGTGCTGACTTTGAAGATTAGTTCAAGAATACCAATTATGTATTATGTCACATTTTTCATAAGAAGTATGATATAAAAATGGATATTTCCCTGATGAACCTAGCAAATGATATTTAACATAAGTATCAGAATAGGGTTTGGAATTATGCTTCCTACATTGTTGAGCATTTACATGAGGACTTGATGAAATTGAAAGATGCAACTCCTCCATTGTCTTGCATAAATTATTCTTTGTTGATGCACCTACTGTCATGGAAGAGAAGAAAGATAATGAGAAATTTTATAAAATTGAGAGAAAGAGACAACATGGACAATGAGTTACCTGTGCATATGTGGACACATATTTGGGATGTGCACTGACCACATTTTGATTATACTATGTTTTTCAATATTTTTAAGTTCTTGGTGTTGGAGTAGTTGAGTTTGAAGCCCATTGAAAAAATTTCACAAGGTGTCAATGAAATTTTAAGGTGTATGGAGTATGAGGAGGATACTAAGTAGAAACTCAATTGGGGAGATTGGCATCTTCATACCAATTATACAACTATAAAAATTTATGGAGCCCCAATGATACCTCACAAGTTGCTAATGTATATGTTGAATAGACAAGCATTCATGGAAATAATGTGACAACTAGATGCCATGGACAAGGAATAGTTCAGAAAAACAAAAAAGGCATCTCTTGTGAACCCTGATTGTGGATTTGCATATTTCACCTACACTTCAAAGGAGGGCATTGAGAGGTTTGGCTCTCTTCTAAATAATTACATATTTAAATGAGAATTCATAAGGTTTTATGACCTTGAAGAGGTGATTTTTGCTGAAAGAAAAGCAAGAGGGTTGTTAGGAAAGTACCATGAGTTCCTCTTTCAGGAGGATGTGATCAAATTTTTTTCATCTATTGAAGAAGTTATAGGAAGGAAAAATGCATGGATAAGGATATGTGCAATTGAAGAAAACTATTGAAGGAAAACCCTTTCTATATCAGCCCTTATTCTGAGATAGAGGTCAAATATGTACAAGCAAAGTTAATGCTTGGTGATTTTATTGGTAAGAATTTTAATGCTAGTGATTTTATTGATAAGACTTTCTTTGAGAAGATTAAGCAAGCTGAGGTTCAGACCAAGGTGGCCAAGGAAAACCATGATGCATAGTTTAAGAGCTAGCCAACTCAATCCTCTACTATAGGAATCCATGTGTGAACAAAAGAGATAGGTGAACAACCCACAATCACTCCATTAGTGGCTTATTCAACAAGTGAGCATATTGGTGAGAGCCTCAAATCCCTAAGGTATTTGGAGAGAAAATTCCCATGGAGTAGGAGGTGGATCAATAATTCCCTAAGGATAAAGATGATTCCTTAAATATAGTGGTTCCTCCTACCAGGATTGTGAAGTGGGAATACAATGAGGTCAAGGATGATGATGTCAGAATAAAGTCTTGTGATGACTTCATGTGTGAGGATTATTTTGTCAAAACTAGAGAATTCAAAGACTTTTTCATCATATAAAGGGGTCTAACATTAAAAGAAGGATTGAGGAAGAAAAAGAGAAGGTTGAACCTTCCCTACAAGAAGAAGTTGAGAAGGAGGAGGAGGATAAAATAGTGAAGGATATTTTTGGCATGTCACCGGATGAGGCAAGAGCATTGGTGAAAGGAAGTGGGATAAATTCTTATTTCCTGGATGGAAAATATCATCTGTTATTGCACTCGATGAAATTAGAAAGGATCTGGATGCTTCTATGTCTGAAGGATTTTTTGACAATAAAGTTTTTGGTTTAGGTTTCATCCCTAAGCTGCATACACTTTCCATTTGGTCTATGACACAAAACACAGGGAATCCTGAAGTCATAAAGTCTATGGAAAAGGAGATTGGAGCAGTAGTTATCAAAAGGACTACAAAAATGACTACCATTGCAGCTGCACAATTGACACTGCATGTTGCAATGTTGATTGTGGATACTACTCAGATTATAGAGGCTAACTATAAGAAGTTGTTGGATAGATACAATAAATTAATGGATGAACACAATAAATTTCTTGCCACTACACATTCCATCTTCAACCAGTTCTACCTTAGATTTTTCAACATAGTACAAAGAAACCCTGTTGTTGATAATTCATAATTGGAATCAAGATTTGAAATTAGAAAAGGAGAATACAAGGAAGGCCAAAATGGAAAAAATTAAAGTGGAAAATGATATTTTTGAAGATGTACTAAAAAATAGAGTGACCAAATTGGTCAAGAGATGATAATGTGTGGGCTTCTTAAAGAAAATCCATGAAGCTCACATCAAAGATTTTCAGGTTCAGAGAGCTTTTCAAACTGAGTGGAGCAAGTGGAGCACCAGAGTAGGATGCAACTCCAAAACAAGTTAAGAATATTTAGGGAGATGGAGGATCATGGAATGCCTAAAATACTTGATGTTAAAGGTGATGTGAAGAATTTTGCTAAGTGGAATGATGAGTTCGGAAATTTGTTGTCATAGGCAAAGACAATGTTAACTGTAGTTGATTACTCCATGCCAAATCCCAATATTGACAACATGGCTAGAGTGGAAATGAGAATGGATATATTTGTTAAAGAATCTAAATCTTTAATTGATGAAAGGTATGCTCAACACAGTGCAAAAGTGTAGACCTTTTTGGACATGAGGTGGCCAACCGAAGATGAGTTCAACACATGGTTGGAGAAGTTCACTAAATGAGCTTGTGTATGAAAGGTGATGAAAAAAATGGTGAATAATGGATGGGAGAGAAAAAATGCATAGCTTGGAACTAGTACAGATCATGCTTTTATTGAAGTATTACAAAATATTGTTCTCTCCCCAATATAAAGATTGGTGGTAGAAATGTTGACTTAGATGGGTAAGTTCTCTCTCTTTTTATTGATTATTGTGCTTTAGAGTTTTGTTGATAGGGCACGCATGTGGATAACACTTTTGGCTTGTGAGGAAGATATTTTGATGTTGTTACAATGAATGAAGAGTTCCTTTTGAAAGGCGGGTGTATCTTCCTCAACAAATAGAAATAATTTTTATCTTATATGCTTACCCCCAACTTTGTAGAGTGCAAATATAACCGTCTAGGTGAATTTTGAAATTGAAATTAAAATATATGTCAAATGTAAATGTGAATTTAATTGTAATTTGGCCTGATGCTTGTTGCTCCCATATTTCTATAAATGGGAATTAAAGGCCAATTACATAGGTCTTTTGATGGTTAAGAAATTTTGAGCTCATGTAATAGTAATTTTGTAACTCAAGCACAGAGAAATTGAGTACTATTGAATCTTAGGAATACATTTAGATTTATAATAGGCTTAATAGTTTTATAGTAGAAATAGTGTATGGATGATAATTGCACATTCTGCATTAGTTTCTCTCCTTTGTATTTTGTCTTTCGAATTATGAATAAAGGAATCAAGTTTCTTTTATTTGTTTTCAACCACTCTGGTTGAATGAGTGATTTCATTTCTATTTTAGTTCAAAGAGTGAAGTAATTGGTTAAATGAGATCATAGGTTTGTGAGATAAAATTAAAGGATTATTATGTAGTTTCTATTTCTAGATACATCGAGTTGATATATTGTAAAGCATCATATAAATAGTCTTTAAACACTTGTTTCCATTGCTAATGTACTATAGTTTATTGCAAGTATGAGTCTGTTGCCCAATAGATAAAGTACTGGTCCATTTTTTTGGTTATCCTTGATGTTAGTGATCCTTCCCATACTTGACGGAGAACAAAAATCATAATTACAATTTCTAACACACCTATAGCTGGAGTAAAGTGGTATGAAGTACCACTCATTCCTGGCTTTAGGTACAATTCGTTAAAGGGTTAGCCAAATCCTTAAGGAATTTTGTCTATTAGCATTTGATAGGGATAGATCTATTTGTTTCAATGTCCATGATAAAATGACACAAGAATATCATTAAACATTGTCAGGATCACACTCCTGGGTTTCATAGAGTCTAAAGAGTAGAGGTCTAGGCTAGCAAGCTAGTACCTGTTCATTGGCCAATCCTAACCACTATTTACCATTAAGTTGTGGTGAATTCATAGATAGTGAATGAGATTAAGTTTGGTTCTTAAGAAAAACCAACATGCTCTTCCTATCCTTTTTTTTTTCAAATTATTTGAACAATTTTTTTATCAATATTTCTAAGGAATTAGAGTTAAAATCAGGTGATTAAATTAAAATATTGTTGATTTTAAGTTAACCATCAATGACACAAGAATCTTCTAGTTTTTCATTTCTTCTTCGAGAAAATCAACTCTTAGATTTATGAATTTCAACCATTCCATTGATAAATACTTATTTTTCCTATTCACTATACCCTCAAATGTAAAATCTCCAAAATCAAATTTCAACATATCTTTGATTTGAGGAAGATTACCTTCATGAAATTGTAACTCTTCACAAAACTTAATAAATAATGCTTTAATCAATTCAAAACATTCCTTAATTATTTTATAGAAAGTTGTAACACTTTCCACAAACCTAGATCCATGATTTAGTAGTTCATTGAGCCAATTATTTGTTGCACTAAAAATAAATATTATCTCATTAATTATTGAGGCATATTCACAAGAAATTGCAACAAGTGTAGTAACAAGCACTTGAGAAGACTAGATAGGTCCAAATAGTTGCTCGAATTATTGCATTTTTGTTTCATTTGTTGTTTGGTTTGATAATCCTTTTCATTTTAGAATCCATGGTTGTAAAAATAGAATAAAAAGTCTTAATTTATAGTTGCCTAGTTTGTACTCCCAAATTTACCTTTGACACTTGATAGTAAAAAGGTCAAGAAGATCTCACTCATATTTATCTATGATTGAAGAAATAATTTTTCTATCCTTGACCCTTGAAAATTAGTATAAATTGAAGAGATGACCTTGACTGTCTTTGTTAGAGGTATTTTATCTGTCAATGCTGAAATTGTTAACAATTCACTCGCTAAAGTTTTAGGGAATTTTTTCTCTTTTTAATAGTGGTGTAAATATGTATACACATAAAAATGGTCTGGAGCACAATTAATTAAATATTCAATATTTAATTTATAAATCCTAATTCTTCTACTAATATAAATAAATTGATAAATTTATTTATATGGTTCATTCCCTTAATTCCTCTTTTTCAAAAAACATTTTTCTTCTTAAATTAATTAAATACACAAATTAAATAATTTTTCATTTAGTTAATTTCCCTCTTTCATTTAAATTTTATTTTTTAATTCAAATTGTCACAATTCCATATTTCTCTAACTTCCTTCCACCTCACCTGCCACCTCACCATGTGTCACATGAAATTGAATTTTTCTAATTTATAAAATGAGAAATTTCATCAACCTGCAACAAATTTGAAACCACCTTGGACACATGGCTTCTCCTTTCCTCTGATTCTCTTCAACACTTGGCAAGGCGTTCTCTTAAAGGGAACCACCTCCATGATTCTCTCCAAACTCTTTATGCTCCATCGTCGACACCTCGGGATCATGATCTCAACCGTCCATCTTTGCCACCTTGGCCCAAGCTTGGAAAAATCTATAAATAGAAGGAAATTCTACAAATTTTCAAGGAGAATTGGATTTCAAACTTATGTTGCAAAAATATTAGTACAATTTGAGACCATTTTGAGAACATTGTAGTTAGTATTTAGCATTTTAGTTCATAGTTGCATTATGATAGCACTTTTAGTTTTAGTATCTTAACTTGTTGCATCATCTTACTTCATCTTATTTAGAATTGCATCTTTAATTACAATCATCCTAGTATTATTTGAATACAACAACATCATAATGGTTTGGTTCTTCTCCTCTCCATTATCGAGGCCATCCCCCACCTATCAAAGGTCAAGGGCGGTTGAGGCCTATTATTTCTATGACGTTGATTCATATAGAAATGAAGGTCGTATGGTTTAACAAACGATGCTCTCCCAATGAAGACCTCCTCGTAATGTGCCAGGTCGAGCGCCCATTATTTCTATAGATCGAGTCCTCTCCCAATGCAGACAACCTAATGCCCTTTATTTAAATAGCGGTCGATAAATGACCTCGATGTAGGTTCATCGAGAGAGGAGGTCGGATAGGGCGAGCTCAGTTTGCCTATAGAAAGAAGAAGCTCACTTCCTTACTTTAAAGAAAGGTCGAGCGCCCTACCTAACTGCCCTTACTATAGATAGGCGGTCGAGCCCCTAGGCCACTATAGAGGTAGGGGCGTCCATTCTTTCTACTAGATCATTTAGCATTTAAATAAAAAATATCAAAAACATGTAGATGTAGGCATACAACTATACATTTTCATATCTCATCTCGTTTCTTAGGTTGCCATTTCATAGATTCATGTGCAATGCATAATTCCTAGAGCATGAATTGAGATATCACCAAGAATAGAGGACAATTGAATGATTTCAAATGAAGGATTATAATATTTTTCTTTATTATCTCTCTTTCATTAGATGGAATACATTTCATTGATGTG
The DNA here is from genome assembly GCA_007115665.2 of Sequoiadendron giganteum. NCBI lineage: Eukaryota > Viridiplantae > Streptophyta > Pinopsida > Cupressales > Cupressaceae > Sequoiadendron > Sequoiadendron giganteum. Next base: position 710,601,256 of record CM021100.1, read on the forward strand.
TGTTTTGTTTAGCTAACTATTTCACCCATTTTACCCAAACACATAAATTGGCACCCACTGTGGGGCCCAACCCCTTTATTTTTAATGTTTTATGGAAAAGTGTGTTTACAGGTTCAGACGTGTAAATTTTTAGTGCAATCATGAATTACTCTAGCACATACGAAATGTTCTCCGATGCACCTGTGCTCTATTCTAGCACATCTGTGGAATTCTGTAGCGCATTCGTTGCATCTTTTGGCGCATACAGGGAGTGTTTTGGTGCATATGTGATTTATTTTAGCGCATACATATAATGTTTTAGTGCATTCATGAAATTGTTTAGCACATCTGTGTGAAATTTTATCGCATCTGTCTATTGTTATGGTGCATCAATTTTATTTTCTAGAAATTTATTGTTCTAAGAACTAATCTATGTTTCTCTATTTTGTAGGAATTCCACGCCTAGACAGAGACTCTGCTGAAACAATAAAGAACACTGTCAAAGAATTCCATGTTGAAACTACTAACAGTTTATGCTGTAGGGATTGGATTTTATTGTTGTTTCCTTTTTATTAAGTTAGGAATCTAGCCTAATTAGGGGGATAAATGAGCACCATGCTTTCTGTGTTTTTGGAGTGGTAGGCGTGTATGCTCTCCCCTTAACTAGGTGATCAAAAAGCCAAACCCATTCTTTTTCTTGCATTTTAATCCTTAGAGGGCCTGACTTGGTGGGACAAGAGGTAATCACCCCAAGGGAACGACCCAACTGGGAACACGCTAAAGGCAAGCGACTTCCACCCAGGCTATAAATGTGGGTACTTGAGGAAAGTTCAAGTATCATGAGGATTGTTCTGACAAGAAGGGAAGCAATGACCTCTTACCATATGGATGATCCCCCATGAACGTAATTCCCCTACTAAAAACCTTTGTTGTAGTAAGACAAAAATTCCCTTCTATTTATTGGTGCAAGAACGATCGTTTTGAAGCCATCCCACATTCTTGTGGCTTTTGGTAGAAATGAGAGTCCATCATGGGAGAGTCATGAGGAATGAGTCTTGGCTAACTCAAGAAGTGAGTGCAATGCAAGGGGGAGCTAGTGTGGTCAAGCCTCTAATCATTCTCCAAAAGTAAGCATAGTTGGAGAAATCCAAGTTAGAATCCAGTAGATATTGTCTTACACAACCTAGGATTGTGCTGGTTTGATGTGTTTTACCTATGAGTTTTTGAAACAAATATCTAAAAAAACATCACACAAAAATTTTCAACTATTGATTCAAAATAAAATCCAAATCAAACAATCAAACTTCCCTCCAAGAAATTCAATCAAAACTATAAAAAACCAGAAAGCATTTTCTAGATCAGTGCATGCATTGACTACTCCAGTGCATGCCTGCAATATTTTAGTGCATCCATCTACTATTCTGGTGCATCCTTATCATAATCTAGCACATACATTTGTTTTTTTGGTGCATACATCTCTTGTTCTGGCACATTTGTGTAATCCTGCAATGCATACATACCATCCTTTGGCACATATATAGTCTATTTTGGTTCATACGTACAACCTTTTAGCGCATCCATCTAATTTTCTAGCGCATTTGTCTTTTAGCGCATATGTTCACTGTTATAGTACATCCATAAAAAAATTAAACTAGAGAGCTAAAAATCTTGTTTTCCTGAATTTTAATCTCACAATTCAGGATCCTTTCCAGTCCCGGACCTTTTCTCAGCCATACCAAAATCTCAAACTTGTTGAAACCAACATTTTTCAAGTGAAAATCCCTCATCTAAACTTTGATCAAACATCCAAAAGTGCCTCCTCATCACACCTATTTCTAATTAGCAACTGTGTTTCACCATCAGGATTTATCATCCTTTATCCCAAAATAAAGCTTCCTTAATCAAATTTAAACTTGTCCTTTTAGAACTTCCAAACTTTGATGAAACGCTTAGAAATTTTTCATCACTTGTATGTTCATTTTAATGAGATTGCAAAAGTAAAAACTTGAACAAAAAGAAATCAAAAACCAAAACACCATGGCTGAAAGAGAGGAGAAACCTTTTTTTGGAGTTCCTCGAGATGAGATACAAGAAATAACAGATGAAACCATAGAACAAGCCCAACAAGATCCCAATTTTCATAAATTCATGGAGAGGATCTTTGAAAAGGAAGGTGAAAAATACCTTTTGATGCTAGAAAAAAAAGGGGTTCAACTACCCAAAGATTTTGATATCACAAAATTAAAGAGAGCTCCCAAGAAGACAGAAGCAAAAAATCAAACTGAAACAAGAAGTGAAGTAAAAACCAATGACCCCTTGGATACTTTGAAACAAAAAATCCAAACCCTTCAACAAAAAATGCAAAACATGCAAAATGGGACCACCAAGAGATATTCCATACAAGATATATGTCCCTACCCTTTTGATCCAAGTGTTAACATGATACATTTCCCAAACATTGTGAATTCCCTAAATATGATAAGTACAATGGGAAAACCAATGCAATAGATCACATAAGGGAATTCCAAACAATGAGCCTTGAATTTTCCTATGAGGAAACATATTTGATGAGATTATTCCCACGTATTTTGAGAGGGAAGTGCATGCAATGGTTCTCGCAATTACCGCCAGGAATCAAATATTTTGAGGAATTAGTCAATAAATTTATCACCCAATATTCATATAACATCCAACATAAAATCACAATGAAAGAAATTTTCAATGTCAAAAAAAAGAAGGGGGAATCATTCCTAGTATTTATACAAAGGTGGAGAAGATTATTCGCAAGGTATCCTTGACCTATACCAAAAAAAGAGAAGATAGAGGTATTCATTGATAATTTAAATGATGACATGAGTTATAGGCTTGAATTACAATGTCCTCCAACTTTTGAAAAATTGATTGAAAATGGGATGAAAATTGAAGAAGCTTTGGTCAAATGAGGAATATTGAAAATTTATAACAAAAACAATTCATCTAATCCCTCCAACAATGACAAACCAAAGTTTTGGAAAAAGTACAAAAATAATGGCAATGATACTTCAACTAAAATGTATAATGCTAAATCGGTCTTCAATTTTTTAGGAAGCACCTTGAATACCAATCAAAAGACCACCCAAAATACCAACCAAAGAAACAACCAAAGTACCAACCAAGGCAATACTCAAAACAATCAAAGTAATACAACATCTAGGACCCTACCATACCAAACATCGAACAACCACAGAAAGTTTACACCTTTGGGTCAATCCTATGAATCCACATTGAAAGAACTTATTGTGGAAAATATTATCACTCTACCCGAGACCTAAGGTTTTGAACCCAAAGTAAAATCATCATGGTGAAATGAGGCCCACTTTTGTGAATTTCATCGATGCAAAGGTCACCTAATCAATAGTTGCATGCAATTGAAACACAAAATACAAGATTTGATTGACAATAAGATCATACAAATAGAAGAACCCCAAAAAAACACTGATCATGGGGTATTCAAGAACTCCTTACCAAATTATTACAAAGGGAAATCTTCTAACACAAACGATAAAGGGAAGAGTGTGAACTATGTTCATGACACCACCATCTATCATATTTCAGCCATTGAAGAACATACAAATGACATTGAGATCAATAACACACCATATCTTGTTGCAACCAATCATCCAATCAATGGCATCAACATCTCCTCTAATCAAGTCCATAATATCCAACAAGACATGGTTGTAATAGATAATCAAATTAATGTCATTAAAATCAAGGGAAAACAAGACAGTGTACCCATAAACGTGACCACAAGGGCACAAACCAAATATGTTTTAAAAGGTAGCACTTCCAAAACACTCGCTGCCCCATCTCATCAATATAACATTATTGATTAGCTCCAAAATATTCCTACAAAAATATCAATATTGGAGCTCCTTAAAGTTTCTCTTGCCCACAAAGAGATCTTGGAAAAATCCCTAGTCGATACAACAATACCAAATAATTTGGAAGTCTACACTTTCCAAGCCATGGAGGGAAATTTAGTTGCACCTCATTTCTTATCCTTTTCAAAAAATGATGATGTATCCCTCACCCACCCTCATAACACAACACTCCATATCGAGGTCCTAATCCACAAAAGTCATGTCAAGCGTGTCCTAATAGACAGAGGATCCAGTCTTAATATATGTACTCTAAAGCTTGTTCAAGCACTAGGGTTCTTTGAAAATACAATAGATGCAAGGAAAAAGATCACCATCAAAGCATATGATGATGAAGAAAGAGCTTCAAAAGGATTAATTATATTTCCAATTCAGGTAAGGCCAATTCAAAAGGATGTGGTTTGTCAAGTTTTGGATAAATATTTGACCTATAATATACTCTTAGGTCATCCTTGGATCCATGAAATGTAGGTTGTCCCTTCATAATACCATTAGTGTCTGAAATTTCCTTGCAATGGGCAAGAAATTACCATTCCTATTGATTCTAATAGTCCCCAACATTGCAATACCCTTAAGGTTGTCTAAGATGTATTTGTACCTCATAATTGAGAAGCTCTTGATTCCACCCCTGACATCCCTAGTAATTCAAGTCAAGCCAATCCATTGTGAAAGTTGCTATCCACATCCTCCAATGAAGAAAGCCAACCAAATTCCTCATCCAAAAAACTAGAGAAAAAGGAAGAACCTAGCCCCTCTACACCTACAAATCTTGAAGCCTAGCTCAATACTTTGGCCAAACAGTTTGAGAAGAAAGTCCAAGTCAAAGACAAAGGTGTGGGTGAATATTCCATTGAACAATCCATCTGTGTCTCGTAGTTAATTTCACCAAAATCCCATGGTCAATCATCAACCTCATCATAATCATCCTCACAACCGATCACACTTTTTGATGGAAGATTCATAAAAGCAAGCACTCAAGCAGAGGAATTTGATGACAAAGATATTTTGAATTGGCTCTACAAGGATGAAACTGATTCTCAAGAAGCAATGGCTAATGTCCAAACCACACAGTATGGCAAACGATTCTCAATATTGGAAAAAATGGGATATGAGGGACAAGGACCTATTGGAAAAAGGAAATAAGGCATTGTAGAACCCATCCAACCTATTATAACAAATCCAAAAGAAAAAATAGGGTTGGGATATAAAGAGCATCAAAGGTTGAAGAAACAAAGGAATACCTAAAGCAAAAGTTTGTTGAATGGATCTTGTAACTGCAAGCAAGTGACCACTGTGAAATTGATTCCAATGAATATGAGTGGGATTCACTATCAGAAGAGTCCTATCATGATAAGGACATTAATTTGGTACACAAGTATACCCCCACACTCGAGGAGGGACAAAGCTCAGAGTTAGGACCACTTGAATTAGAATCACAAAATATCGATGGCTCGAGCAAAGACGATCAAACTCCTAGCAAGATAGATCACTCAGAAGAGAGTAACATCATAGACCTTGACCTCTCCCTAGAATTTTTAAATTCCAATTTCTCCATTAGGACCCTTACGAACTCTGACCTGAACCCAACAAATGATCCCCTACCATTGATATATCTTGAACTCATAGATTGGGACCAAACTAAGCCTATCGATATCCTAACCTTTTCAAATGATGGGGCCATCATCAAATTGCTCTGAGCTGTTAATCCTGAAATAGTTTCCACCATTGAATTCCATAGTGAAGCTTCTAGACGGGGGAGTGCCAAATATCCTAGCTGTAAAATGAGTAAAACAAAAGAAAGATCTGATGGTGAAAACCATTCCATGGCAGTATTAGATCAAGAAAGAATAAAAATAAAGAGCACATTCGATGGTGAAAAGCTCTCCGAGGCACTGAAGGAAGGGAAATTTGACACTCTTCCGAAGCACTTCTAGGAGAGATCCAAATTTTTGATCGAACCAACACAGTCCATCAATATTGGTAATGCAGAAATAGTGAAAACTCTCCATCTAGCAGAATCATTGACAAAACAAGAGAAGCCTAACTTTATCAAGTTCTTTGAGGAGTGGCAAGTCAACTTTTCCTAGTCATACACAAACATTCTAGGGATAGACCCATATCTCATCATGCACTACTTATCCCTCCCTTCAAGAGTCAAACCAATCAAGAAAAAGTTGAGAAAAATGCATCCCCACATTGCCTTGTTGGTAAAGGCGGAGCTAAAGAAATTATTAGATGTAGGATTCATTAGACCCATTGATTATGCTGAGTGGATATCCAACATTGTACCTATTTAAAATCCTGATGGCAGCATATAGATTTGTATAGACTTCAAAGACCTCAACAAGGCTTGTCCGAAAGATGATTTTCCCTTGCCAGACATTGATATCATTGTAGACTTAACAGCAGGTCATGGCATGTTGTCACTTATGGATGGATTTTATGGCTATATTTAGATCAAGATAGCATGCAAAGATTAGGATAAAACAACTTTCACTTGCCATTGGGGAACCTTCTATTGGAACATCATGCCCTTAGGGTTGAAAAACACAGGGGCCACATATCAAAGAGCCATGACAACCATCTTTCATGACATGATGCATATCTTCATGGAAGATTATGTGGATGAATTGTTGGCTAAAACTAGAGAAGGAAATTTGGAAATACTAGACAAACTCTTCACCCAACTAGAGAAGTTCAACATCTGCCTGAATCCAAAGAAATGTGTGTTTGGGGTAACATTGGCAAAGATATTGGGATATATAGTGTCATAAAAAGGTATTGAGGTAGACCTTGCAAAAGTAAAAGCTATCATGGAAATTCCACCTATTGGAACTATTAAATTTTGATGATTTTGTGCATACCTTTCATCCCCCCTAAGTCTCCATGTGAGGTTTACCTTTGCCACATTTCTTTCAGTAAAGCAAAGAGCTCTCTACGTGAGGTCTCCCCAATTGTTGGATGTTATAGTGACATTCATGATGAGCACTCATCGGCGAGAGATACATAATATCACAACGACTCAAGGATGGTTGGGAGCCTTCGGTGAAACATTGTGTAGTCTATGTGAGGTCTCCTCGACGGATGAAAGCTACAGTGACACACTTGGGATAGATAGACTTGTCGGTGAGAAATGATTTGTGTCACGACGACTCAGAATGCATTAAGGCTTTCGATATAACTCTATAATCTACATGAGGTCTCTCCGACATTATAAGGCCACAACGACTATGAATAAAACAAAAATGCATCTCGGTGTAAGGATACTTCTTGACTTCGACATGGTGAATAGTTGGTCACGGTGAATGCGAGCACAGTGAACACGGGCAGGAGTGATTGACGATATAGTTGCCTTCGGCATACTTGTAGGGATATCTCACCGACTATCTCATTGGTGAATGACAGAAATGCAAATCTTGTGTCCGACATTGTTTGAGCTTGAATTTTGTGCTTGGCCAACATCGATTTTCATTATGATTTATTTTCTAATGCTGGTGTATATATATACACCCCAATTGTAATTGAAGAGGAGGAGATTTTAGAGGATATTTTTAGGATAGATAGATATAGTAGATTAGGAATGGGCACAATAGAATAAAGCTCTCATTCTTGAGACTATGTGCATGTTTTAAAATGGTGAATTCAATGGGAATCAGTTGGTGTGGCAGGTTATTTTTGGTATCAATTGTCTATTGAGTTTATTGAAAAGTATTGTTGAAGTTGTCTCCAATTTGATTATTTCTGGTTGTTTAAATTGGCATAAAAAGTTTATGTTCAATTTGTCAATGCACATTTGTTGTATTTGTGTGATTAATTAATTGGTCCTCTCAAGCAGAGATTAAATCCTTTTTGTTGATCACAGTAATTTGGGAGATTCATCTGGATTATTAAAGTAGAGCTTAGTAGTCATAATCCTGCATCGTTTATACACGTTAAGAACAGATCATATGCCTGCAATTTGATTTTCTACCAGAACAAGTTGCCCACTTCTATTTCATTTGACTCCGCATACCCAATAAGGCACTGGTCTCTACAATTTCATTATTTGAATTCATTCAGTTTCTTTATATCAGTTAATTAAGCATTTTAGGATTTAGATCAGAAGATTGCTATCAAGTTTGATTTCATTTTGTTCACTGTCATCTGCCATTGTGGACAAAGCATTTCAGAAGGATAATCATAAGATAATTTTGCTCAATTCAAAAGGTACACTCACCTGGGTTTAGCAACACCTAAAGAGTAGAAGGTTGAGTTCTATCGACCTTGTCTGTTTCCCTAAAGCATATGAAGAGATTGGCAACCCCTTGAGGCATTCAGCCTATGTTTTTGAGAGCTAACAAATTGGTGACTTTGTTGGGGAATACATAAGAAAATTCGGTTGAAGACCATCAAATAGAGTCAGTGTAGAAAATTTGTAGTTTTAGAAGTCTCAGAAAGAGTGATTCCGCTGGGGAAAATATCAGAAATAATGATTTTCCTACTTTTGGAAAAGTAGGTGGTGACTCTGAAAGAATTTTTGTAGCTGTTCAAACATGAATGGAGGAGGATCTTGGTTTAGGGGAGGTCATGTTGGAGCTCCTCATGGTCAACAGTATGTGCCATATCCTCATACACAACACTATGATCTGATTTACCAGCATCAGTACCCACCTAACGCCCCCCCTCATCAATACACAACAATGATCAGATAGTTTGATTTGTCAGGGATTCAATTATCCCCTTTTCCAATGGATGGTAGTTGGAGAGGTCTTGTTCCAAAGTTTATAGGGAGTGATGCAATCACTACTGAAGAGCATCTAAGAAGTTTCAATGCTTTCATCCAGGATTTGGGTGTGCCATATGAAGATTTATACATGAGGCTATTCATGATATCACTTATTGAAGACGCTAGGGATTGGTTCAATAGCTTGCAGGTGGTCTCTATTGATTCTCTCCAAGGATTTCATGATCAATTCCTTGAGCAATTTGGGAATCTAAGTGCACCAGATGCTGCTCTTCATGAATTAATACACATTCAGAAAGATCAAAGTGATACAGTCTATGATTTTAATCATAGATTTAATAAGTTGTAGAATAAAATACCTCTTGGATCAAAGTTGCCAGATTCTGTAGCACTAAGAATTTATTTGAATGCTTTTGATCCTAAGGTAGGGTATGAATTGAGAAATAAATTCCCAAGAGACTTAGCTGAAGCTCGGAAGATGGCACAGACAATTAAAAACAATAGGAGGGCTGCAGGGATAATGGATAAAAGAGACAATCCTAAGGTTTGTCAACAAAGTAGCAGTTATCAGTACCGACAGGAGAATACTTATAGAAACGAAAGGCCGAGGTTGCATGACATGCCTTATAATATAGACTGGAAGGATGAGAAACCTATAACAGCTAGGCCTGGAAACAAAGAAGCTCCTGATCCATTGACAAAGAGGGGAACCTATATGGTAAGTAACAATTATTTTTGTGGAGTTTGTAATATGCCACATTCCCCATATTACTGTGTTGTAGTCCAGAGAATACAAGAAGAGGAAATGTTGATGGGAAACAATAGAGAAGATCACACAATATATTTGACTTCAAATACTTTTCACCATGTTGTGGAGAGGTATTCATCTTCAAAGGATGAAGGTTATCAGCATGATGTTTCAAATCAGAAATACAATGTTCATATGCCTAAACAACAGGTCCTTTCTGAATCTAAAGAAGATTATATAGAGCCACATTCTGTTGAGGTACCTGCTCAATACAACATGAAGAGACTTACTGAAGAAGAGATAGAGAGACTAATTGTTGCTGATCAGAAGGAAGAGAATGAAGGAGAGACATTAGAGCAAAAGAAAAGGATTGAGGTAGAAGGCTCCTCTTTTAACTTCATACGGGTGCAGTCCCAGGAAATAAGGTATGAGAACACTATCAATGTTGAATCCAATTGTTGTATTTCTAATGAGTATAGAGAAGTTGACTAGATGGTGCATCCAATAGAAGATAAGACATGTGCAAATCAAGATGATTCATGTGATAGCTTGCATGAGGAGAATGAAGGTAAAAGAGATTTCTCTTGCATCACAGATTGTGACAAGGAAAGCAGTGCATGTTGTGAAGAATCCAGTGACTATTCTGATTCTGATGAACCAGAGGATTTTGATCTGCAATCAAGGGATTATTCTACCTATTATGATGATACAATTGATGATGATGAGGTTTGTACATTTGAAAGTGATTTCCAAACTTTTTCAAACCCATTGTATGACGAAGAGTTAAATGAAGATCAGATGATATTTTGCAGAGGTATCCCCATGAATGAACTTCAAGAATTTTCAAACCCACTTTATGAAAGAGGAGATAATTTCAGACAAGAAAAATGATGGAATAAATGACTGCACTGATAATGTTTCTGATTTCCCATTCTCTGATGGTCTTGGATTTCTTCTTGATGATGACAAAGGTGAAGAGTATAACTCTAGTGATGAAAATGTTGAGACTTGTTCACTTGTCAGTGAACAGATTTCAGATTTGTTAATTTCTAAATACCAGGGATGTGCTCATGAAGGTGATCTTGAGGTTTTGTGTCCAGCTTACAATTGTTTTGACAGTGAAAGATCTTTGTGTAAAGATTTTTATGACTCCTAGTGCATTTCTTGGAGTGATAGTGAAACTTTTGGTGTTGATCAAAAGTTTGTGTTCATTCAAAATGAGGTATGTGATTCTGAAATTTCTAACTCATGTGGAAAAGAAATTTGTTTGCATACCAAGGATGATAGAAGTCCAGATTTTATTGGTTCACATATGCATGATATTGAAGACATGAGTCATGACCCAGTGTTGTATCTAAATGGTAGTATTAAAGAAGTGCAAATGGTTTCAGATATTTTTGTTTCAGACAACAATGATATGGCAGAGTTTTTTGTCTTTCAAGAGAAGCACTTTGATTGTGAATTTTTAATACAACTGGGAGAGTGTTTCATAATACATAATAGTGAGAGAGATAATATAAAATTTTGCATTAAATATGTATGCATTTTGTATACTGGCAGAGATTTGTCTGATAATGAAGAATATAAATTACAAAATGGTGTATGGATTTTGGGCCAAGTTGAGCATAGTGATTCTCTAAAAACTTTCAGTGACAGGAAAGATTGCATCTGTGTCTTCAAGAGAAATCTGATGAACTCAAAACAAAACCAGGCATTTGACAGGGGAAAGTATGATCCGAGTTTCAAATTGTAACAGCTCAAGATAGGAGAAGTTAACACACTGAGGATTGAGGGTTGCCAGTGCATGGACAACTCTTACCTGTTCTTTTTAAAATTCTTTTCCATGCACAGTAGTTTAGGATGGTGGTTCACCTTCATTTTGCATTCATTCCATCATGCTTCTGGTCCATTTCCATTCTGCTCATTTTGTGTTTGGTCTGGTCTGCTCACCCAAATATTCTGGATCCTCACAATAATCTCACTATCATTCATCCCCAGATGGAGCCACTGTTGGAACTATTAAATTTTGATGATTTTGTGCATACCTTTCATCCCCCCTGAGTCTCCACGTGAGGTTTACCTTTGCCATATTTCTTTCAGTAAAGCAAAGAGCTCTCTACATGAGGTCTCCCCAATTGTTGGATGTTATAGCGACATTCATGATGAGCACTCATCGACGGGAGATACATAATATCACAGCGACTCAAGGATGGTTGGGAGCCTTTGGTGAAACATTGTGTAGTCTATGTGAGGTCTCCTCGATGGATGGAAGCTATAGCAACATACTTGGGACAAATAGAATTGTTGGTGATAAATGATTTGTGTCACGGTGACTCAGAATGCATTAAGGCTTTCAGTATAACTCTATAATCTACATGAGGTCTCTCCGACATTATAAGGTCACAGCGACTGTGAATAAAACAAAAATGCATCTCAGTGTAAGGATACTTCTTGACTTTGACATGGTGAACAGTTGGTCATGGTGAATGCGAGCACAATGAACATGGGCAGGAGCGATTGACGATATAGTTGCCTTCGACATACCTGCAAGGATATCTCACCGACTGTCTCATTGGAGAATGACAGAAATGCAAATCTTGTGGCCGACATTGTTTGAGCCTAAATTTTGTGCTTGACCGACATCGATTTTCATTATGATTTATTTTCTAATGCTGGTGTATATATATACACCCCAATTGTAATTGAAGAGGAGGATATTTTAGAGGAGATTTTTAGGATAGATAGATACAGTAGATTAGGAATAGGCACAATAGAATAAAGTTCTCATTCTTGAGACTATGTGTATGTTTTAAAATGGCGAATTCAATGGGAATCAACTGGTGTGGCAGGTTATTTTTGGTATCAATTGTCTGTTGAGTTTATTGAAAAGTATTGCTGAAGCTGTCTCCAATTTGATTCTTTTTGGTTGTTTAAATTGGCATAACAAGTTTATGTTCAGTTTGTCAATGCACATTTGCTATATTTGTGTGATTAATTAACTGGTTCTCTCAAGTAGAGATTAAATCCTTTTTGTTGATCATAGTAATCAGGGAAATTCATCTAGATTATTAAAGTAGAGCTTAGTAGTCATAATCCTGCATCATTTATACATGTTATGAACAGATCATATGCATGCAATTTGATTTTCTACCAGAACAAGTTGCCCACTTTTGTTTCATTTGACTCCGCATACCCAATAAGGCACTGGTCTCTACAATTTCATTATTTGAATTCATTCAGTTTCTTTATATCAGTTAATTAAGCATTTTAGGATTTAGATCAAAAGATTGCTATCAAGTTTGATTTAATTTTGTTCACTGTCATCTGCCATTGTGGAAAAAGCATTTCAGAAGGATAATCATAAGATAATTTTGCTCAATTCAAAAGGTACACCCGCCTGGGTTTAGCAGCACCTAAAGAGTAGAAGGTTGAGTTCTATCAACCTTGTCTATTGCCCTAAAGCATATCAAGAGATTGGCAACCCCTTGAGGCATTCGGCCTGCGTCTTTGAGAGCTAACACCACCTTTGAAAAATATTAGCCAATTAAGGTCCCTTCAAGGTAGATTCTAATCGATCAGAAGATTCATATCACAATTGGTTGACAAGAGTCATCCTTTTACCCACTTGTTGCATACGAATGTCTCCTTTTGATGGGATGAGAAATGTGAGGTAGCTTTCAATCAAATGAAGCAATACCTAATGAATCCACTTATCCTAGCACCACCAGCAAAGGGAAATCCTCTCTTATTGTATATAACTACAATTGATCGATCATTGGGAGGTTTGTTGGTGCAAGAAGATTCAACAAGAAAGGAGAGAGTGATCTATTATATCAGTAGAACTCTAAATGGTTAGGAAGTAAACTATACATCCATTGAGAAAGCTTGTTTAGTAGTAGTGTTCACTACCCAACAATTGCGATACTATATGCTGAATCACACAATCAGACTCATAGCCAAAATAGATCCGCTGAAATATCTCCTTAGCAAAGCAAACCTAATAGGAAGATTAGCCAAATGGGTAATGATACTCAGTGAATTTGACATCCAATATGTTGTCAAAAAGGAAATCAAAGGACAAGCTATTGCTGACCAACTGGATGAAGCACTAAACCATGATGATCATCCATTGCATGTGGAATTTCTAGATGTTGATGTCTTCGCTATAACAACAAAGCAGTGGGTATTTTATTTTGATGGCTCATATACTCAACACGAATCAGGAGCAGGAATTCTATTCATCACTCCCCTAGGGAACATCATCCTGAAATCATACCGACTGATGTTTCCTTGCACCAACAACACAAAAAAATATGAAGCACTCATCATCGACATCAAGATAGATGTAGAATGGAAAATTACAAAACTGCAAGTCTATGGGGATTCTCAACTAGTCATTGATCAGGTCAATGATGATTACCAAAAAAATGATGAAAAACTGATGCCTTATAAAAGGATGATTGATGACTTCAAGAAATATTTTGTTGACATTAAGTTTTCTCAAATACCAAGGATTGACAACAAAGTTGTTGATGCTATTGCTACCATTGCCTCTTTGCTACAAATTCTAAAAAAGTGAAGCCATTAAGAATTCATGGTGGAACAATTGTTTACCCCTTCTTATGACGAACTTGAATCCCAACTCATATGCCACCTAATTGATGTTGATACCTCCATTTACGGGAAGATCTATACTTACCTGAAAGATAATATCCTTCCTCCCAATCTTTCCTGAAACCAAAAATGAAATTTCATCTACCAAGCTGCTCGCCATACCCTTATTGTAGATGTACTTTACCGATGAGGTCTTGACGAAACTCTCCTTCTATGTCTAGAATGTGATAAGTCTGAAATAGATTTACAAGAAGTCCATGAAGGTATCTGCAACACTCATTCAAGTGGTCTAACCCTCACTAAGAAACTCCTTTATTTGGGGTATTACTGGCCAATTATGGAGAGAGAATCCTTCCAATTTGTTAAAAGATGTCAAAAATATTAGATCCATGGTAATCTTATCCATGCACCAACACAAGAGTTGCAACCCTTAGCATATACATGATCATTCTATTAGTTGGGGTTGGATATTGTAGGTAAAATTTACCCATCTTTGTCTAATTGACATAAGTTCATCATCACAGCCATGAAGTATTTTACCAAGTGGGTCAAAGTCATGCCTCCAACCACCATCATAGGGAAACAGATCATACCATTCATCCTAAACTACCTCATCTATAGGTATAGTTGTTGATGGTGAAAATGACATAAATAACGTTCAAACAGAATATTTCTAGTCTATTTCTCGTGAAAAAGAAAGACAACATATAGTAGCCTAACTCCCAAGGTCCTGGTAGTTGGTTCTCAACTATCTGGTGTCACCCAATTGGTCCATGCAATTGTAATATTCAAGGGGCCTGTGCTGAATGGTGGAATATTCCTATCCAAGGTTCCCGTATGTTTAGGCTCTGCTATAAACTCAAACATATTAAACTGATGGTTAAGGGCTAGAACAAGAATATGTTTGGGGATGTTTATCAAAGGAAAAAATAGCTCGAGGTGAGGTTGAGGACCTTACAGAAGAATATGGATGAGGGAGATGTCAGTCAGCGGACCAAGAATCGGGAAAATGATGCCAGAATGGAATGGGAAAAGGTTTTAAAAAGTGAAGAGGTCCTCTGGAAGAAAAAATTGAGGGTTCAATGGCTGAAGGAAGGAGACAGAAACACGTCCTTTTTCCATGTTTCTGCCATCAAACATCGGAAAAATAATCAAATTAATAAATTGACAAGTGCCTCTGGGGAGGTGATATCTAATCAAGCTCAAATTAAGTCATGTGTGGTTAATTATTTCAAGGAGGCTTTTTCGACCCCTACAGAGGCGCCCAACATGGCTCTAGATTGTAAGATCCTCCAGCATCTCCCTGCTTCCATTTCTCTGGAGGATAACCTGGGAATTCTTAGGAGTGTATCCACATAAGAGGTTTGGTTGGCTACATTTAGCATGGGGGCCTTCAAAGCTCCTAGACCTGATGGGTTCCCCCCTGCATTCTTTGAAATCTTCTAGGATATTGTGGGTTGGGACCTTGTGCTTGTAGCTAGAGACTTCTTTAAATTTGGTAATATTCTTAAACAAATGAATCACACTTTCATTGCCCTTATTCCCAAGATTAGTGAGCCTCTATCTATGTCTGATTTTTGACCTATCAATCTTTGTAACACCTTCTATAAGATCATATCTAAGATCCTTGTCAATCGGATCAAACCTTTGCTTGATAAAATTATAAGTCACACTCAAATGGGGTTTTTCCTGGGGCGCCACATTCTTGATGCTTCCTTGAATACTCATGAACTACTCCATTCTGTGGATAGATGCAATAATGCGGGGATGGCGCTTAAGCTTGATATTTCCAAAGCTTATGATAAGGTTCTGTGGGAATTCATGCCTAAGGTCCTGGCTAAGTTTGGCTTTAACAACTCAGTCATTAAGCTCATTATGGAGTGTGTTTGAACTGTTAAGTTCTTAGTTCTGGTGAATGGTTCTCCCTGTGGATTCTGCTCTACTGGAAGAGGGCTTAGACAAGGAAACCCTCTCTCCCCCTATCTATTTATTATGATTGTTGATGTGCTTAGTAGGAACTTTACGAGTCTACTGTTAGAGGGATCCATATCTGGTGTTAGAGCGGCTACCTCTCTTTGTCTGATTGTTGTGCAACAATTCATGGATGACACTCTCCTATTTGGGATGGCCTCTATTATGGAAGCCAGGAAATGGAAAGCTTTCCTTAACAGCTATGCCTCCTGCTGTGGTCAGTGTATCAACTACAATAAGAGCAAGATTTACTTCTTTAATTGCTTGCCAAATTTGTAAAACAGGGTGACTACGATCCTGGGATGTGTTGGGGATTCTCTACCATCGATGTACCTTGGGCTCCCACTGATGATTAAAGAGGTTCAACTGGAGTTTTGTTATTCTATCTTGGAGAGGATCCAAAAGAAGTTGGCTAGTTGGAAGGGCTCTTTACTTAGTCATGCTAGGAAACTCCAACTTCTTACTGCGGCTATACAAGGTATCCCCACCTACTTCCTAGCTATTTTTAAGATGCCTAGGTATATTGCGGAGATATTTGAAAGAATTCAAAGAAATTTCCTTTGGTCAGGTACTGAGGAAAAAAAGAAGATTGCTTTGGTAAAATGGGAAAGGGTTTGCTAGGCTAAAGATTGTGATGGGCTTGGAATAAGGAAGATAGTTATCTCTAACAGGGCGCTAATGGCCAAGGTTGGGTGGGACCAGTTAAGGAACACCAAGGACTGGTGCAAAATTATGAATGCTAAGTACCTCCAGAATAGGCCTTTGATTGATTGTCTTTCGAAATCCCATCCCCTTGGATCCGTAATCTGGAGGAGCATCTACAGCACACAAGGCCTGCTAAAAAAAAGGAACAAATGGAAAATGGGAAACGGAGTCAAAATCAGATTCTGGGATGATGCTTGGCTTCTGGAATCCCCCTTAGTTGGTTTTGATTTTGGAGTGGTGATGGATGAAGCTCAGAGATTCTTTGGGTTATATATTAGAGACTATGTGACTAGGCCTCCTGGAGCTAGGATTTGGAGAGATCTCTCCCTTTGCTGCCCCCACTCTATTGACCTTTGTCACCTTGCTAGATCTCTTCAGGGTTTGCTCTCCAGTATCAGGTTTCCTTCCTATGATAGGGAGGATAAGTTCTTTTGGGCTTTAGATAAGCAGGGGGATCTTTCAATTCTTTCTGCTTACAGACTGTTGACTAAGGATATTCCTATTGAGAAACACTGGAGGAGGGTTTGGAATCACCACATGATTCCTAAAATATAATTTTTCTAGTGTACGGCCTGTCATAATAGGATTTTAACTCAAGACAACTTGAAAACTCAGGGGTTATGCTTTCCCAATAGATGTTTCCTTTGCAAGGAGGGGGAGGAAACTGTTGGCCACCTTTTGTTACATTACTCATATGCTGCTGAAGTTTGGGGGTTGGATTTTGAGAAACTTGATGTCCACTGGGTTATGAGCAAAGACCTTTTGTCGTTTATTCTGGGCTAGAATGGATCTTTTTTCCATCCTCTTACTAATGAAATTTGGAGGCAGACCCCCCCAATCTTAGGATGGTGTTTATGGAAGGAGAAGAATAACAGGGTTTTTAGGAATATTGAGCGGAGCCCCAAGGAGGTGTTTGGCATTGGTGTTCAGCTCATAGAGGAGAACATCTCCCTCTTTGATGGGAAACTTCCTGAGTTGGGGCCGATGGACTATGCAATAAAATTAGCAAAGGAATGGCACCAGGATCTAAAGGATAATGCCTTTGATAATTTAAAACAACTAGCTAGGAAAAATACCAAATGGGAGCCTCCAAATTGTGGATGGTTCAAAATGAACTTTGATGGGGCTGCTAACGGCAACCCGGGAAGGGAAAGTATAGGTGGGATTATCAGAGACTCTATGGAGAATATGGTGGTGGGGTTTGCTGGTGGCATTGGGATTCAGTCAGCTCTGTGGCTGAGGCTTGTGGGCTGTTTATGGGCCTCAAAATTGTTGTTTCTTTGGGGATTGTTAATCTCCATATTGAAGGAGATTCGAAAGTGGTGACGGATGCTGTGGAAAAAGATAGATTTATAGGTTGGAATACCAAGGACATTTTAATGGATGCTAGCTTCCTTATGTCT
Source organism: Sequoiadendron giganteum (assembly GCA_007115665.2). NCBI lineage: Eukaryota > Viridiplantae > Streptophyta > Pinopsida > Cupressales > Cupressaceae > Sequoiadendron > Sequoiadendron giganteum. The sequence continues at coordinate 710,619,319 of CM021100.1, forward strand.
AAATTAAGGGACAAAAAGGTGACTCATATTTTTAGAGAAGGTAATCATGTGGCGGATGCCTTGGCTAATCTTGGCTCGGGTTGGGACTTGGCTAGATTTTGGAGGAATAAGGAAAGACTACCACAAAATATTCAAGCGTTGATAGAGCAGGAAAAGGCTACAATGGTTTATAATGAAGTTCAACTTTTGGATGACGAGAGCTGATGGGGGGGGCCACTGGTTAATTTGGATGTGTTGGTGGATGAATTTCAATATTAGTATGGAGTACAGGTGGAATTATCCTGGTAGAGCTGAGCGAGTGTGGGGCAGGGGAAGGAGCATCCACGTGTATGTCCTTTGGACCTGGTGGATGGGTTTAGTTTATAACATTGTGATGAGACAGTGGGGTGGGGATTTAATTGAGGAGTTCAAGTCTAGTTTTGGTGACATGATGCAGATTAATTGGAAGGATGTGACTTATTATCAAGTGAGGGACCATACTGTGCGGGCTACTCTTTTGGGAATTGGATTGCTTGTTTTATCTCCTCATTACTTTTGGAGGAGTGAGTGTATTAATAATGATGTGACTTTCTATGATACGATTTGGCCACTTTCTAGAGACTTCAGGCCAGCTAGTTTAGCTAGGGGATCTTTTGGATTATTTTGGAGAATTACTAAAATTAGTTTGTTAGTTTGTCTACATGGGGTTTCATGCTTTTCCTACATCTCTGCCAACTTTTGACCTCTATACTATAATTATAAATTCATTAAATTTTGTGTCTTTTCTCACTATGGCATTTTTCTTCTTTGCCCATGTGATTGGTATGCGAGGTTAGATTTGCTTCATTGTAATCCTTGCCTTAACTATCTGGTTAAGATTATTGTTCGCGACTGCTACTTTTGGTATTTCTTGCATTTCTACGAGCTTCTTGAGAAGTCTGGTAGTATGGGTGGTGATTGCGTTCGGACGAAACCGAACAGTTGTGATGAATTCTGAAACAACCCGCTTGTCTGGCACATTTGTGTGGAGGGAGGAATTACTCCACTCATGGAAAGCTTAGTTGGCCATGATCCCATTTTATCGGGTCAATTTTCCAGCTCGTGGAAGGACAGGAGGGTCTCCATTGGGGGGATTTCATTCAAAATCAGTGAGGATGTTATTGCGCAGGCTACGGGTTTGTTGTGTGAAGGGAAAAAATATCCTAAGCACACCAAAAAGCTGAACCATGAGAGCCTAAAGGAATTTTTCAGAGGAGAGGAGACCCCTGTCAGGAACCAGGCGGGGTTTGAAAGGGAAGAGCTTCCTAAGTTGTGGGACCAGGTTTGCATGGTGCTGATGAAATACATTACAATGGAAGGTAGAGTCAAACCTTGCTTCTTTTATCATTTCCCCCTGTTAAACCACCTTAGGCACAAAATGCTTCTTAGTTTTCCATTTTTCCTTCTAATGGACCTGGAAAGTTTTATGGACAAGTGTAAAGCATCGGTCAGCCGAAATCCCTGTGATCTTCCACCGCTCCTGCTCCATCAAGGGCTAATTCTCCACCTGTATCACTTTCATCTTGCCCTCTGCCCGCCCAAAGCCATCACCGTTGTCCGTGTTGAGAACAGTGAACCCCTCTCCACGGTGCATATCTCCCCGGCTGAGTTCAAGAGTCCTCCTTGAAAGTCTAATATTGTTAATTTGGGGAATGCCAAGACCAAATTTACCTCCAAAAAGCTTAAGGGTGGGTTAGGCAAGGCCCATGCCAGTGTGGCGGAAGGGCTCTATGAGCTAAAAGCAACTCAGGATGACATGGTTGTTACTGGCACTATGTCAAAAAAAGGTAAAGAGAAATGCATGCAGGCTGCAACTGTCAAAGATGGCAAGGGTAAGAATGCGATTAGGAAAGATTCCAGAGGGGACATGATTGTGGGGAACACAAAGATAACTGGAGGGGAAAGTGTCAGGAGGAGATCTAGGAGGCTGGCTAAGAACAACAAGAAGAGATTAATCATTAAAGAGTCAGAAGAGGTGGAAGAAGATTTTGTGGAGAGGCCCTAGCTTTCTCCAGTGGACAACAAGCTCCCTTCTGATGGCCCTGGCTCATGCCCTTTGCAGCCGCTGGTGGATGAGCCTGGTGAGGTTCAGGGTGCTATGGATGTTGGGGTGGATTTGGATAAGATGGCAAAGCATTTGGACACTTTGGACAAAATATTTTGGGGGTTGACCCACTTCACCATGAAACTGGGTCACTTTGTTATGAGTACTCTGTCAAATGCCATTAAAGAGGAACTAGAGGGGAACAATAGCCAGGAAAATAAAGAGTGGGTGGGAGACGAGGCGGTGGACCTCCTGATCAAGAACTGGGACAAAGCCAGTTAGTTGCTCCTATTGCTGGTCTGTCTGCTATTGTTGTGCTGCCTTTGGGCTATCTCTGGTTTTTTCCCTAATTATGTTAGTTGTTTAAGACTTGTCCTTTTCTGGCCCTTGTGGCTTGTTGTGTAGGGTACAACGCCCTGTAAATGCTGTTTAACTTATCAAAAACAAAGAACGCAAGCAATGACTCATTCTACCAAACTGTTTTAGTAAATCAAATGGGTTTCAAACAAAAGAAAAAGATAGAGCATAGGGTAAACCAGTAAACATGAAAAAAACTCATCTAACATCCAGACATATATCTTCAACAATGAATGTTTTCCAATTAGATCAATAAAACCAAAGCATGATACAATTCACAGAATAATCTATACCACTGTATGCATCTAAGGTGCTTTTTTTTTTAATTTTCCTATCACAACTACTTCAAATATTTTTTTAAAAGAACACACATTCATTCATTTCCAAGATCATAGATCAACAGACTTCAAAAAATTTAATCCAATGATAATCTAACAAGATAATCCTTAAATCCATTTTCTTCTAATGAATTTCATCACATAAGAAATAATCATGCTTCAACACAATCACTGGCATACAGATAGATTATAACTTATCAACCTTATCAAGTAAAATTCAATTCTAACACCATATTGCATAAACCTGTAATTTTATTTAACTGTAAAATATCAAGTAACAATGTACTCTGTAATCACTACAAAATTCTATCTCCTAATATCAGGTGGCCAATTCTATTCTCTATTAGCCGACCCTTACAATATGATACCCAAAGGGTATTTATAGATATACAAAATTCGAATTCCACTTCTATTTTAAAAAACTCTCCTGGAAACTCAGATCAATTTGATCTTGATTTCTTACATTAGACATTCTGTTAAATTGGTGAATAGAAAATAGAAGAGAAAAAGGAAGTCATGCGCTTCAAAACTGTCAGTGTTGCATGCAACATGCAAAGAAGAAGAAAACTATGCATGCAAGAGATTTATGCATGTGAAGTTGGGTCTACAATAAACTCGTCATAATTGGAGAAGACTTGTTGTAATACATCTAATTCTGGCCCATCAACCCAGCTTTCTTCAAACTTAATTCACTCTAATTCTCCTACAGTGTACCCTCTCATATCCTTTATCTTTGTCAACTCTCTTTTAGAATCTTTTATCTCTTCTTTGACATCCATCAGTCGATCTATTATCAAATCTTCACCATCATCTCCTTTTTGCATGAGTCCTTTAAACCTTTCACCCCATTTCTCTTTTATCTAGCTCAAAGGAAGGCCTTCCTTTGTTAGTATATTAACATCAACTATGATAGCAATGACTGCCTCTAACTCTTCAAACTGTTTAGTTAGATCCTTAACAACATCTTGGACTTCATTTCTATGTTTGCACAAGAAATTCGTTCTGAATCGGAGTATACGAGAGGTCTTTTCCACAAAATCTTTATTATCCTCCTCAAGTATTGACTATTCCAGAAGAGTAGTTAAAGGCAATGTAATAACCTTCTCCAATTTCTGACTATACTCTTTATATTCCTCTTTCTGTTTCTCCGTTGCTTCAATATATTGATGCATTTCTCGTATCAACTCTTCTATCCTTTTGTGAACCTCAAAAACGTTGACCAAAACTTCACCTACTTCTTGATTTAACTTGTCAACCCACCTATCTAACATCTCCGCTTTGCCCCTTACCTGTACTAAATCATCTACCTCTTTTTTGCTCAATAAAATTGGAGTCTCAATAGCAGCTACCTATTGTGATCTTGGAGAAGAGACACTTTTCAAAAAGGAATGCAATTGATCTAATTGAGCCGTAAGCTCATCTTTCTTCTGCTTATCCTTTAACATTCTTGACTTGGTTGTCGAAGCTATCACATCAATTAGATTCATCTGTTGATTTCTGGTAGGCCTTCCCAAGTTGATAGTACTCAATTGATAATCTGTTAATTGCATGTCTCCTACCTCCTTTTTTGTCATCGGTATGGCACACTCAACAAAAATCTCTCCCTTGTCTGTGAGCTTGCTGGAGTGTAGGATCTTGGCCTTCTTTTTAGGCCTCTCTCGTTCAATCTCCTTCATTATATCCTCCCAACTGAGAGGTTGTGAAGGTGTTACTATTCTTTTCTATAAGTCCAATTTTAGCCAAGTGGGAGCACATGGAGCAATAGTCATCACAGTGGAAGAAGAAGCAATAGTAGTAGTAGAAGGTGGCTGCACATTTACTTGGGGTTGAGAATCAACCCTTGGTTCCTCTTGTTGTTCTTGCACCACATGCATCTGCACAAGCTTTTCAACCTCTTCCCTATCTTTTTGTTCCTGTATCTTCTTATCTTCTTCTTCCTTCTTCAACCTCTCTTCCTCCAATTGATCTCTCTCCACTTTTTCCCTTTCCAATCTTTCCTTTTCTAATCTATCCTTCTCTATTCTTTCCTTTTCCAATTTTTCTTTCTCTAAAGCCTCTAGTCTTTGTTTCTCTAGTCTTTCTGACTCTAAAGCCTTAAGCTTTTCTGCCTTTTCTTCTTCTTCTTTTTGCTTTCTAACCAGCTCTTCGATGTCCTTCTCCTTCCTTAATCGCTCTGCTTCTTCTTCTTTTCGGTGAGATTCCTCTGCAAGTTTTAACTTGGCAACCAAGACTTCTTTCTCCCTCCAGTGTCTTACCTTCTCTTCCTCAAGGTCATGAATCTTTTGTATTAGTTCTAACTTATCATTTTCTTCTTTAACCTTGAGTTCATGTTCTTGTTGCCTTTTCTATCTCTCTACTTCATCAACTCTTGACTTAGCTTCAATTTGTTGCTGCTATAGTATGGAATCAGTTTGTGTCTTGGCATCCATTAACTTTTTCTTTTCTATTTCTTTAGCTTTTGCCTCAACATCCTTTCTAACCTCTTCAAACAATGCCCATTGATCCTCTTGTGTCATTACCTATTCAGCATCCTCCTCTAGAGGCATATTCTCTTGCACATCCTTCTCTGACACACTCTCGTCTGAATCTGTTCCAATATCATGAATTTCCCTCTCCACTTCTTTTCCCTTTATAGTTTTATCCATACTATGAAGATCCCCCTTTTGAACTTCCTCACTCTGTTGTTTTACAAGTGGGACTTGTGTGAGAGATTCACCTAATGTAGGTGTTAAACAAACCGATCCCATTTGAGCATCTCCTTCTTGTGTTTCTGCTTCATCACCTACTGCTTCAAGTTCTATCTCTTCAATGTTTGGGGGAAGGAACTCCAAAGGCTCCTTAGGAGGTGTCTTTCTTTTGAGCCTTTTATACCCTTTCCCCTTTTTAGGAGTTGGTCCTTGAGGAGCTTTGGTTCTTAGAACCAACCATTGAACACTTCTATCCAAAACTATTCTTCCTATCTACTTGATAACAATAGTTTCCTCACTATCCCAGTCAATTGGATCCAGAATTTCAGTTCCAATGTTCAAAGCTTCATAAGATGGATCCAATACAACTCCATCATCCACCAATGTGTCAGGAATGTCATTTTTAACTCCAAATTCTGACATGAGTGCAATAGGTAGTCTTTCATAATTCTTTTTCCTCAAATCATACTCATCATGTCTGTCACTCCAAAAATCTTCTAATAAACTAAATTGCTTGCCAAACACAGAAGGCAGCAAGGCATTCATCTTCCCCTTCGGGTCAAAATACTTATGAGCTATGTATAAGCCTAGCTTTAATTATATCCGCTCACTACAGATAACTTTTGCTCCTACCAAATGCTGACAACTATACTCACCTAACTTCATGGGAAACTTGTGACATCCTATCTTATGTTTTAAACCAAACCGAGCATTAACTCCAAGAACTTGATATACAAACTCCATCAATACTATCATGTTATTGCAACACCTTGGAAGCAAATGTGGATGGCCTTCAAAACCAGCTAACCTGAAATATGTAAACTTGGGGAATTGAATGTACCAACATCCCCATTTAGCAATAAATGCCATGGCTTCTTGACTCAATCTGTACCCTACATCTCCATTTAATTGGTTAATGACTACATATATGAATGCATCATTAACCCTTCTTAACTAAGTTGCAGTAACCTGCAGAGATGGCTGATTATAATGCTCCCACACCTTCTTTTGTCCATCCAACACTCCCATTATCCCTACTCTATTTAAACTTGGGAAGATACCCAACCTTGCTACTGCATACACAATGTAAGAAGTCATAAAGAAGCACTTAGTCTCCCTGATGTTGGTCAGTTGATCATGAATAGCATTTGACACAATCATCGGCCAATCAAACTGATGGGCGTCATGTAAAATTGTGTGGATGAAAGGAAACATCCACTCCTTGAAATGAAATGTATCTCTCTTCCCAAAAGCCCTAGACAACATCATTATTAAATCTGATACCTCCTTATAGAAATATGCCCTCTTTGGCTGGTCTGCAAGCTTGGTTAGAGACTTCTTCTCTGTCTTCAACCACTTTTTGTTCAAATGAGATTTATTGGATTCTTTATACTTACTATATTTATCCAAGGCCTCTGCCTCATCCAACTACACCAAGTTCTTAGGATCTGAGACATTAAATATACTTTGAAATTCTTGAGGAGTGAGATCAATAATTACATTGTTTTGTGAATCCATGCATTGTCTGGTAGCAGGATTGTAGGCACTGACTGCTATCAAGATCAACTCCGGGCATTGGATTGATAAAGGAAACACAATGATATGGGCCAAGCCAGAATCAATAATTCTTTTTGGTCTTCCTGTGATATCTTCAACAAAGGTTTCTAAATATAACTCCTCAAAATTATACTAGCCCAAATTTGTGTCGGTGATATCTGACCAATCTGATTCTACTTTGCTCACTTTCACAATAAGACTCTTGTGATTATACCTCAAGGTATAAGGCAATCATTTTGGCTTGATCTTCTTTGGTTTAGGTACTGCCTTTGATGTTCCTGCAGGACGGTTCCTTTGGGAAGCTTCTCCTGATGTTCCTGACATCCTCTTAGCTTTCCTGCAACAAAATCTCTAGTTAGATCCTTGAATGAAACATCTCAAAAATGTGTCTTTAAAACCATACCTTTCAAACATACATCAAAGGCAGAACTAGGCAGCAAACATATTAAATAATCTTCTTTTAACATACTATCACTCTACTAATAAGAAGCGGGCTCAGAGTTAGAAGTGAAATAGTGATCGGAACCGGAATCGAAATGGAAACTGACTCGATTTCCTTCAGATTTTCTGTTTTCATATTCTACCTCGGTTCCACTTCCGCTTCTGCCAAGGTTAACTCTTTATGAATTAAAGCTTCTTAGTATAAGCAGAGTCGGAGACGGGATGGAAAATGGAATTAACACTAAACAAAAAAGCATATCCAATACTTTAAATCAATTTCGATCCCACTTTCGGCTATGTTGACCATGACGTCATCAATGATTTTATCTATTTAACGCATAACTCTATGATTAAAGACTAAGGTCATATTAAATGAAATGAGGCTTAAAATATATCATGAAAAGACTATACCCATATGACCGTGGGGACGACTGTATTTTAGGGCATCATATTTAATTATTAAACGTGATCATAGAAACACATAAAACCCTAACCTAGAAAACTCGATATAAAATTAGGGCACGGATTCAACCCCTCCTAATTTAACCAAATGAATGCACAATGAAATGCTAAGTAAAACCAGATTCTACCAACCCTAACTCACTGTAAAAACCTAGATTTAATCTACCTCACTATGAAAACCCTAATTAAATCTACATGTTTAAAACCTAACGCAGCATGACATGATCACAACAAAGCATGAAAACAACTGTGCCCATACTCTCTATAAAACCAGAAACACAAGCATAAAAAAAAATCAAGAACAACAAACAAACAAATAAAGAAAACAAACACACAAACCTACTGAAATGATGAACTTGCCCGAAGATCTAAATCAAACAACACGAACAGAAAACACGAAAGCAAATAAATAAAAGAAATGAGAATAGGAACCCTACCTCGAATGCAAAACCTGGCTAACCTTATGAATTGATTCACAAGCAATTATCTCCTCCTCCTTCAATTGATTCACTCAGATGGACTCTGCAGCTGCTCTTTTTCACTCTTTGATTTGTTTAACAATGATAATAATAATGCGTTTAATCCTTACTGAAGGTAAAACTCAGAGTTTCTACCTACGCATGGAAGTTTTCATTAATGTATTTAATGCAGTTAAGCGGAGTCAGAACTGGAGAAGAACAAACACTTCACTACAGTGCGACTTCAGTAAAAAGTCAACGACCAGAAAATGGCAGGAGTGGAATCAAAATGAAAACTGATTTAGAAACTTAAGGAATTTCCCAACTTCATTCTCATTTTGGTTCCGGTTCTGCCACCAAAGCACAAAACGAAACCAAACACAAAAAGTAAAATAAAAAGACTAACATAATAAAACTTAACACAAGGACATAGACTAAAACAAAAGTTGAAAAACCGGAGGTGAAGACGGGATGGATTTTGATTTTACAATTTTCAATAAACACCAACCTAACATCCACTTTGGCTCCAACTTCAATAAAGATAAAACAAAAGGCAAAAAAGAAAGACCATCGGGATGGGAATCGGAATGAGTTTTGAAAGAAGTTTCAGAACCCGATTTGGTCCCAACTCCGATTCCGATAGACTAAATCAAAATAAAACAAAGTGTTGAAAACAAAGGACTCCAAACTTTTTTTGAAAAAGAACAAAAGATAAAAACACAAAGGGGGACCCATTTTGACCAAGGTAAAAGATGGGGTGGTTATGCAAAGCATAACAAACGGCGACTCGGCTGGGAAAATGGTTTACCCATTTTCAAGATACCCAAAGAAAATTTCAGTCACCCTAAAACTACTTGGTTTATAAACACTTACTAACTTGAATAAGATTAGATATATGTAGGATAAGTTTGAGCTAGAATCTCAGATGTATGTGCTCATGAGTTATTTATGAATCTGAGTGTGTGCAATATATTGTGCATCATTCTTTGTAGATACTTTCTCTATTTGTGAACAACTATACCTAAGATTCAAGCTACATAGGGTGAGTCCTTTAACTATCATGCAGTAAAATCCTGGGAATTGCTTCGCTGCCAGACAGGCGTCCATAGCCCTGATAGAGATACTTGATTACCCACTTGATATTGAGGTTGCCTCTTCTTTCTTTTGTTTCTTTCATTCATCCTTTTTTTCTTTTAAAACCTTTCTTGTGGAAATTTTTTGTGCACCTTCCTCAATACTTCAGACATAATGAATCTGAAACATGGGTTGAGAACTACTATGGATTTCATGATAGTCTTGGAATCAGATTTTTCACTTGAATCAAAGGATAGAGCCATTCTAAAAAAAATAGGTACTTACTCATGCAGATGTTTTCCTAATTTGGTGATAGATCTTTGATCACAATTCATGAGATATTCACAATAAATCTTCTATCCTTAATAACTTTTCCAACCCAAACTAGAATGGTCATAAAACATAAGTTTCAAAATGAAATTCTTTTCAATGATGATATTGAAAATACCTAAACCAATTTCTCTCCTAGTACCTATAGCATACTTTGAATAACAGCCCCTTAATTTGAAATGAACAAAATGAAGATCCCCAATGAAACAAGACCAAACAAAACAAAACAAACAAACAAAAATAAGGAAAGAAAACAAACTAAACTAAAACTAAACTAAAAAAAATAGACTTAATTACATATGATATAATATAATACAAAATCATCAAACCTTTTATGCACCGAAATAGTGCTTGAGAAACTAACCATTAACTGGTAATGGAACAGGAACTCCTGTTAAGGTACTCAGATGAAAAGCATTCTCGCCTAATATTTCAGCCACTTGATAAGGACCTAACCAAAGTCTATCAAATTTCTGATGATCTCCTTTCTTCTCTCTGGCCTTATCCCATAATAACAAAACATCTGATATTCGAAAGGCTTTTATTTTGGCTCTCTTGTCAAACCAGTGTTTGACAACAACCTGATGCTTAGAGAATTACTACAGAGTAGCATCTCTTTTCTCTTTCATATTTAACAAATTAAGTAGTCTAACCTCAATCCTATCATCCTTGTTATAAAATTCTTGCATGAACTTAAGGACATGTATCTGTAAATGAATTGGGAAGATTGGATCTTTGCCATAAACTAACTTAAAATGTGATTTTCCTAGAGCTGCTTTGATTCTGGTTCAATTTGCCTATAAGGAAAATCTCAACTAGGTATGCCAGTCCCTAGGATTATTCTCTAACAACTTTCTTATAACTTCCAACAAGTTTTTATTTGTGGACTCAACCACTCCATTTTCCTAAGGGTAGTGATTGGAAGAATACTTCAACACAATTTTATGTTCATAGGCCCATGAAATAAACTCAACAGAAGAAAAAGTAGGGTCGTTATCACATACCAGAGAAAATGGAACTCCGAAACTGGTTGTGATGTTCTCAGTCAGAAACTTGATGACCACCTTCGTGGTGCTATTCTTGCAAGGTTGTGCCTCAGTCCAATGTGTGCAGTAGTTAGTTGTAGTCAAGATGAATTTATGACCTGCAAAAGAATTTGGATTAATTACACTTACAAAATCAAGTTCCCATTGAGCAAATGGCCCTACCTCATATACTGGTTGTAGGGGCATTGCAAGATTTCTTTCTTTAGGTGTAGAGGTTTGGCATACATGACAAGTCCTACAGTGCTGATGTGCATCTCTAAACACATAAGGCCAATAATAGCCTGATCTTAAAATCTGATGAGCCATAGCATCGACAGATCCATGCCTTGTTTCATGCCTTCCATGAAACTCGGAAATAGCACGCTTTGCTTCTTGCTGATCCAAACAACGTAGGTGAATTCTTTGAAAATTCTTTCTATAATTGGATCCCCCTTTGAGCATGTAATGAGAATTCTTCATCCTCAATGCTCTCCTTTTAGTAGCATTCTTTCCTTCTGGACATTTTTTATTGAGGAGGAAGAAAATTAAATCTATATACCAGGGATCCTTCATGAATGATTGAACCGTGTACTGTTAGCAAGTAATATTTCTGTCCACTTCAGCAATTGCTTTTGACAATCCTTGTCCTCAAATGAGTTTCATCTGGTGAATTTCTAATTCAAACTCCTGCAAGATTTCCATCCATTTTCCTCTTCGTTCCCCTAATTCACTTTGCATCAGAAGAGACTTCACAGCTGGATCTGGAACTATGGCCATTATTTGACTTCGAATTATGTAATGCCTAAACTTCTTCACTACTCGTACCAATGCAAAGGCTTGTTTTTCTAATGGTGAATACCTTACTTTTGCATTCTTAAATGGAGAGCTCATAAAAGCAATTGGTATCTCCTCTCTCTCTTCTCTTCTCTATGTTAAAACCGTTGCACATGAATGTTCAAAAGCAAAAGAATAAATGTAGAAGGCTTTTAGATAATCTGGACTTGTCAAAATAGGTGCCTCAGATATAGATTGTTTAATCTACATGAAAGCAAACTTATCCTCTTCACTCCACTCAATCTTTGCATCCTTCTTCATCATTTCATTGAGGGGTTTGACAATCTCTGCAAACCCTATTATAAATTTCCTAACAAAATTGATCCTTCCAAAGAAGGACCTCATTTCCTTCTTACTACCTGGCTTTGTCAATTTCAAGATGGCCTCCAATTGGTTAGGATCTATGGAAATCCCTTCCTCTGATATAATGTGACCTAAGAGCTTCCCTTCAAAGACTCCAAATACACATTTCTTTGGGTTAAGAGAGACACCATAACTTATGCATTTCTTTAGAACCTTTTCCAAGTCTGCAGCATGATCTTCTCTATTCCTAGAGAAGATGGTTAAATCATCTACATAAATGATTATACATTTTCCTATTAGATCCTTAAAAGCTTCATCCATTTCCCTTTGAAAAGTAGCTCCAGCATTGATGAGACCGAAATGAATCCTTCCGTAAGAAAATGTCCCCCATTTAGCAGTAAAAGCGGTCTTCATCCTATCTTCATGACTAACAAGTACCTGATTGTATCCAGAATACCCATCCAAGAATGACATCATCTGGGATCCATTCACCTTTTTAATACTTCATCAAGAGAAGGTAATGGATAATTGTCTTTTTCAAAGGCCTTGTTTAGATTCCTAAAATTGACACATAGTCTGATTTCACCATTCTTTTTTCGTACAGGAAACAAATTGGCTACTCAAGTAGAGTGTCTAACTGGAAAGATTATTCTGGTAGCTAGAAGCTTTTGTACTTCTCTCTGGATCAGAGGCTCAATTAAAGCATTGACCGAGCGTTGCTTTTGGAAAAACGGCTTGGCATCTGGCTTGAGAGGGATGGTATGAGTAATCACTGAAGTGTCAAAAGTTTTCAAATCATCATAACTCCAAGCAATAGCCTCAATATTTTATTTCAAAACTTTGATTATCTCATCCTTAATTTCTTGAGGACAAGTCTTTCCTATAAGAACATTCCTGTCAGGGCCTAAGTGAGATAAATTAACATATTCATACTTCCCTCCATCACTCTTTGTAGGCACTCTTTGATAAGCTTGTGGGTCTAAGTCAAATATTCTTTCTAATGCTATCATCCCTTTTGGGATGTTATTGCTATTTAAATCGAATATCCCTTCTGGACTATCATTCTACGGATCCCAATCCCCTTGATCTCTTTCAGATTCATCAATTATTTGTCCTTGAAAAATATCAGAATTTTCCAAAAAGGCGAATATATGCTGATCATCATTAAATACTTGAAAATGTCTGACATTATCAGGAATAGCTAGAATTGAAATCAACTCAATGGAAAACCTCTTAAGATTAGAGTCTTGCATGGGCTCCAATGTACTAGCAGAAATAGCAAGAGCATCTTCAATTTGATTAGCTTCCCTGGGGATCAGATTAATTCCAAAAGCATCAAAATCTTCGATTAAGTTCCAAACCCTATTTTTGTATGCAGCCATCTTTTGTTATGACATGTATATTGGCTATGCACCTGCTTTACAATCACCTCAGAATCTCCTATAACTATGAGAGCAGTAACCTTCTTCTTATGAGCAAACATAAGACCCCGAGCAAGTGCTTCATACTCAGCCACATTGTTTGTTTGAACTTCAATCTATAAGAAGCAAAGTAAGTCTTTCCTTTCGGATTAGTTAGTTCAATCCCTACTCCACTTCTTGCTTTATATTTAGAACCATCAAATTTAAGAGTCCATAATTGATCTTTGACTAGGAGCTCTTTCTTTTTAGAAGCAACAGGGGATGACTCACTTAAGATGTATGGTGGCTCGGACTTTTGCTGATCATCAGAAATTGTCTTGGGGCAAGACTTAGTTGAAGATTTTCCTATGTTATCAATTTGTTCAACAACTACTTCCTGAATGATTTCTTGAGTCAATTTACCATCTAATTCATCTTTCATCAGCACCTTTGGCATTGGTAAAGCATCTGGAGCAGGTGTATTGAAAAGGCACTGAGATAACTTAATCCCTTCTTGAATTTCATAACATAAAACCGAAGTTTTCTCTACTGATGAGGAATTTTCCTCCTGAGAAAGGTTAGCCCGAGTAAGAATGGTAGCATCCTTAACTCTGAAAGAGAACTCATTGATGGGAGTCTCAGATTCCTCCTGACATTTTTGTTGGGGCTGATCTATATGACTTAGAATATTCAGGCATGACTGACATGTTAACTCCGAATGATTATGATAGTGAATCCTACACCAATTAGGAAGTAATAAACTACATAAGTCAGTTTCTCCTCCTAAAACCAGCCTATCTTGTTGCAATTTTCTTATTAGAACCTATTGGTTGATGTGGATCATTGGGTCACTGTGATCTAAGGGTAATGTATCATCAGGACTAACTACAGAGAAAGAACTTCCTCTTGTTTGTAAACACCTATCTCAGTCTCAAAATATGCCACTTCATTTGAAGCATCATACTCCGTAATCATGTGTTTGAGTCTTGGTTCACTCTCAATCCTTATCTGTGTTGGTACTCCCTTCCATGGTAACCACATGTGAGAGAAGTCCAAGGATAAATATCCCCTAATACTCTTCATTAGCTCCTGATATAGAAGCATACCATATGTCTCTGGAATATCAATTACTTGGATATCTATATAGGTCTGGATCCTTGGATCTAATCCAACCTGTACATGCATATTCTTCAACTCACCTACAACATTGACCTCGGTTTTATCTAACTAGATCACTTTCTTGTTGGTCGAGATAGGACTCAATCCTAACTTCTTACATATCGAAAAGGGAATAACATTTCCTGATGCTCCAAAGTCTAATAAACAATTATGCAAGTTCTTTCCAAAAATCCTTAAACTTAAAAGGAAAGGTGGGGTACTAGTCTTACGTTTATAAATGGCTGCATTTGTCTCCTTTGCTGGAGTCACTTTACCTTTTCCCTTTAAGCGATTTGTCTCCTCCAAGGCTTTCAATACCACCTCACGTTGAGTTGGGCACCACTTCATGATGTCAAAGAATGACAAGGACATCTTCTGTCTCTGTAATTTTACAATAAAGTCAAATTATGAATCATTCCTAACTTGATACTTAGGAAAAGGAGGCGGGTTGCCTCTATTCTGAAGATTAGAAGGTCCCTTTGGTGGTGGTGGATTATTATCTACATTTTGATTTGGTGAGACCATGTTGTTTGGGAGTGCAGATGTAGTAAATGGGCCCTTATTCTGATTTCTTAGAAAGTGACCTCCTTTGGACCGAAAAGCTTGAGCATCATATACATCTTCCTCTGGCTCATTATCTCCTTGCATAGGAAACTGATATTTTTCTTCAATAGTTTCATAAGTCATAGTAGTAATGACTAGCCCATTATCTTGATTGGAATTTCCTGATGGAAGATGGGCATCAGCTTGTGCAATCTTTACAATCTTCTCCATTTCAAGGCAGTTAAGCTCAGAATGTGCTACAGTATCATGTAGCCTGCACCAATTAGTCATGAAATTGAGGTCAGCAACATTAGCAGTGTGTGGTTTCTCCTCACCAGACTGATAGTTATGGGGAACTCCCCTATTGTTAGGTCCAGTATTCCACTATCTATTATTGTTGTTGTTGAACCTCTGGTTATATCCTGTATTCTGATTTTGGTAATTTTGGTTAGAGGAATTTTGACCCTGAAATTTTCGGTTGGTGTTCTGGTTCCCATTCTGATTGGAATAATTTCCCTAGTTCTGATAATTATGATTTTGGTTGTGAGGAGGGTTTTTCCTGAGTTGTGCCATGCCATTAGACATTTGAGATAGAGTCTTCTTGAGAGTCTCTAACTCACTTGTGAATTGGACAGTTTGCTCATTTTGCACATTCTGTACTATGGCTGGGGAATGAACATGGGTAGATCCTCCTACTTGTTGTAGTGGATTTTGAGGTTGTTGGGAACAATATTGCATGCCATTACCGAAAAAGGGCATGGTAGGCGGAGCTTGTAGTTCATACACCGGTCCATATTGAGAGTAAGACATCCCTGGGACAGTGTTGTATAATGGTGGGTTAGTCATCTAATAGTTCATGGGAGGAAGAGCTACTCCTAAACCTCCTGGTTGCAGACTTATCTGTTGTTGCAACTTGATGTCCAGATGATAAACTTTAGACAAAGAGTCAATCTCACCAGGCTGATAAGTTCTCTGCAAGAATAGGCCAATTAAGGGATCAACAACTCTTAAATATGCCTATATGGAAATATTCTCAACTACTAGATAAGGGTCTTGCAACCTATGAAAAATTCTTTGGAATATAGTATTGAACAATGGTAGTGGCTCATTATGTTCCTTTCTTACTGTGGCAAACTGGTGATACAAAATGGCAAGGTCTACATAAACCCAAAATTGATTAATAAATGCATTTTCTAAATCTATCCAACCTAGGATAGATCCTCGAGGCAAATTTAAATACCAGTTATATGCCATATCTCCTAAACAATAAGGAAACAGTCTACATACCACATCCTGATGAGAAACTTGAGCTCGTGTGCAAGCATCTTTGAATGCTTGTATGTGCTCCTCAGCACTTCTTGATTCACCATGTATATATTTAGGACAAAACTTTTCAGGGTTCTTCGGTAAGTCATGGATTCCTCCTAGAATAGTCCCTAACGGACAAGGGTTATTCACAAAGTAAGCCATGGGTGGGATTAGTTGAGCAGGTGGTGATATAGGCTGAATCGGTGGAGACTCAGGCCTACTTGGTGGTGGTGATGTAGGTGGAATTGGTGGAAATCCAGGCGGAGTAAGTGGTGGTGGCAAGGTAGGTATCGATATCCTATGAGCATGAGGTCTAGGTCTGATCGGGGTTTGAAGTTATTCAAATGGTTCAGGATTAGTGGAGGATCTAAGAATCCTACCATATTTCTCCAGTGAGAATGACACAATGTGAGCCAACTTGTTCTTTCAGGCCCTCCTTCTAGCGCCAGATATGTTGATGGTGAAAATGACACAAACAAGTTAAAAAGGAATATTTCTATTCTATTTCTCCTGAAAAAGAAAGACAATATACAGTAGCCTAACTCCCAAGGTCCTGGTAGTTGGTTTTCAGCTGTCTAGTGTCACCCAATTGGTCCATGCAACTGTAATATTCAAGGGGCTTGTGTTGGTAACAAAGAATGCAAGCAATGACTGATTCTACCAAACTATTTTAGTAAATCAAAGGGGTTTCAAACAAAAGAAAAAGATAGATCATAGGGTAAACCAGTAAACATGAACAAAACTCATCTAACATCCAGACATATATCTTCAACAATGAATGTTTTCCAATCAGATCAAGAAAACCAAAGCATGATACAATTCACAAAATAATCTATACCACTATATGCATCTAAGGTGTTTTTTTTTTTAATTCACCTATCACAACTACTTCAAAGATTTTTTTAAAAGAACACACATTCATTCATTGCCAAGATCATAGATCAATAGACTTCAAAAAAATTAATCCAATGATAATCTAACAAGATAATCCTTAAATCTGGTTTCTTCTAATGAATTTCATCACATAAGAAACAATCATGCTTCAGAACAATCACTGGCATACAGATAGATTATAACTTATCAGCCTTATCAAGTAAAATTCAATTCTAACACCATATTGCGTAAACCTGCAATTTTATTTAACTATAAAATATCAAGTGACAATGTATCTCTGTAATCACTACAAAATTCTATCTCCTAATATCAGGTGGCCAATTCTATTCTCTATTAACCGACCCTTACAATATGATACCCAAAGGGTATTTATAGATATACAAAATTCGAACTCCACTTCTATTTTAAAAAACTCTCTTGGAAACTCAGATCAATTTGATCTTGAGTTCTTACATTAGACATTCAGTTAAACTAGAGAATAGAAAATAGAAGAAAAAAAGGAAGTCATGCGCTTGAAAACTATCAGTGCTGCATGCAACATGCAAAGAAGAAGAACACTATGCATGCAAGAGATTTATGCATGTGAAGTTGGGTCTGCAATAAACTCATCATAACTGGCGAAGACTTGTTGTAATACATCTAATTCTGGCCCATCAACCCAGCTTTCTTCAAACTTAATTCGCTCTAATTCTGCTATAGCAAACCCTCTCATATCCTTTATCTTTGTCAACTCTCTTTTAGCAGGTTTTATCTCTTCTTTGACATCCATCAGTCGATCTATTATCAAATCTTCACCATCATCTCCTTTCTGCATGATTCCTTTGAACCTTTTTCCCCATTTCTCTTTTATCTGGCTCAAAGTCAGGCCTTCCTTTGTTAGTATATTAACATCCATTATGATAGCAATGACTGCCTCCAACACTTCAAACTGTTTGGTTAGATCCTTAACAACATCTTGGACTTCATTTCTATGTTTACACATGAAATTTGTTCTGAATCGGAGTATACGAGAGGTCTTTTCCAAAAAATCTTTATTATCCTCCTCGAGTATTGACTATTCCAGAAGAGTAGTTAAAGGAAATGTACTAACCTTCTCCAATTTTTGACTATACTCTTTATATTCCTCTTCCTGTTTCTCCATTGCTTCAATATATTGATGCATTTCCCCTATCAACTCTTCTGTCCTTTTGTGAACCTCAAAACCTTCGACCAAAACTTCACCTACTTCTTGATTTAACTTGTCAACCCACCTATCTAACATCTCCGCTTTGCCCCTTACCTGTACTAAATCATCTACCTCCTTTTTTCTCAAAAAAATTGGAGTCTCAATAGCAACTACCTGTTTTGATCTTGGAGAAGAGACACTTTTCAAAAAGGAATGCAATTGATCTAATTGAGCCTTAAGCTCATCTTTCTTCTCCTTATCCTTAACATTCTTGACTTGGTTGTCGAAGCTACCACATCAATTAGATTCATCTGTTGATTTCTGGTAGGCCTTCCCAAGTTGACAGTACTTAATTGATAATCCGTTAACTGCATGTCTCCTACCTCCTTTTCTGTCATCGATATCACACACTCAACAAAAATATCTCCCTTGTCCGTGAGCTTGGTGGAGTGTAGGATCTTGGCCTTCTTTTTAGGCCTCTCTTGGTCAATATCCTTCATCATATCCTCCCAATTCAAAGATTGTGAAGGTGTTACTATTCTTTTCTGTAAGTCTAATTTTAGCCAAGTGGGAGCACATGGAGCAGTAGTCATCATAGTGCAAGAAGAAGCAATAGTAGTAGTAGAAGGTGGCTACACATTTACTTGGGGTTGAGAATCAACCCTTGGTTCCTCTTGTTGTTCTTGCACCACATGCATCTGCACAAGATTTTCAGCCTCTTCCCTATCTTTTTGTTCCTGTATCTTCTTATCTTCTTCCAATCGATCTTCCTCTCTTCCTCCAATCGATCTCTCTCCACTTTTTCCCTTTCCAATCTTTCCTTTTCTAATCTATCCTTCTCTATTCTTTCCTTTTCCAATTTTTCTTTCTCTAAAGCCTCTAGTCTTTCTTTCTCTAGTATTTCTACCTCTAAAGCCTTAAGCTTTTCCGCCTTTTCTTCTTCTTCTTGTTTCTTTCTAACCAGCTCTTCGGTGTCCTTTTCCTTCCTTAATCACTCTGCTTCTTCTTCTTTTCAGTGAGCTTCCTCTGCAGGTTTTACCTTGGCAACCAAGACTTCTTTCTCCCTCCGGTGTCTTGCCTTCTCTTCCTCAAGGTCATGAATCTTTTGTATCAGTTCTAACTTATCATTTTCTTCTTTAACCTTGAGTTCATGTTCTTGTTGCCTTTTCTGTCTCTCTACTTCAGCTCTTGACTTAGCTTCAATTTGTTGCTGCTGTAGTATGGAATTAGTTTCTGTCTTGGCATCCATTAACTTTTGATTTTCTATTTCTTTAGCTTTTTCCTCAGTATCCTTTCTAACCTCTTCAAACAATGCCCATTGCTCCTCTTGTGTCATTACCTATTCAGCATCCTCCTCTAGAGGCATATTCTCTTGCACATCCTTCTCTGACACAGTCTCGTCTGAATCTGTTCCAACATCATGAACTTCCCTCTCCACTTCTTTCCCCTTTGTAGTTTTAGCCATACTATGAAGAGCCCCCTTTTGAACTTACTCACTCTATTGTTTTGCAAGTGGGACTTGTGTGGAAGATTCACCTAATGTAGGTGTTGAAACAACTGATCCCATTTGAGCATCTCTTTCTTATGTTTTTGCTTCATCACCTGCTGCTTCAAGTTCTATCTCTTCAATGTCTAGGGGAAGGAACTCCAAAGGCTCCTTAGGAGGTGTCTTTCTTTTGAGACTTTTATACCCTTTCCCCTTTTTAGGAGTTGGTCCTTGAGGAGCTTTGGTTCTTAGAACCAACCATTGAACACTTCTATCCAAAACTGTTCTTCCTATCTACTTAATATCAATAGTTTCCTCACTATCCCAGTCAATTATATCCAGAATTTTAGTTCCAATGTTCAAAGCTTCATAAGATGGATCCAATACAACTCCATCATCCACCAATGTGTCAGGAATGTCATTTTTAACTCTAAATTTTGACATGAGTGCAATAGGTAGTCTTTCATAATTCTTTTTCCTCAAATCATACTCATCCTATTTGTCACTCCAGAAATCTTCTAATAAACTAAAATGCTTGTCAAACACAAAAGGAAACAAGGCATTCATCTTCCCCTTTGGGTGAAAATACTTACAAGTTGTATATAAGCCTAGCTTTAATTATATCAGCTCACTACAGATCACCTTTGCTCCTACAAAATGCTAACAACTATACTCACCTAACTTCATGGGAAACTTGTGACATCTTGTCTTATATTTTAAACCAAACCGAGCATTAACTCCAAGAGCTTGATATAAAAACTCCATCAATACTATCGTGTTATTGCAACACCTTGGAAGCAAATGTGGATGGCCTTCAAAACTAGCTAACCTGAAATATGTAAACTTGGGGTATTGAATGTACCAACATCCTAATTTAGCAATAAATTCCATGGCTTCTTGACTCAATCTATACCCTGCATCTCCATTTAATTGGTTAATGACTACATATATGAATGCATCATTAACCCTTCTGAATTGAGTCTTAGCAACTTGTAGAGACAGCTAATTATAATGCTCCCACACCTTCTTCTATCCATCCAACACTCCCATTATCCCTACTCTGTTTAAACCTGGGAAGATACCCAACCTTGCTACTGCATACATAATGTAAGAAGTCGTAAAGAATCACTTAGGCTCCCTGATGCTGGTCAGATGATCACGAATATCATTTGACACAATCATCGGCCAATCAAACTGATGGGTTCCATGTAAAATTGTCTAGATGAAAGGAAACATCCACTCCTTGAAACGAAATGTATCTCTCTTCCCAAAAGCCCTACACAACATCATTATTAAATCTAATACCTCCTTATAGAAATCTGCCCTCTTTGGCTGGTCTGCAAGCTTGGTTAGAGACTTCTTCTTTGTCTTCAACCAATTTTTGTTCAAATGAGATTTATTGGATTCTTTATACTTACTATATTTATCCAAGGCCTCTGCCTCATCCAACTGCAATTAGTTCCTAGGATCTGGGACATTAAATATACTTTGAAATGCTTGAGGAGGGAGATCAATAATTACATTGTTTTGTGAATCCATGCATTGTCTAGTAGCAGGATTGTAGGCACTGGCTGTTGTTAAGATCAACTCCGGGCATTGGATTGATAAAGGAAACACAGTGATATGAGCAAAGCCGGAATCAAAAAATCTTTTTGTTCTTCCTGTGATATCTTCAGCAAAGATTTCTAAATACAACTCCTCAAAATTGTACTGGCCCAAATTTGTGTCAGTGATATCTGACCAATCTAATTCTACTTTGCTCACTTTCACAAAAAGAATCATGTGATTATACCTCAAGGTATAAGGAAATTGTTCTAGCTTGATCATCTTTGGTTTAGGTACTGCCTTTGATGTTCCTGCAAGCCGATTCCTTTGGGAAGCTTCTCCTGATGTTCTCGACATCCTCTTAGCTTTCCTGCAACAAAATCTCTAGTTAGATCCTTGAATGAAACATCTCAAAAATGTGTCTTTAAAATCATACCTTTCAAACATACATCGGAGGTGGAACCATGCAGCAAACATCTTAAATAATCTTCTTTTAACATACTGTCAGGCTCAGAGCAAAAACTATTACTGTCACTCTACTAATAAGAAGCGGGCTCAGAGTTGGAAGTGAAATAGTGATCGGAACCGGAACTGGATTGGAAACTGACTCGGTTTCCTTTAGATTTTCTGTTTTCATTTTTTGCCTCAGTTCCACTTCCGCTTCCACCAAGGTTAACTATTTATGAAGTAAAGCTTCTTACTATAAGCGGAGTCAGAGACGGGATGGAAAATGGAATTAACACTAAACATAAAAACATATCCAATACTCTAAATCAATTCTGATCCCACTTCCGGCTATGTTGACCATGACGTCATCAATGATTTTATCAATTTAACGCATAACTTTATGATTAAAGACTAAGGTCATATTAAATGAAACAAGGCTTAAAATATATCATGAAAAGACTATACCCATATGACTATGGGGACGACTGTATTTTAGGGAATCCTATTTAATTATTAAACGTGATCACAGAAACACATAAAACCCTAACCTAGAAAACGCGATATAAAATTATGGCATGGATTCAACCCCTCCTAATTTAACCAAACGAATGCGCAATGAAATGCTAAGTAAAACCAGATTCTACCAACCCTAACTCACTATAAAAACCTAGATTTAATCTACCTCACTGTGAAAACCTAATGCAACACGACGTGATCACAACAAAATGTGAAAATGACCGTGCCCATACTCTCTATAAAACCAAAAATGCAAGCATAAAACAAAATCAAGAACAACAAAAGAAGAAAGAAAGAAAACAAACACACAAACCTACTGAAATGGTGAACTTGCCTGAAGATCTAAATCAAACAACATGAATAGAAAACACGAAAGCAAATAAATAAAAGGAATGAGAATAGGAACCCTACCTCGAACGCAAAACCTGGC
The DNA here is from genome assembly GCA_007115665.2 of Sequoiadendron giganteum. Lineage (NCBI taxonomy): Eukaryota > Viridiplantae > Streptophyta > Pinopsida > Cupressales > Cupressaceae > Sequoiadendron > Sequoiadendron giganteum. The sequence goes on from CM021100.1 coordinate 710,642,139, forward strand.
TAACCTTTTGAATTGATTCACAAGCAATTATCTCCTCCTCCTTCAATCGATTCACTCAGATGGACTCCCCGACTGCTCTATTTCACTCTTTGATTTGTTTAACAATGATAATAATAATGCGTTTAATCCTTAATGAAGTTAAAACTTAGAGTTTCTACCTACGCATGGCAGCTGTCATTAACACATTAAATGCAGTTAAGCGGAGTCAGAACTGGAGAAGAACAAACACTTCACTACAGTGCGACTTCAATAAAAAGTCAACGACCAGAAAATGGCGGGAGCGGAATCGGAATGAAAATTGATTTAGAAACTTAAGGAATTTCCCAACTTCATTCTCATTCCAGTTCTGGTTCTGCCAACAAAGCACAAAACGAAACCAAACACAAAAAGTAAAATAAATAGACTGACATAATAAAACCTAACACAAGGACATAGACTAAAACAAAAGTTGAAAAGCGGAGGCGGAGACGGGATGGATTTTGATTTTTCAATTTTCAATAAACACCAACCTAATGTCCACTCTGGTTCCGACTCCGATAAAGATAAAACAAAAGGCAAAAAAGAAAGACTGTCGGGATGGGAATCAGAATGAGTTTTGAAAGAAGTTTCAGTTATCCCGATTTGGTCTCGGCTCTGATTCCGACAGACTAAATCAAAATAAAACAAAATGTTGGAAACAAAGGACTCCAAAATTTGTTTCAAAAACAACAAAAGATAAAAACACAAAGGGGGACCCATTTTGACCAAGGAAAAAGATGGGGTGGTTATGCAAGGCATAACAATAGTATCCCTCAATCAATTGTCATTGACAATGTCAGACCTTTTAAGAATCAAGACATGCAAGAAGTTCATGAAAGGTTCCATTTCCAACATTGGTTTTCTATGCCCTATTTCCCTCAAGGAAATGACCAAGCAAAGGCCTCAAACAAAACTATCCTGAAAATCTTAAAGAAAGACGTCAATGATGTTGGACATGATTGGCATATTCAACTGAACCCTGCTTTGTGGGCCTATCATACAAGCATTTATACACCCATGGGAGCCACACCATATGCCCTTGTATATGGATTTGAAGCCATCTTGCCTATTGAAGTTGAAATACCATCACTTTGTGTGTCCTTGAAAGGTCTTATTTTAGATGAAGATTACCATGTGTCTAGACTACAAGAGCTAGAATTATTAGACAAACATCGTCAGCTTGTAGTAGATCACCTAAAGGTATATCAACGAAGAAAGTCCAGGAACTACAATCACAAGGTTAAACCAAGTACATTTTAGGTAGGTGATCTAGTACTAAAATAAAATCCTCGTAATCAACAGGATTGAGAAAAGAAAGGAAAATTTGAGCCAAATTGGTTAGGCCCTTTTGTTATTGTCTCAATCTTTAGATCGGGGGCATATCAACTATCTACACCAGAAGGGGATCTATTTGAATAACTAATGAATAAAATTCATCTGAAGAAGTTCTACACATAATGCATCTAGTGCATGCTTAAAAGTCTTGAAAAAATCATAAAAATCAGAAAAAGTCCTGAAAAAATGGTCGCCCTGATGAAAACTTGGAAAAAAGGCATCTTGATGACAACAAAAAAATAAAAAAGATCAAAAAAGCAAAAAAAATAATCAAAAAAGAGAAAATACAAAAAAAAAGTGAAAAATCAAAAAAATCATTGCCTTGATGAAAACCTGGCAAACAGGCGTCTTGGTAACAACAAAAAAATCATAAAATCTGAAAAAGTGTAATAAAAACAAATGGTGAAAACCCGGTAAATAGGCACTATTTGTGATAAGTTGGCTCCTCCATCTATTTGAGCGTGTATCGGCTGTCTTCTTTTCACTATCATTGCGCATTCATGCCTATCATACAACGAGCTTCATGTTCATATTCGGCTACCGCAGTCATGCCCCACTTTCATTTAGTTATCATTGTACATATCCATAATAAATTTGGTTTGTTTCTCATTGGGGGAAAAATCTTGATCTCACTAGGGGCAAATAATCATTGAATTCAAAACAATAGGCAAGCAAACAACAAGGCAACCTTGGCGAAAAAAACAATCACTCTAACCATCAAACTAAACATCAATCAATCAGCCAATCAACCATCAAAATAAAATCAAACATCAAGACCAATCAAATCAACTCTCATTGGAGGATCATCTTCTAAATCATGGTTGGATCACTTTAGCACAAATCTCCAATTTTCTATATCTTGATTGTTATCATTTCTCTGGAGTACCTCGATGATGTTCTGAACTAGAGGTGTTATGATGAAGAATGATATTTTCCTTTTTTTGTTGTCTATGAGTGAATCAATACTACTTTTCAAATTGTCATGAGAAATGTTGTACAAAGTATAATTGATGACATTTCAAATTTGCATGAGAAAATGATTAACTCTTGTCTGTGTACACAAGTGATGCTTAGGTCATCTCAATATAATTATACCTAGATTCTTGTGTTATCTTGTACTATCAAATCTCAACGAAAGTTGTATGGAAGTTGTGCTTAGGTCATCATGGTCTAAATTATACCATTGATGTTTGTACTAACTTTCAACATAATAAAATGCTTAATGATGATACTGAGCGTAATGAATTAGATGCCAACATTGCATAGATAGGATTGCATTCATATTAGTTCTGCATTTACATTATAGATTTTTCCAAAGCTGGCAACTCTTAACATGATGTTATCTCTCACTGCAACATTGAGTACACTTGACATAACAAAAAAATCATTCATTTGCATTTTCATTTCCATATCATATCATTAGAAAGAATTATCATACATCCATACATACATACATCTATCATTATCATATTATACACTTATCATATTATGCATTTACACCACATTTGCATTACATAACCCATTATGCATTCATCACACATTTGCATTGCATTGCATAACCATAAAAATAAAGCATAATCCATAATAACAACATCATTCATTAATTCATTATCATACATCAAAGTCATAATAAATTAATTCTTTCATACATGAACCGTTCATATAAACACTCATCATAATGATTACCATAATAACATCATAGTCCATGCATCATCATAATTCATTCGCATTCATACATTTAGGTCATATATTTTCATCATGAAAAATCTAAAAGAAAGTATTTATCCTAAATCATTCATCATGTATCCATCATCATCCAACCATCCATGTCGGTACACACATTGCATGACATAAAATCCAAAAAACATAACATTGTCATTAAGCATACACTCATACATGTCATAAATCCATTCATACATTAGCATCATTCATAATCATAATTCATCCACATAATCATCCATACATTTAGGTCACATATTCACATCATGAAAAATCCAAAAAATAGAGCATTATCATATATCCATACATTCACACGTATCATATCCAAAAGCCATTCATTCATTTATCATACATTTAGAATTCAAAAACCATACATCCATACATTCAACCATACCTATCCATGCATTTATCATATATTTTCATTCCATAATAAAGCATTTTTCATTCATCTATCCATCCATATCATCGATTTATATATGTGAAAAATACAAATATACAATGCATACCATATCATTTGCATAATCACATCTATCTCATATATGTCATCATCTCATTAATGCATCCATAAATAAAACATGACATAATCACATAGAACATCGTATAGCATATAACAAATAAAAATAAATGCATCCATAATAAAAGCATAAACAACATGTAGATCATTAAACTGCCACTGCATATCATATATAACCTCAAAATAGTAATGTCAAAGTGTATAATGATATCAAGAAATGAGAAATGATACAAAAATGTGGCAAATTCGAGTCTCTGAACCAGTATACAATATATATTAGACATGACCTTGGGATCCTGTGGTACTTCCCCTAGATGTTGTAGGCCTCTCAGACCCTCCAACACCTCCTACCCCTGATGGACCTGTTGCAGGAGATTTGCCTAGTGGGCCCCTGGGAAGTGGCTGTATAACACCCCTGTTGGTGGTCCTAGACTAAGTCCGACCAGATCTAGATTGAGCATAGCTCACTCTCTACTCAGAAGACACTAACTTTTAGTATCTACCTCGGTAGTACTCCACCTCCTTGGCAGAATCGTGAAGCTCTCTCACAAGATCACCTACACCAGTTCCCTCAGTCACTATCTAGAGCCTATCAGCTATAGCCACTGCTTGCTCCCCCTATTGTCAAGCTACATCTCTCTCTGCTATCAGGGTAGCAACCTATGACTGCATATGTCCTACCTATTCTTGTGCCTTCCCTTGTACCTATAGTTGTGCTTGGGCCTGAGCTAACTGACCCTGCAATGTCTAGATCTGCCCCTGTAGTGTACTGATCTCTCCTTGGGCCTAAACCAATTGTGCTTGTAGTGCAGTAATTTGTGACTGCTGCTACTGGGAGGGCACCTCGATATGTACACATTGTTGTGGTGAAGCCACCAAGGATATCCTCCTCTGGGGTATCATCACATCCTGAATATAAAAACTGAATCTACCTCCCTTGCCTCTTCCATCTCCGCCACCTCCTCCATCCCCATCCCCTTCGTCATCTCCTCTGTCATTCCCACCCTTAGCTCTCCCCTCCTCCTCTCCATCATCCCTGCCTCTCCTCCGTTTGGGTGCCCTCTCCCCATCATCATCTAGGGTAGGTACTGGCTCATATGGGATGGTCAATCTAGGAAAAATATGTGTCAAGAAATATTATGCATAATCATCAAATATATTGGCATAAGTAATCTTAGGGTGGTAGTCCCATGCCACTGGTTGTAAAGAAAAATAATCTCGATAGGATGCATCATATGATAGAAGGGGCCCCCAATCTGGTATGTCTTGATATCTACAGGCATAGTGGGCCACTCCTTGTGGCATACCATTTATCCTGTCATATTGCTTGTGTACCCTGCCCATAAGAAATCTCTCTATAATGAATCATGTCTGCCCAATCAAAAATCTGGCGGTACACACATATGGCATCTCTAAGGGATTGTCTGCCCACTACTCACAATCGACGTATGGACACCATGTGACTATATCCAGGTCATCTAATACTCGTCTCCAGTACTCTAGTTTTCCCAGCTTATGTTGGACAATTGGCCCATTGTAGCCATGAACATAAGGCCTCTCAATTGGTCAATATATGTCAGCAACTGGTCGAGTAACTGCTATGTGCTCCCACACCTAGATCTGAAGTAGTGTAACTTTGGTTGATAGGCCTATAGCTCCAAGGTACACTACTTGATGTAAATCATGATAGAGGTGGGAGAGCATGCATGAACCCCAAGCATATTCGGTACCCTACATGATCATCTGCTCTAGTGTCTGACCCCATCCCACAATAGTCCCTTCGACCTATGATCAGGACATAACAAACCACCCATGAATCCAAAAAGTATAGATGGTAACAGGGCATAGCTCTCAAATAACTCCTACCATGGTACCTCATAACCACTGATCTGGGCATCATGAAAAATACAGCTTAAGGCATCTATATCGCCATACTCGGTGACATCATATACAACAACCTCTCTGACCATGGGAATCCAAGAATCCAGTACACATCCTTAGGCATGACAGTCATCTCGCTATTCGCCAAGTGGAAAGTGTTGTGGTCGGTATTCCACCTTTCCACTAGTGCTATCAGTAATTCCTGGTTAATCCTAATCTGGGGCGTGTGAATCAGATAATATAGTTTGCATCACTGAATAACATCCATATCAGCCTGTACTATCTGTGGGATCATATCCCATGTCTTCGGGAATCGCTCCTAAGATATTAGTACTCCTAAATTAGTCTCCTATCATCAGCAAAAATCAAAAAATCAACAATCAATCAATCAATCTATCAACTATACCTCACCTATCATGAAGTCAATCATCATCAGTCAATCATCAAATCTTGCCTATCATGAGATCGATCATCATCTAATCTATCAACATCATCAATCAACATCAACTCAAAGGTTGAGGCAATCAAAAGCTATCAACAACAAGGAGAGACATAAAAAATCCTTATTTCTTGCATGGATGCGCCAAAATAGCGCTTCGATGCGCTAAACGATAGATGCGCCAAATTTTTCCACCAATGCACGACAACAGTGCATCGATGCCCTAACTCTATGAATGTGCCAAATCTTTCCACCGATGCACCATAACAGGCCATCAATGCGCCATTTCCATAGATGCGCCACTCCATCACATGGATGGGCAACTTAACCTAGCCTAAGACCTAACAATCAATGCGCTAAAGCCCTGAACCAATGCACTACATCGGGTCATGGATGTGCTAAATCTCTAAGTCTATGTGCTAAAACAAACCACCTATGTGTCATTCTATCTCATCTATGTGCTAAAACTATTGGCGTACAATTTCCAAATTTCAAAAAAGTGGGAAAAAGCATTTAAAAATTCACAAAGAAAGGTTTTTCAAAGTTCGTATCGGAGGTCCGTAAGCTGTTGGGTGATTGTGCTATTGTACATGCTCGAATCGGTGGGTCTGGATCGGGATCACCATTTTGCTCTGGATGCTCACAAATTGCTTAATCTCTCTCTCAATTTTTCAAAGGGTAAATGCACAAATGAGCTTATTTTTCACTTTTAACCTATTAGAAGGGCTATTAAGAGGGGCAATTAAGTGGCAATGGTTTATTTTATTTTTCAAAAGGGGCCAAATTCATAAAATCATCAACTGGGGCAGATTTCGCAAATATTTTCGAGAGATAAATTGCTGAAACATGTTGAAATCTTCAAAATCATCAAAATTTTCTAAAATTTCCAAAAAAATCCTAAAATTAAAAAATTCACCAATTTATCTCTTAAGGGAGCATCTATCAATCATCACTGAAAAATCAGCATCTGGGGCATGTCAAAAAATTTCTTTGAAGCAATGTGTAAACACACCACTTCAAAGAGGGGTAAAATGTATACACATAAAAATGGTCTAGAGCACAATTAATTAAATATTCAATATTTAATTAATAAATCCTAATTCTTCTACTAATATAAATAAATTGATAAATTTATTTATATGGTTCATTCCCTTAATTCCTCTTTTTCAAAAATCATTTTTCTTCTTAAATTAATTAAATGCACAAATTAAATAATTTATCATTTAGTTAATTTCCCTCTTTCATTTAAATTTGAATTTTTAAATCAAATTGTCACATGTCTCCATATTTCTCTAACTTCCTTCCACCTCACCTACCACCTCACCATGTGTCACATGAAATTGAATTTTTCTAATTTGTAAAATGAGAATTTTCATCAACCTACAACAAATTTGAAATCACGTTGGACACATGACTTCTCCTTTCCTCTGATTCTCTTCAACACTTGGCAAGGTGTTCTCTCAAATGGAACCACCTCCATGATTCTCTCCAACCTCTTTGTGCTCCACCGTCGATGCCTCAGGATCACGATCTCAACCGTCCATCTTTGCCACCTCAACCCAAGCTTGGGAAAATCTGTAAATAGAAGGAAATTCTACAACTTTTCAAGGATAATTGGATTACAAACTTATGCTGCAAAAATATTAGTGCAATTTGAGAGCATTTTGAGAGCATTGTAGTTAGTATTTAGCATTTTAGTTCATAGTTGCATTATCATGCCACTTTTAGTTTTAGTATCTTAACTTGTTGCATCATCTTACTTGAACTTATTTAGAATTGCATCTTTAATTACAATCATCCTAGTATCATTTGAATACAACAACATCATAATCTTAGATCATTTAGCATTTCAATCAAAAATATCAAAAACATGTATATGTAGGCATATAGTTGTACATTTTTATATAGCATCTCATTTCTTAGGTTTCCATTTGGTAGATTCATGTGCAACGCATAATTCTGAGAGCATGAATTGAGAGATCACCAAGAATAGAGGACAATGGAATGATTTCAAATGAAGGATTATAATAGTTTGCTTTATTATCTCTCTTCAATTAGATGTAATACATTTCATTGATGTGTGTTTTGTTTAGCTAACTATTTCACTCATTTTACCCACACACAAAATCCACATAGGAACTTTAGTAGGAGACAAACAAACATCTTTTGATGCTTGATCTTGCTCTTGGGTATCTTGAACATCTTGCACATGAATTAGTTGAGGATAAATAGGTAGGGGTAACTCTTGGGAAGGTATCATTTCAAAAGAAATAGGAGAAAGTTGAGCCTCATGGATGGGATTATAGAGAGATTTTTCTTTTTGAGTTGATCATTGAGGTGTAGCATATTTATTAGTAAGGAGTTCATGTGATGAAGTAGGAAGAACTTATTCTAAGATAAGAGAAACAAGAGATGAGCATGGTGGAGATGGAGAAGGTAGTGGAACAAAATCTTGACTTGGAGGAACATGGGCATTACAAGTTTCCTTTTTAGCATATCTTTTAGAACTTTCCCTAACTTTTGGGTATGTGCAGGGGAATGGCGGACCAATGTCATCTTAAGTGGCAACTTTTTCTTTGAAATTAGGAAAAATTGATCTTGGATAAGAAATTGAAGATATTTACGCTCACAATTTGAAGACAAAATAAGAACAAGAGTTGTAGTGCTTTAAATCTACTTCCTAAACTACTATTTTTTTTTAAATGGTGGAGATTAAGGGGTTCCAATAGGGGGGATACACAAAGTGCTACTATTTTTATCAAAATACATAACATAGCATTTGGTGTGGTCCCCCTAAAATATTTTTTTTAATATTTCAAAAATTGCTTCAGTGAAAACTTAGCTAACACCATTTAGTTTATGCTCACATTTTTAATCATTTTTTAAGGAATAGTGATTTTTACTCATTTTTAAAGTGGACACATACTGAAAAACAAAAAATTGAACAAGCTCCCCCCCTAATTTTTTTGGAAACTAATCAAAAATCATTTTTTAAAAATATGTAAAGAATAGAGTCTGGTTTCTAAAAATGTAATTTTGTTTCAAATTTTGATGAACATGTAAAAAAAGAGACCAAAAATACCACACATAGGTTTTTAACAAAAATAGAGACACTAGAAAAATAAATTAAAGATCAAAACCTTAAAACATTCTAAACAAAAAAATGACATGGTTAGAAAGATAAGAGGGAGCTTGATGTTACTATGTTATTTTTTAATTTGATATTGAAAGATGTGCAAACCTAATGGAGATCACACTCAACATTGTGTCATTTTTTAGAGTTTATCAAAAACAAATTTGTTCTCATTTACATGCAATTCCAACCCTAAGAATTGGAAATGCACAAAGGAAATAATGAATTGAACATACTATAATGCACTTGTATTTCCAAGAAGCATAAATATATCTCTCTTCCTCAGACTATATACATGAAATAAACATTCAAGTTAAGTGAAATTTACATATGGACATTTATTTTCTTATACTTTAAGTTACATTGCATGTATATAGTTTCAATATGTTTGAGAATGGTTTCAAACCTCTAGGAGTTATAATATAGATTCTAGGTTTTGGAAGATCGTATAATTTTTCAAACTTAGTCAAATTTTAGTAATTAGTAGGCTCCTATCTCTTTCTCTCTCTATCTCCTTTGAGCGCTAGACCTATCTCTCTCCCTCTCTCTACCTCCCACCTCTCTCTCACACTCTCTACCTCTCCCTCTTTACCTACCTCTCCCTCCCTCTCTTTCTACATCCATTTCTCTCTCTACTTCTCTACATCTCCCACTCCCACTCCCCCTCTCTCTACCTACCTATCCCTCTCTCCCTACCTCTCTCTCTACATACCTCTCCCTTCCTCCCTCTCTCTCCATATCCCTCTCTCCCTCCCTCCTTCCCTCTCTACTTCTCTCTCAATCACCCTCCCTCTCTCTTTATATCTCTCTCATTTGCTCTCTACTTCTCTCTATATCCCCTCTCCTTCTCTCTCTCACCCTCCCTCCCTCCCTCATTCCATACCTCTCCTTATCTCTCTCCCTACCTATCCCTCTCTCTCTCCCTACCTCTACCTCTCTCTACCTACCTACCTCAAGAGAGAGATGGAGAGATACATATAGATAGAGGGAGAGGGGAGATAAAGAGAATTAGAGAGGGAAGGAGAGAGAGGGGGAAGGACAAAGGGTAGGATAGAGATATAGAGAGTGAGGGAAGGAGAGGTAGGTAGAGATAGAGGGAGATGGGAGATAGAGAGAATTAGAGAGGGAAGTAGGGAGGAAGAGAGAGAGGCGAGATAAAGAGAAGTAGAGAGGGAAGGGGAGAGAGAGATAGAGAGGTAGAGAAAGATATGGAGATAGGGAGAGAGAGATAGGTCTATAGCTTAGGGGAGATAGAGAAAGAAAGATGATAAGAGGTTGATTACTTAAATTTGACTAAGACAAAAAATATAAGATATTCCAAAACTTAAAATATGCATTATAACTCCTAGAGATCTAAAACCATTCTCAAATATCGTAAAACTATATACATGAAGTGGCATATATAAAATTCATCGTCAGCAATTCACTGATGAAAAATTCACCGCCGCGGAAAATTCACCAATAGAAAATTCAGCACCAAGTAAAACTCACCGCTAGCAATTACCACATTAATATTTTAATAAAATACAATTTTTTGAAATATATATTAAAAATTATTGATGAATTGTTGGCTGTGAATTTTACTTGATGGTGAATTTTTAGTGATGGTGAATTGTTGACGGTGAATTTTCCATCGACAAATTGTTGGTGGTGAATTTTCCTTCAGCCACATGAAATATACCTTAAAATTTTATTTCATGTATATAGTTTGAGGTAGATAGATATGAGAATAGAGAGAGGTATTTTTTATTCTTGGAAACACAAGAATGTTACATTATAATGCACTCACGTTATGTATTTTATGGGGCCAAAAAGTGGCATGGCTAGGTTTTTGTCCCCTATCTTTCTACAGTTACCCTTTGAAATTATTTTTAGATTTCCTCTACAAGATTTTCCCTTTTTCTTCTTCTAGCTTGAGGCTCAAAATTCTCAATTTCAAGCACCCCACATTGATTTTCTTTTTTGACCCACTATTTTCTTCTTTTTCTTGAGAGGAGGCTTGGAGGATTTTCTACTCTTTGCTTTCTCTTTCTTGGTAGGATTAAGATAATTCAATTTATTTTTATCAATGCCAATTTTATGTTTATAACCTCTTTTCTTAAATTTTTTAGTGAGCTCTCCTCTTCATGAACCTAATTTTCCTTAGGGATAGTCAACTTAAAATACCTCATGTATTATAGAATTCATCCAAAATATTTCTATCATAAAAATTCTTTCGCATATCAGCAATTCCAAAAGCCCTTATTTTAATATCAATTAGCCTCTAGTATTTTATCTTTTTGAATTTATGTTAATCATCACAATCAACCTAGAAATTCTCTAGGCTAAACTTGTGTATGAATGAGGCCCTTTCACGTTTTCCAACATTTCTCATTGGGTTGAATGTTGATCTATTATAATGAACATAAAATTTGAATTTAGATAATTATTCTTCCAATCTCTTGGCATAGAGAATGTAAGAGAAAGTATAAGAATTAATACTAACTATAAATTAATCATCAAGCATATATTTCCTAAATAAAACTTTTTGGAATTGAAACAATTATATATTAAGTTGCAACAATACTAATTTGTGAAATAAATCAAGGTACATAGAAATGATTCTTACAACAATCTATTGAGGAAAGATTCCACAAATTTTAGAAGACCCATTTGATTATAGTGAGATGTAGATTATAGGAAATATTAAAAAATACCATATATAAATGCACACAAAACAAGATATACATGAGAAAAACCCTTTTGAGAGAAAAAACCTACACTCCACAATCCTACTCAATGTATTATAGGAAACAAACTAGTTAGGTACACTTGCAAAGCAATTTTCTTTTAGTTGATTATAAGTGTTTCAATTTTGAAATGAATCCAACTTTATAATACATAGAAATGAATCACTACACAAATCCAAAACCAAACACCCCAATATATATGAGTTTACAGTGCATAATTAGTTGCTTCAAAATTAGTACGCCTAAGAAGGCCACATGGAAACATCTACTTCACTGCATGCATGCAAGATTGTAGATCAACATGCAAACACCTTCCTATAAGTATACATATGTAAACTAGAACATGCCACGTACAAGGAATCCACTCAATATGCAAGGAATGTGCATGCATGCAAAGAAGCTACATACGCAACTCCACTTATAATAGCAATTTCCCAAATTAAGTCTTACTTAGCATATAGTTTGTCATAGTTAATTAACAACTAACAAGGAGTAATTATATTAGTTAACTCAAACATAGTGGGATGTTTATCTACTAAAGAATAGGAAACATTTAATCCTTTCCACCTCACATGTAGGATGATAAATATTAGTACCACTCCCACAAAATGACAATATTGAATGTAAAGAATTAATTAAATACATAGGAAAATAAACATTACATAAATAATCATGCTAATAATTATCAAAGGTTGAGACACCTTATTCCTAACATTTTTTTCTTACGTATTTAGGTAGCCAGATCCTAAAAGAGTAGCTATAGCTTCTAGAGACATGTGTTTAGTTATTTTTTTCTCCATCTATCTAATCAAATAGATATAAAAGTTCCATTAATTGATTTGAAACATTTTTTAGTTTCTTTGAACTCCAACTAAGGGTAAAAATCATAAAATTTTTACTAGCTTGGAGCAATCACTCCAACTTTGGTTAGTCCAAGGAAAAGGACTCTCCTTGTCATAAGATAAACTAGACATAAGGTCATGAAAAACCTTTTGGAATATTGAACTTTTGATAGTTTCTTATATAGGTGTCATTGATCTAGATTTCCCAATCAATTCTCCCTTTATTTTTAAGGATTATATCAATAAATTTGAACATCCAAGGTTGAAATTACCTATCACTTTTTTTTACCTATCGCTCTATTCAAATAATTGATTTTAGGTTGAATCACTCTTGAAGAGCACCTTAGGCAACCTCAGTGAAGAGAAAATTTTCTTTTTCAACCAAGTTTTATTAATGACCTTTGAAAACATATCATGATCTAAGTTATAGAATTAAAGACTGAAACATAGGGAAAAGAGATGATGAATTAAAGTGCAATAGGGTCAATCACTATGAAATGACCTAAGATTCAAACACCATTTTCCCTAATTTAATTTGAAAAAAATATCTCCCAAGGATATAATTGACTTTCAACCTTGAGGTGAGTCGACCCTACATGAGAAATCTATTGTTTTCTTGTGACAAAATGACTGCTTGGCAATTTTAGGAGATGATTTAAAATGCATAAACCGAGTGAATTGCATGAACTAACACTTGAAATCCAAATTCTATGATAACATAAATGGAAATGAAAATTTGTAGGAAAATCTAAGAAGGATAGAATGGTGTGCACCTGGCATAAAAAGTAGGTTTTGAGCTTTGTAGCAAGACTGGTTCACCCTAGGGAGAATGGGTCCTAGTGCAGGGATCTAAAATCTGATTTTGCAGTCCTTAGATCCTGGATCTAGGCTTATGATTTCTCTAGGTTTGACTATCAAAAAGTTGGAAATAAGATTTATAGGTGAGCTTTCGTGGCTTGACAACAATGATGAAAACTTTGACAATAATGCAAAATTACTCCTTTGATCAACTTTCAGTCCTTTTTCACTTGTAAATTTGCACATACAAAGAGAGAAGATTTTTTTTTGTTTTTGGGTGAATGGGGGTTTGGCCTAGTCAAACCACATGTTGGTAACTAAACCTTGATGATAAATAGAAGAAATTGATGAATGAACAAAGCCTTGTCCCAACTCACTAAACCCTTAATGGCTACCCTTAGAGGAAAAAAGTATAACACATCCCTCTAAGGATTATATCTTGCATGAATTGACTTGATTGATTGCTTGATTTGATGCTTGAATTATTGAAACCTACATCATAATGTTAGCTCCAAAACATGACATGAACACACATGAACTTTGACATGATGATATGATCTTGATTGCTGCTATAGATGATTGATAAATATACTCTTCAGTTCTCTTGACAATAATATTTTATCTTGTGAATGTTTCCTTAATACTAGATAATGTTGTTTAGATTTGAATTGATGAAATAACTATGTATTTATAGGTATTTATCTAATTTACCAAAAATAGATTCCAAAAGCCAACATTTGAACCTTGAATTTGAATCATTAAAATTTTGCCAAAAACCAATTAAAAATTGGGTCATGGCACTTAAAGGGGACCCATTCACCCTTGGGTGAATGGGTCATAGGACCTAAGCCTAGGATAATAAATTTCCAAGGTGATTTAGTTACTGTTGGAATTTTTTTAATATATGTTTCCCTTTCGTAAAATAAGAATAATAAGGCTTTGGAATGCATAATTTGGTTAAATATAGGCTTAATTAAGTCCAATTAATTAAGTGGATGCAAAAAAAGTATGAAATTGTAAAGGTATACAATTTTTATAGTATATTTAGCCCCCAATTTAGTGAGAGTATGAGCCTATGCTCAAATGCACACTAAAGTAGAAAAATAAGTCAAGATAGGTCTAATTTTAAAATTGTTGGAAAGATAATATGACGAGGATCAAGGAGTATGATCAAGCCACCAATATCTAAGATCTCATGGAAAACCAAAAATGGTACAAAGAGACACATATATGCAGCGATGACACAAGATACACCATCATACGATGCCAAAATTAATGCAAAAGTGATTAACTAGCAAGTTGTATTATGCCACATCCATCAAACACACTCACATGGATCCACTGGAAAGAAAGTTGTGTTATGCTAGGTGGCCATGAAAAATAAACTCACAAGTGCTAGTTCAATCTGATATATACTAGGTGAGCCCCAATGCAATAGAGTGAGAAACACACACTAGGTGTGAATTCATGCCAGGTCTAGAGGCTCCCATACATCAACCATACCAAAATTTATACTCCCTAGCAACTTTGATAAGGTGCCACACAAAACTGTCACAACTTTCACAATGCTAGCAAGCTATGTTATGCTAGCCGCTCATGAAATAAAGGCACCACTAGCAAGCAAGTTGTGCTATGCTTGGTGGCTAGGAATTATTTTAAGATTTCATAGGATTAGGATAATCAAAGGGGTTTTTCTTAGTACATGAAAGGTATCACTTTAGGGAACACTGAACTTGACATCACCACCAAGAGAGGACTAGCCAAGGGATAAAATATTCATACCTTAGGGAATGCAAACCATAGCATTACCACCAAGAGGAATTCCATATGCCAAGAAAGGTCACACTCTTGAAGGACATCAAACCCAATGTCACCACTAAGAAGACACATAACATGAAATAATATGACCACACTTTAAAAAAGGTCATGTCATTATGCAAGCAATGAGAACGAGGCCTTAATTCCCCCCACTTAAAGAAATTGCTAAACACCATTCTGTAAGCAATTAATTTAAAGTAGAAGATTATAAATTCTAATACATGAGAGCTTATTTGGAAAGCCCTATTCCAAACATGTTTCCAAATGAATCTATTCCATAGAAAGTAGGTTTCCCCCCATATGCAATCCTAAGATAACACATAAGGAATCTACATATTTGGGGTCAACGTATGTCTTTGCTAGAGTGTTATAATAGAGCTTGGAAGCATCATCATTCCTAAAATACTTTGTGGAATAATGAACACAAAGGAGGAATGGCACATAGAGAGCAAGAACAAAGGAGAAGTTTTTGGGTCAACATAGAAGAGACCTAAACGTCTCAACGCCTTGTATTGTCCCCAAAAGGAAAACACAAGACAAGTGAAAATACAATGGTTATGATAGATAGAAGAATGTAGATACAAATACAAGAATGTTAGAACATATTTTATTTCTTTGTATCCTTCCACTAACAACGTGAAAAGGGTCATTCAAAGTAGGCCCACAAACATAAAGACACACCAAGCAACATGGTATGAGGGATCACATTACACACATGCAATCACAAAGAACATGAAAAGACATAAAGATAGTATGATAGATGTGAACCAACCTAAAGCAAGTTGTATGCATCCCAATCTTGTTCATCATATACAAAAGGTGGATAAAAAGGAAATGGAGCAACAACGAGTGTCGTACTAAGACAATCACCAAGTTCAACACATGGTGATGCAACATTTTTAGGAGGATCATCACATTTGTTGTCATCTAAGTTCATGGAAGAGGAAATAATAAATTCAGCTCATTATACACTTCCTCATCAATCTTAACAATATCATCATCATCCAAATTAATCACATCAAGATGTATAATGATAATGTCCATAGAGGTTTCATGTTGTTGTTGTGGTGAAGGATAATCATCATGCTTTGTTTGGGTTGGTGTTTGATCTTGGTTTGTTATTTTCTTCTAATTTACGAGCAATAGCATGATGTCTACACCTATGCTCTTTAGCATTTTGGTTTCTTCTTACATGGTTTTCAAGTTGTGATTATGTAGGAGTGGGTTTAATTATTTTCTTTTCTTCCCACAAGGGAGGAACAAAATGAACCAAAAAGTGTTGTTCAACCACTTTCTCTTTTGGTTTATAAAGTAATTTGATATTAGGAGGCAAAATATGAATTGTGTGGTTATTTCTTGGTCTCTTATAGGATATAGGTGGAGGATTTGTGATGGATTTGTCTTGGTTACTTGGAAGATATTTTGGTTCAATCACAGTTTCATCAATGATAGGAGATCCAATCATGGATTCAGGTATATTGCTAAGAGATAATTTTTCTATGTGCTTTTCCTTGAATTTTTGGTAAGACTTGAAAAATAATTCCTCATGAATCTTAGTAAGTTCAATAGTTTCAAACCAAAATAAATCCAATGAGAAATTCCCATGGGAAGATAAAGGATTAAAACCACTATGATGTATAGTGAAGATTTCATTTCCAAATAGAAATTTAAAGCATTTATGCACTACCGATGGGATGAAATCCATGGAGCATAGCCATAGATAACCTAGATTCACACAAAATTGGTCCAACAATGGGATGATGGAGAATGAGACATCTAATTGTTTCAGTCCAAATTCTAATGGGAGAGTGATCGAACCTATTATAGGGAAAGAAAAACCATTATTAGTTTTGATCCATTATTTTGGTTGTTCATAAGAGTACTAGTAAATTTCATGCACAATTAATAATTCCTTGGTGATTATATTCTCTACACACAGGGGATCAAATAATATCCCATTATTAAGATTATCATTGATTCTTCTAGTGATATAAAGAGGACCATCTAGTGTACATTTGATTATGTTGTTTTGTGAGAAAGTAATGTGAAGAGACAATTTGGTTTGGCCCTTACGAGGTTGAACATCAATGAGGTTGGCCATAACTTTGATATCCCCATAATCACTCATGTTATTATTAGTCATGTCTTGTATATCATTTTCAACATTCTGTATCAACATGAATTTGCACCCCTAACACAAATTCCCTTTTGACCCTTAACACTTTAGAAAATAAAAAGCGGATGTTTAATTCCACTTAATCCCACTGCTTGCATTCCACTTGGCTCCTGGTTTGTGTGTTGGTGGGGGAATTTTTGTCGAGGATGCCCATGCAGTGTGTAAATGTCCACATGGCATGCTTACGTCTCTAGTAGATTTCTAAGGTTGGAGATTACATAGGCGCTACATTTTTTATTGGAAGTCGAAGAGTAACGTCCCTCTTTGGCTGGCCAACCTGAATATGGCCGTTTTTATCCATCTCTTCATAATATTCACTCTTTCATCCATAACGGTCTCTAGTAGAAGTTTTGAACAAGTTGGCACACTCTCCCCATACTTTGATCATTCACTTTCCAAGATTTGTAGCAACACCATTCACTCCATTGTAGCAATCCACTACTTCATCACTCCAACAAGGCGAGCACAGGATAGACACCATGGAAGCAAAGGCTTGAGTCCCTCTCGTTCACTCCTCCACAAGCCTTGAGTGCTTTGGATGGAGGCTATAAGCTCCTACAATATCTCCTTTTTCTTTCGATTGAGTAAGCATGTACTACTTATGTTTTATGTTACATAGCTTGTAGTTTCTTTCCTTTATCATCTATTTCTAGTATTCTAAACTTGTCTATCCATGGAGGTGGAACACCAAGATGAGGTTCTAAATGAGGCACACACCTATACAACCCCAACAATTTCTCCCTTTATTGTGTATAGATGGAGAGAACTTGGAGTGAGCTGGTGAAGAGAGCATTGTACGAGATCGTCTTCATCACCTTGGTGGTAATACATTTCCTTTATCGTATTAGTATCTACATTTCTCTTTACTTAATATCATTTTATCACTTTAAACATCTCTAGACTAGGCTGGTAGTCTCACCTTCTGAGTTTGATTTCTATCTTTTTGGTTCTCTGGCCATACGGATTCCAACACACCTATGAGACGCTAGCACGCCGCACTATCATCCTAGAACTGCACTTCCGTCGTCAGATAAAGAACTATCTAAGACATGAATCTGACTCTAAAGTTCAACTCATCTAGTCTCCTTCTAGCATCCAAGATTGTAGAGTGATCGAAGGATGCATAATACTCATAATTCTCATCCTCGTCATCCTAACTATCCTTTAAACTGAGGTGGGTTAGGCCAGCCTTTCCGCTCTTGGCCTTTCATGACCTGGGGCCTTTCAGTGGGTGGCCCCCTCTCTCACTTTTTTGGTGAACCCGATGTGAACCATTTTGGTTCCTTTTTGCGATACTGAAAGCTCATTTCCTAGTATCCTAGGAGTGTTGTAGGTGTGAGTGTTGTGAGGCTCTCGCCTCACAACCCAACTTGCGACCCCTAGTAGGTTTAGTTGGAAAGTTCCAAAGTATTGCGTAGCAAAACCTTAATTGGGTCACTACCTTATCCCGTAAACCTTAGGAGGCTCTATAGAAGTACCATCTGGTGTGCATGATGACCTCTTTCCTTAATCAACCTATTCCCTCTGTGCATACTGTGAGTAGTGGTA
Source organism: Sequoiadendron giganteum (assembly GCA_007115665.2). Taxonomy (NCBI): domain Eukaryota; kingdom Viridiplantae; phylum Streptophyta; class Pinopsida; order Cupressales; family Cupressaceae; genus Sequoiadendron; species Sequoiadendron giganteum. The sequence continues at coordinate 710,661,089 of CM021100.1, forward strand.
TGAGCATAACCTTTACTTCACAGGACTTGCCAATGGGATTTAATAGAGATCCATCTTCTCTTTATATTCCTACAAGGATAAATGGGAACATTGTAGTAGGTGTTCTTGTTGATCCGACATTGCAAGTGAACATTATAACTAAGGAGATCATGTTGATTAACATTTTGCATAAGGATGGATATGATGCACCTGAAAGTACCGTCCGCACACATAACGACCTTTTCATACCTCCTATAGGAAGTATTGTCCTATCAATCCTTGTTGGACCTAAGCTCGTAAGCCTTAAGTTTGACATCATCCCAAGGTCTAAACTCTTTAGAGTGAAGCTAGGCATCCCTTGGCTTGTGGCTATGAAGGCAGCTCCCTCAGTTATACACAAGTGCCTGAAGTTTGTTCATGGAGGTTCGGTGCATGTTGTCCATTACACCAATTGCACGTGGAAGCTACACCCTAGACTAATTTTGGCCTACCTCTCTTGGTCCTCTCCCACCTAGGAAGGACCTCCTACACCGTATGTATCAAAGCTATAAGAAGGGGCACACTAGGCCGAAAGTGAGGTACCCTCCTTCACCTTATGCTATCTCGCACAAAGTTTTCTTAAAGGCTGATAGTGATGCCACCAAGGCCCATAGAAGAGAAGAAGAGAAGCGGTCTCGAGATCCTCCTTCTTCCTCTTCCATGGTTCAGCCTGATGCTTCCTCTCATCCTATCATGGTACCATCTAATTCTGTCTCACGTTTGCAAGAGAATCCCATGGTGCTCGCTTGGCGGAAAGCCAAGCATCCTACATTTGATTTTCCTATCTTACCGATGGAGCGTAGGCTCATCCAGTATGGAAGGAAAAAATACCCACATGGAGAATCCTCTTTGTCTTGGCCTCTGCGGCCTCCTACTAGACTTGTCCTTAAAAAAGTAAACGGGAAGAGGCCCGTCGCCAAGGTGCTAGAGTCAACCCCTCCTACTGTTTCTGAACCTACCTCTCCTCCTCCCATTCAATATTTTTCCCTTCCAATGGAGACAATCATGGAGGACACTCACATGGCTGAGCAGGATCCTTCTATCCCTTCACAAGTTTCAGCTTCTCGTGCGAAGAGCCATAGAAACCACCTTGCGCATGAGCATAAGCACTGAAGAAAGGCTCTCCTAGCCGAGGAAGCCTCCTTACAGAAGAAGGAGGAAGAGAAGACCGCATCTCCTATTGTGTCCTCCTCTTTCCCTCCTTCTGCACCTAGACCTCCTTCAGCTCTCGGTGTGAGCACACATGTGCCCAGAAGGGTGGAAGTGTTCATCACTCCTTCGGTAGAGCCACCCTTGCCAAATTCCATCCAGAATTTCTTACCTTTTCTGAAGCTTGTGGACATGGTGAACACTTTAGTTGTGTCCACTATGGTTTTTTCCTCTTCTTCCTCACCACTCCTTGTTTTATCCTTGGGGAGTTCACCCCCCCACCCCTGATGAAGAAGAAAGTAGAGCGTGGCCCCTCTAGCAATGGGGGATGTAAGAAGAGACCACCTTCTCTGAAAGGTGACCCCAAACTGACTTGTTCTGTCTTAGTGCGAAACCGGTCTCAGCTTCCCCCGAATTTTTTGCTGGTCCTGAGTCTCTCGGTGAGCCTAGCAGTGAACCTCAAGTGAAAACTCCTCCATCCTCTGAGATAAAACATGGAACTCATGTTAAATGCATGTTTAACTTGGTGGATGAAGTCCTGACACTGTCAGTGTTCTTCACTGGGTCGTTGACCCTGGACCCACAAGAGCTCAGCAATGGAGATCTTACAGGTCCCTCTGCTTTGGCCCTTGTTGTGGGAGGATCGAAAGCCCCTCCCCTTAACATTACACCATTGTAGGATCATCTTCCTTCCTTCGAGGATCTCGAGTGGGAAGTCGACGATCTCCTAGTCAATCAGTGTTAAGGGGATACCCTCTTCTTGATCTTTAGATTAGATATGTGTGCATTTCATGACATGTGCTTCCCTCATGATCGTGCTACATGTGCCTAGATGACCCTTATCACCCCTATTTGTGCATGGATATAGGTGTGGTGTGTGTGTTGTAAATCTTCCTCTATACATGTCATCATTCTTCCATGTTTGTGATTGACTTTCGGTAAATTGGGGACGATGCAAAGTGTCGGTAGCATTTAGGCCTCCTTCCATGTTGACCCAATTTTTTATTTTACTTTGTATTTTGTGCATTCTTCTTGATTTGGTTGGGGATTGATGATCATTCACCTCTTACTGTGGTTACCTACATATATATAAATAAAGGCAGATCTGAACCTGCATATCCAGATCCCGTCATGCCCTCTGTGCATGACCTTTTTTCTTTGATTTTCACTTTATCTTTCTCTCTTCTTTGCTTGAGTTGTCCCTTTCATGTGTGACAATGCATCTTCCACATTACTTGGTCTTTAGAAAACACACTTGTTTCCAAATGAATCTTTTCTCAAAGACCCTTCACACACTTCCTCATTAGAATTGCATTCTCAACTAAGAACCATAACAAAACATGTTTCCTTCATCACAGGTTCGTAAAGAAAGGACCTGGAAATCCTCCTCTGAAGCGGGAACGGTCTTAGTCTTCCCCTCGCAAGATCACATATCCTTCCTTTCAAATTCCTTGATGAAGCAAACATCATTCAAAGGATTCCTTGATGTCGAATCGATTCGAGAAGGAAGGCACTAAGCTTCTTGAATAGTGTGTCCCTTGAGTGGACCCCACCTCTTCACATCGGGTTCCTAAGGGACCCCTTCAAAAAATTTCAACAAATTTCTATAGTGTCTAGCTTGGGGGAAGCCCCACTAGGCCTGTTTCACATCTCAACATCTAATCCGGGGGCAATCCGACTAGACTGTCTTTGCATCCTTACGTCTAGCTCAGGGGTAGCTCGACTAGACCTTAACTTTCAAAAAATGCATCCCTTGAGTGGACCCTCCTTCCTTTTGAATGGTTCCTGAGGGAGCCCTTTGAAAGCCTTACAACTTAGTGATGGTCTACATGACTGTTCATTCACTGGCTTGTGCGGCTGCTTCCTGATGTGTTCTATCTGTAGGTAAACATGTTTCCATCTCTGGCTCTACGGAGTCTCCTTTTCTCGGTCTCCCTCATGTGAGAGTTCTTGGGGGATACCTTCCTTGAAGATTTGTGGGTTTGTGAGGTGCTTTTATTGGTCTCCCTCATGTGAGAGTTCTTGGGGGATACCTTCCTTGTAGGTCTGTGGGGTTGTAAGGTGTTTTTCCTAGTTTCCTTCATGTGAGGGTTCTTGAAGGGTACCACCCTTGCAGGACCATGAACCTATAAGGTACTTTTGTACTTCAACTTTATAGTCTTGTGGAACTATAAAGTCCTTTCCTGCACTTCCAAGTTTTCTAGACCGTGCTCTGCTTCCTCATCAGTTCAGGTATACATCTCTTACTCTGTTACTTCTTTACTACTCTACTTTACTGAAGCACTCATCAGTACTCATGCTCACTAAAGTGGGGGGAAAATGTATCAACATGAATTTGCACCCCTAATGCAAATTACCTTTTGACCCTTAACACTTTAAAAAATCAAAAGTAGAGGTTTAATTCCACTTAAGCCTGCTGCTTACATTCCACTTGGCTCTTGGTTTGTGTGTCGGTGGGAGAATTTCTATTGGGGACACCCACATGGCACGTAGACATCCGCACGTTGCGCTTATGTTTCTGGCAGATTCTTGCAACTAGACACTACAAAGGCGTTACATTTTTTATTGGAAGTCGAAGAGTAATGTCCCTCTTCGGCTGGCCCACTCAAATATGGCTGTTTTTCATCCATCTCTTCATAATATTCACTCTTTCATCCATAACGATCTCCAGTAGAAGTTTTGAACAAGTTAGAACACTCTCCCCATGCTTTGAGCATTCACTTTCCAAGCTTTGCAGCAACACCATTCACTCCATTGCAGCAATCCACTACTTCATCACTCCAATAGGGCGAGCACAGGACATACATCATGGAAACAAAGGCTTAACTCCCTCTTGTTCACTCCTCCACAAGCCTTGAGTGCTTTGGACGGAGGTGGTAAGCTCCTACAATCTATCATTTTTATTTTGATTCAGTAAGCACATACTACTTGTTGTGTTTTGTGTTACGTAGCTTGTAGTTTCTTTCCTTTATCATCTATTTCTAGTATTCCAAACTTGGTTGTTCATGGAGGTGGAAACACCAAGATGGGGGTCTGACTGAGGTAGGCCCCTATATAGCCCCAACAATTTCTCCCTTTTTTGTGTGCAGGTGGAGAGAACTTGGAGCGAGTTGGCGAAGAGAGCATTGTACAAGATCGTCTTCGTCACCTTGGTGGTAATACATTTCCTTTATCGTATTATTATCTACATTTTTCTTTACTTAATCTCATTTTATCACTTTAAAAATTTCTAGACTAGGTTGGCAGTCTCACCTTCTGAGTTTGATTTATGTCTTTTCAATTCTCTAGTCATACGGATGCCAACACACTTGTGAGACGTCAGCGCGCCACACTGTCATCCTAGAATTGCACTTCCATCCTCAGACAAAGAGTTGTCTAAGACACAAATCTGACTCATCTAGTCTCCTTCCAACATTCAGGATTGCAGAGTGATCAAAGGATGCATAATCCTCATCATTATCATCCTCATCATCCTAACTATCCTTTAAACTGAGGTGGGTTAGGGAAGCCTTTCTGCTCTTGTCCTTTCGTGACCTGGGGCCTTGCAGTGGGTCATCCCCCTCTCTCACACATTCATCACATGATTCATGGTATCAATAGCTTTTACAAATGAGATGTTATGTTTTGGCATTGGATTGTTAAATATTTGAAAATTTTGGTTGGTTGGGGCAACAAATTTATTTCTTTTATCATTAACACCTCCAATATAAATGTGATTAGAATCAATGAGGTTTTGCACAATATTTTTAAGACTCATACATCATTTTTTATCATGTCTATTTTGTTGGTGATAATGACAAAAGAAATTTGGATTGTGGTTCAAAGGTAAAGTCTTATTGGTATCAAGAGCTCTAATGGGAGGTAGGGTAATCAGGTTTTTACCCAAGAGTTGCAACATGATGGAATGAAGGGTATCAGATAATGAGGTAAATTACCTATTCGTATCCCTAAATTGATATGGATTTGTTGTTTTTTATAGAAGTCACTTGAGATTCAACATGTTGATTTTTTTGAGGTGGAATTATTTGTATAAAGCCCTTTTTTTTTTCTTGAATGGTTGGAAATTATTATGAGGCATGAATTTTGATTTTTCAAGACAATTGGAAGAATTTTGCGCTTCACAATGACTAACCAAATTTTGATAGTCATAGAGAGTCATGCACAAGTGAGCGAAGGAAGGAAATTTCGTCATCCCAAGCTTATCTTGAATCTTTGTGTGCAAATTCTCAATGAATATTCTTTGAAGATTGGCATTGAGAATCTTAATGTTGATTTGTGAGTAAAGCAATTGATAATGTGCTATAAAATTAGTGACCTTTTCATCATCTTTTTATTTACATTGGATTAAATTAGGTAAGCCCATCTTGGGACCAATGTGTACTTGGAAATGGCTAAGGAAGGCATCAACAAGCTCATTAAATGAATGAATTAAATTATTCAGTAGAGAAAAACCATTCTAAGGTTGTATCTTTCAAGGATCTAGGAAAAATCTTAGCTAAGATCTTGTCTTCAAAAATGAAGTCACTACATAAGGTTGTGTATGTCAAGGCATGGTTACTAGGATCTTATTTACCACCATATTTCTCAAATCTAGGAATCTCTATATCTTGTGGTATTTTTTCTCTCAATATCTCCAATGATAATAGGTTTCATTTGATATATTGTGAAGGTTGGTCATTTTGATTTTGGTTCAATATGGAGATTTCTTGTTGGAGGGATGAAACATTTTTCAAAATTTGGGTGAGGACAGAATCATTGGTTATGTTTTGGGAAGGAGGTGAATAAGGTGGAGGTGTATATGTGTTGGGAGGACAAGTGAATTATAAGTTTGTGAGAGGTGATGAGTTAGGATATATGAGTTTTGAATTCACAAAGCTATAAGTATTCCCAATAGAAATACCCAAAGTTGGATTTGTGTTGCTAGTTGGTTGTCTTGTTGTAGTAACAATTAAATGAGTGTATGTAGGAACAAAGGCCATAGTTGTGGGGAAGAAATTTGATTTCCACCTTGACTGTCAGTGTATCTCAAAGTTTGAGTACAACTAGCCATTATATGAACATGATTATCAATGATGAAAGCTAGGCTATGAAAAATTTATATTCCTTGTTCATTATCAATTATTTTCCTCATGTTATCTATGATAGGAACCACAACACCGATAATATGTTCATCTCTCAAAAAGTCTTCCAATCTTTTTAAGGCTTTATCCATTTTTTTGAGCTTTTCTTGAGGGACATGAGAAACAATGGTTTCAACTCAATAGGATTGGAAGTCATGGGACATGTTATTTTAGGAATGGATTCCAACATGGTTTGACTAGTGTCAATACTTTAAGTGAAAGAGTTGGAAAACCCAAGATCTACGACGGATGCACCGAAACGAGATGTCATGAGTCTCAAACTATGTCTCACTAAAGTATTGGCAATATGACACCAGGTTATATTACTTATACAAGTTTCACCAAACCAAAATTGTACCCAAAATAGACAAAAAGAACTAAATAAAGATAGCACACACTTAGGTCTTGGAAGTACAATGCAAGTATGTGAAAAGATATTGTAGGTTTTAGATCTCAAAATGATAATTTACTGATTTTAAATTCAGAAATCTGAAAATGATGTCTTTTTTTGTGAAAGTTTTACTTTTGAACAATGCACTTATTTTGACCAATTGACTTGAATGTAAATAACTACATAAAACTACAATGTCAAAAAATGAAACTAAGATCTACAAACAATAAGAAATAAAGAAGAAAAAGACAGGTTTATGCCCAAAAAATTGGAAAATGGCCTATACAAGGACAGATTCGCCCAAGGGCGAATGGGTCTTTGCACAAGGGTTTGAAAAATTAAAATCTAAGTTTTTGAGTTAATGTTCCAGGTCTCTATTTTAGGTTGTAGACAAATACTTTCAGTTACAGATTTCTAGAATTTGATGTTTAAATGCAAATGCAATTTGATAGTAAATAGTGATCAAAATGACAACTTTTGAATGCAATTTTGACTAAATTCCTTATCTAAATGACTAATGGACACCCTTGAGACAACTACTATGAAAGATGTATGCAAAAGTTATGCAATATTTTTGAATTTTTATGATTTCAAGTGATCCAAAATAAAATTTTGAAACCTTAAATGAAATGCAAATCCTAGATCTGGGGTTTTAGAGACTTCCAAATTAGAATTTATGATGTACAATGTCAGGTTCATAAAAATGAAACATAGGGAAAAGAGGGAGGATAAATTCAATTACAATAGGGTCAATCACTATGAAATGACCTAAGATCCAAACACCCTTTTCCCTAATTTGATTTGAAAAAGAGATCTCCCAAGGATAGAACTAATCTAAGAAATTTTCAAACTAAGTGTCAAATTGTAAAGGTATACAATTTTCTACACTACAAAGACAAAAATTCTTTAGTCCATAATATTAGCTTGTTTTGAATTAGACTATGTAAAAAAAATTCTTCATCAATGTTTCAAATCACATTCCATGATCTATCCTTAGGATTAGATAGCAAGAGAAGATAAATTTCTCATCTCTTTCTATCTCATTCTAATTATGGGTAAGGGAGTATGATTTGAAATTTTGATGAATTTTTTTTTATGTAGTCTAATCAAGAAACATGTTGCCAAATTTTTGCCCACAACTCAAATTGGTAGAGTTGAAACAATTTATTCTTATTTTAAGGTGAAAATTTCCTAACACATTTATGCTTTACTTAACCATTACATATTTTAAGTGCTTGAAGAAATGAATAGTTCAGTTATATGGTGCAATGTGTTATAAAGAAAAATAAAGCATTCAGTTTGTCATTCAATGCTTTGTAGTACAAAAGAGACTGCATAAATTATACGATGTTGCTTCCATTCATTTTGTAATGATTTATTCACTTTACAATATTTCATTCATCTTGCAAATGAAGTATACAAGAATTGTACAGTGTTGCATTCATATTCATTGGAAAGAAAAGAGAGGTCAAGTGTCCCACACAATCTACAGGAGTAGCTGAACCAACACAATATAGGAAATATACTATGCAAATGAAGATAAAGAAAGGAAGAAAAATATATAAGAGGAGACATATCCATCATTTCCTGTTTGTGTTTGGTGTTGGTCTTCATTGCAACTACTCCTCCTTGCTCTCGATCTTGAGTGAACCTACATCATGATGAGAAGAGTTGTTAGAGCTTCAGATATGAGTCTTTCTATGTGCCCCATCAACAAAAATATAGTACACTACCTATGATGCATTGAATTAGTGGAGAAAATATCATATGGGTGTAAAAGAGCCTGAAAATAAATATCACAGGAGCATTGAGCTTCACTTTTTTTTTATCTAGCATGTTTGTTCACTATGTAGGTATAGGAGAAATCATGTTGTTGATTCTTTTCGGGAGACATCATAGCATGTGGTGCAAAAATGGGCTTCCACAAGGGTTGAGCCTAGCATGCTGCCCCCAATTCTCAAAAGGGGAAATGAGATAGGAATTCATATTCAGATTGCTCAAATAAAATACATTTCAGCTGAAGGAGTAACTCATAAAGTGAGTACAAGAGCCTCAAGCATTGATAATTCATAGCAACCAAGTCAAATGTGCATGAGGCAGCCCCTTTGAATTGGAGGAAAAAAATGAGCAATGGGCTTATTCAGAATGCTTAAGTAATATGTAGAAAAAAATTGAATGGAAAAGCATCATTTACATCATGGTTTTACATCATACATTGCTGTCATAACATCATCCCTACTATTTTCATCATGTGAAATGCATATAATAAGAGAATCTAGGCAATCAAAATCATCTTGACCAACGGAACAACAAAGAGTGCATTGTCATGAATGTGAGTGAGCAGGCATACATAATAGTGCTCACACTGAGGGGGCAACAAAGAATGTGTTGTTGTTTATGTTGTTTGTAATGTTCAATGCTAACATGGAGGATTTATCATATGCATATACATCATGATACCTTACAACAATGCTTGCATATAAGGAACAATAGAAAGTGCATTGTTCACCAAGGTGCTAAGGTGGAGTAGTATCAAGCATTCATCACAAAGTTTTACAATGGTGGTGTAGCAACTTTGTTCTCATCAAAGTTGGAAGAAGTGAAGGGTATTGAAAGTGTAGAGCCATAAGAAAGGTGAACAAACATCAAAAAGGGAAACTAGTTTGGTCATGGCATAAAATTCAAAGGAGTCATCATGAATATATATGCCAAAACTTGAAGGAGAGGCAAGCACTTTTTCCTGAGGATAACATTATTTTTGGAGTAAGATAAAAGAATAATATATAGATTTTGCTTCAATAGTACGACAAGGTTTAGTGTTTTGAAAGAAACATTCATAAATGAGGATTTACGGTTATATGATTGATGCTCCTAAAGAGAGGTAGTATTTTTGTGCAAATGTTCAAAATGAATAATGGATTGCAACAAATAGTGGTGAAGCTTTCATTATATATATGGGTGCATCATGCTTTTAAATGCAAATATCCCGAAATAGGCATATAGTACAGAGAATGGATTATTGACACAAAACCCATTATGACTCATGTAATGCATTTGTGTGTGGGTGAAAAGAAAAGAATCTACTTTTTGCTTCTTCATAGAACAAGAATACAAGGTACAGTGGAAACCATGTGAGGCTTGGAAGGAGAAATGTAGGTGAGGAGATGAACCTAGAATGAAAAAATGTTTTTTATTTCCATTGAAAAATAAACAATGTTGTCATCCATCTACCACATTCTGGAGCAAGGTATGTATTTCTCGAAAGCAAAAAATCGAGCCTCATGGAGGTAGGGTTTTTAAATATAATGGGTTTATGTTTTATGGTAAGGCCAAACCAAGGGTTTTGAGCCATGTTTGTTGAAAACCCAAAATAATGGAGCCATCGAATAAAGGAAACTATGGTGATGTTCTTTCATAAGAATTTTTTTGTAGAACCAAAACAATTACAACTACGACCCTAAACTATAAATAGGTTTCCATTTTATAGAAAATAATGCTCATTTTTCATTGTGTTAGTTGTGGCCTCCATAGAAGGAATACACATAAACTCTTTTACTTCTTTCACAGGAAGCATGGAAAATAAAACATTCATCATTTTTCCCTCAATAAGCTTGAATCGAGCTTGTGTTTGCAAAAATTTAAGAGGGAAATGCAAGGCTCAAATGGAAAAGTGCTTACCCATCACTTTTTGAAGAAATACATCCAAAACACATGATCATTGCTTCCAAAATCTCAAGATAGAGGCATCCATGGCTGCCCTAAGGAATGAAAAAGATATCAACAGAGGAGAGAAAAATAAAATAAATCAAAAACATAAGCATAGCCACGACTGAGAGGCCTGCAAATTGATTCAGAATGGAAGAAATTGAAAGATGTTTCCACATTTTCATATGGGAGACACTCACCATCAGTTTCCTAAAGAGATTCAACAAGAAAACATTAGGAATGTCCAAGGTTCGAGCTGAAACCCTAATTCCCATGGCGAAGGCTAGGTAGAGCTTTTCCTCCGAAAACAAAGAATGCAAATGATGCAAAAAATGTGGGATTCGATGGAGTTTTATTGTTAGGGTTTCCTAATATGCCCTAGGTCAACCTTAGGCATTTTTTTTACATTGATTTAAAATTTCATGCCTCTATTAATACCCTTGAGGTATTATTTATTCTTCCTTGCATATGAATTATACCTAGGCTTTATGCCTTAGGTTTATCTCACAACCTTTGGAGAGGAAAATAAAAAAATTTAATGTGCCTTAGGATTCTTCTAATTTTTATTAGAAAATCAAATGCCTAGGTGAAGATGTATTATACTTGGCCAAATTCAAAATAAAATCATAAATTTTGCCTTGTATTTTTGTGAAAATCAAATCAAGATCATATTGAGCCTCTTTTTTGTAAAAAAATTAAAACTGTGAAATTGTAAAACATTATTAAAAGAAATATTCCTATGAACCACTTTAATATTTGTTATTTCAATGCAATAAAATCAGGGAGTGCATGGTGATCTCATAAAAGCTTCTTTTTTTAGTTTTTAGTTGCTTTGTGCAAACTGGAAAAAATAGTCAACTGAAGCTTTATTTCCTCATTTTCAATCAAAGTTGAATGCTTTTGAGATCTTTTTGGGTCAATTTTCTTTGGAGGGAATCTTGCTATCTTTTTCACTCAATTTGGATCAGTTTTGGGCCCTATTTTTTAGGATTTTCTCTTGAGCTCAAAAATGGCTTTGGAATTGCTTTTTGGAGAGCTTTTCATTCAAATTTTTCCTTCTCATTCTTGGAGGCATTTTGGGAGATATAAGTTGGAGAAAAACTTAGTTTTTTGTAATTTAAGATTATTGTTTCTTCCTCTCTTGTTCATTTGCAGAGAGTTTGTAAGCATTTTGTACTTAGATTTTGATTTTGTATAATCCTTCAGTTCTAATAAAATAGTAGAGCTTTCCTATCTCCAATTTATGTCTCATGTTTACAATATCGATTTGATGTTCATTGTGATCATAAGAATTAGATCTTTTGTATGTCTCATTATTGTGAGTTTGTGAGTGCAGAAAGTTCATATGATACAAGTTGCATGTTGTGTTTGAGTCTATACCTTCATGCAAATAATTTTTTGTGTTGTATGTTCATGTGAGGTTGTGAGAGTTATTGTTTTCAAGAACTGTTTGTGAGTGAATTATCAAGATCAGTTAGTAAAGTTTTGGTGCATCACCATTAGGTTTAAGGTTTCATTTTCAAGTTTCCTTCTAACCCTTTCCTCAGAAAAATATTGTAGATTAGGTGATCTGCCAAGGGAACCAACCCATTATGGAGATTCACTCTCACTATACGTCACCCACAACCTGAGAGTGTTTTCATGTTTCAGCAAAATAGTTAAGTTTAAGTTGGCTAGGGTGCAATCTTGATTGACAAATTTTTTTGGCATGCCCGGTGGGACTATGAAACTTGTTTTTCAAAGAAGTTTTTCATGTTTTAAGTTGTTGTTCTGGTATAGGCAACAGTGTTTCCAGCCTTTAAAGGTTTTAAGATATACCTGGTGACTCCATTCTTTGATTTTGCATGCAGACCTAAGTGTTGGTGTGTTACAAAAATCGTCTATTCACCCCATTTTCTATCTTTTCAATGAATGAACATGTCAATGTTTCATGACAATATGCCATACCATCCATCATATCATGAAAACCTTGCCCATATACCCTCTTTCTAGTCTTATCAAGATAATCATTGTGCTAGTGTTTCCCCTAATTCCTTTGATTTGCAAAGAAAATAGCATGCACAACATAATTACCACCCACCCACCCTTGCTCAGCCTCCATATCAACCTTCATATACTCAAAACCAGCTCCAAGAGAATGATAAGGAGGAGATTGCAAGCATAAAGGGCATGTTGTTTGACTTCATGCATGACTTCACAAAGAAGGTAAAGGAGATCAAGAGGCAGCATGAGTACAATCAATAGCATGAAGAGATGGATTATTGGGCATATCTCTATGAGCAAGGGTTGGAGACACAAAGACACGAAGCCCAAGAAAATCCTATAGTTCCAGATCAGCTTGTTCTAGAAGAGGTTCGTAAATATAAGTTTCCAAGTTTTAAATAAAATGAGCCTCTTAGTATTCATAAAGTTGAGATTCCAAGTTTTAGGTAGGATAAGGTCTTCAACTCCCCAAACCAACCTCTAAATATTAAAATACCAAGTTTCAGAAGCCTTCATCCCTTGCAAGTTGAAGATAATAATCAGTTTCAACCTAGGATAGCAACAAAACAACCCCTTGAGCAACATTCTTCCTCACAAGAAACCCAAGAAGCTCCCCAAATTTCCCCACTTGATGAATCTAAGGAGGAATTGATCAATATGTTGCACTCCTTTGGAAGAAGATTAGAAATGTAGATCTATCACATTTGATTATACAACAAGAGGCTGCTACTCCAAATGAATCTTTGTTTGTTTTTGTTGATGAGATTCCTAGTTTTATTGAAGAAGATGAAAATGTTTCAGTATTTATCTCAAGGGATCAACTAGTGCAGTAGGATATTTATAACTATTTTGAGGTATCCAGTCGGTACAATGATGAGGAAGATGAAGAGCAGGAAAATTTCAAACATGGTGGTGAGTTGTTGAGTAAAGATCATCAATATGATAATGGAACCTTGGATCAAGAAGAAGGGAATAAGGATGAACTTGTTTTGGAGCCCAACAAGCTTAGTGAAATATGTCATGAGGTAAAGGACATTCCCTTTCCATAAAAAAACTAGGAAAATTATGAAGACAATTTTCTTTGGAATGATCTTAAGGTCTTTGTTACAAACTTAGATAATGTGCAAGAAATTGGCATTGAACCTCAATTTTTAGTTAATCTATTTGATGAGCTTCCTAAATCTGAATATGAAAGTGAATATGGTATGACTATGCCAAGTTCTGACCACCACAATGATGAGGACCATTTAGATAAAGTGTTGATCCAAGAATAGATATGTGACAACAGTCCTGAGTTGAATAATTTAGAGCTTGAGGATGAGTTGTTTCAAGCTGAAATTGAGCTTTTTGGCTCATGCTTAGATGTTATGCCAACATATTTGGAGGAGGGTTATCTTGAATAACAGAAGCAAGAGGTGGAAGTGGTTATTTTCCCAAATGATTCATTGGTTATGGAGTTGCCTAACCAGTAGCATGATCTTGACTAGTTGGAGGAGTTATCTTTTTATTGTATAGAGGAGCTTGAAGTTGATGTACCAATTGAAGGTATGTTGGAAGAGGCTATCTCATTGTCTGAAACTTTACCTTCCTTAATTGAAGAAAATAATCCTGATTCATAAAGTTTCCCTTTGGGTAATGTTGAGGTATTTGAGCTCATACCCAAGAGAATTATGATAATTAATAGCTTAGATGAGCTATTAGCTACTCTAATGGATGAGGATGGTCCATTGACCATGGAGAAGGAATTGACATGGCAAGCTATCATGCGAGGTGAGGATGATGCTATTATTTCTAACCACTTGAATTGTTTTCCCTCTAGCCCAAAGCCTTTAAGGGGATGTCCTATTAGGCACCTAGCTAGGTTGGAAGCCAAAAAGAAGGAGCAACCTCATAGTAGCACTAATCCAGAGCATCAAATAAGGTATCAAGTTAAGCACAATTAGTTCACTTTTTCACTTGATCACCATTGGTCCACCAATCAAGATAGGTGGGTAAGTGACTACTTCTTCCCCCTTGTAAGGATTTTGTAGCAAGTTGTTGGATATTTGACTTTTCTCCACATCTTTTGGTTGACTCATAAGCATGTAAAGAATCCTTTATTGGCTAGAAGGGGGAGTTATTTTTAAGAACTAGTAAATGGTTTTTTCTTAGTGTTATTTTCACTACTTAGTGTAAGGTAGAATTAGTTTTGCTACTAATAGTTATAGTTCATTTCAGTTATTTTCTTTCCCTAAGTGTTGTTGCACATGTTTTTTGGCCATCAGGGCCTTTTAGTTTGCTTTCAGTTTGGTTTAGTTTGGTTTTTTATTGTTGTTTGGAGTAGTTTGCAATTAGGTTTAATGGTTTTTTGAGTTTGAGAAGGGGAAGATTTGACTCTGTGCCCAATGAATTGTTCAAGGAAACTCATATATATGCTTAGAAGGCAAGCATTCAATAGAAACCAACAAAAATGCCAAATTTTCATCCACAACTCAAATTGGCATAGCTAGAAAAAATTATTCTTATTTTAAGGTGAAAAGTTCCTAACAAATTTTTGCTTTGCTTAACCATTTCATATTTTAAGTGCTTGAAAAAAGGAATAGTTCAATTTTATGGTGCAATGTGTTATAAATCAAAAGAAAGCATTCAATTTTTCATTCAATGCTTTGCAGTACAAAAGAGACTACATAAATTATAAGATATTGCTTCCATTGAGTTTGCAATGATTTATTCACTTTACAATGTTTCGTTCATCTTGCAAATGAAGTATACACAAAATTGTACAAGTGTTACACTCATATTCATTGGAAAGAAAAGAGAGATCAAGTGTCCCACACAAGTTATGGGAGTATCTAAACCAAAATAATATAAGAAATATAATATGAAACAGAAGATAAAGAAATGAAGAAAAATATATAAGAGGAGACATATCCATCATTGTTTTTTTGTGTTTGGTGTTGGTCTTCATTGCAGCTCCTCCTCCTTGATCCCGATCTTGATTGAACTTGCATCATGATGAGAAGAGTTGTTAGAGCTCTGGATATGAGTCTTCCTATGTTCTCTATCAACAAAAATATAGTACATTGCCTATGATGTATTGAATCAGTGGAGCAAATATCAGATGCGTGCAAAAGAGACTGGAAATAAATATCATAGGAGCATTGAGCTTCACTATTTTTTTAATCTAACATGTTTGTTCACTGTGCAGGTATAGGAGAAATCATGCTGCTGATTATTTTTGGAAGACATCATAACATGTGGTGCAAAAATGGGCTCCCACAAGGGTTGAGCCCAACATGTTGCCCCTAATTCTCAAAAGGGGAAATGAGATAGGAAATCATATTTAGATTGCTCAAATAAAATAAATTTTAGCTAAAGGAGTAACTCATAAAGTGACTACAAGAGCCTCAATCATTGATCATTCATAGCAACCAAGTTAAAAGTGCATGAAGCAGCCCCTTTGAATTGGAGGATACAAATGAGAAATGAGCTTATTCATAATGCTTAATTAATATGCAGAAAAAAATTGAATGAAAATGCATCATTTACATCATGGTTTTACATCATATATTGTTGTCATAACATCATCCCTGCTATTTTCATCATGTGAAATGCATATAATAAGAGAATCTAGGCAGTCAAATTCATCTTGACTGATAGAACAACAAGGAGTGCATTGTCATGAATGTGATAGTGAACATGCATACATAATAGTGCTCACACTAAGGGGGGAAACAAAGAATGTGTTATTGTTTATGTTGTTTGTAATGTTCAATGCTAACATGGAGGATTCATCATATGCATAGACATCATGATACCTTACAACAATGCTTGTATATAAGGGAAAAAAAGTACATTGTTCACCAAGGTGCTAAGGTGGAGTAGTATCAAGCATTCATCACAAAGTTTTACAATGGTGGTGCAACAACTTTGTTCTCATCAAAGTTGGAAGAAGTGAATGGTATTGAAAGTGCATAGCCATAAGAGAGGTGAATAAACAACAAAGAGGGAAACCGGTTTGGTCATGGCATAGGATGCAAAGGAGTCATCATGAATCTATATTCCAAAACTTGAAGGAGATGAAATCACTTTTTCCTGAGGATAACATTATTTTTGGAGTAAGATAAAAGCATGATATTCAGATTTTTCTTCAATAGTATGACAAGGTTTAGTGTTTTGAAAGAAACATTCATAAAGGAGGATTTACGGTTATATGATCGATGCTCCTGAAGAGAGGTAGTATTTCTATGCAAATGTTCAAAATGAATAATGGACTACAACAAGCAGTGGTGAAGCTTTCATTATATCTATGGGTGCATCATGCTTTTGAATGAAAATACCCTGAAATAGGCGTACAATACGAAAAATGGAATATTGACACAAAACCCATTATGACTCATGTAATACATTTGTGTGTGGCTGAAAAGAAAAGAATCTTATTTTTGCTTCTTCATAGAACAAGAATACAAGGTACAGTGACAACCATGTGAGGCTTGGAATGAGAACGTAGGTGGGGAGATGAACCAAGAATACAAAAATTCTTTTTATTTCTGTTGAAAAATAAACAATTCTATTTTTATCTACTACATTCTGGAGCAAAGTATGTATTTCTCGAAAGCAACAAATCAAGCCTCATGGAGCTAGGGCTTTTAAATATAATGGGTCTATGTTTTATGGTAAGGTCGAACCAAGGGTTTTGAGCCATGTATATTGAAAACCCAGAATTATGGAGTCATCGAATGGAAGCAATTATGTTGATATTCTTTCATTAGCATTTTTCTACAGAACCAAAACAAATACAACCGCGACCCTTAACTACAGAGAGGTTTCCATTCTACAAAAAATAATGCTCATTTTTCACTGTGTTAGTCGTGGCCTCCATGGAAGGAATACATAGAAACTATTTTATTTCTTTCACAGGAAGCATGGAAAAAACACATTCATTGTTTTTCCCTTAATAAGCTTAAATCGAGCTTGTGTTTGGAGAAATTTAAGAGGGAAATGCAAGACTCAAATGGAAAAGTGCTTACCCATCGCTTGTTGTTAAAGAAATTCATCCAAAACCCATGGGTATTGCTTCCAAAAGCTTAAGATAGAGGTGTCTATGGCGGCCCCAAGGAATGAAAAAGATATCAACATAGAGAAAAATAAAATAGATCTGAAACATAAGAATAGTCATGGTTGAGAGGCCTGCAAGTCGATTTAGAGTGATGAAGTTATAAGACATAATATTCATAGACTATGGAGAAATTAAGAAACACTTGCAAGATTGCAAGAAAACTTTGCATCTTCACAAAATAACATAATACCTTGAATGAAGTAAATGTACTTTTATTTATATTAGGTTTTTGGAGATGTTGGTCGCAAGAGTACATAATTTACAAATTTTGGAAAATTTGTGTGAGAGATGAATTTCTAAGACATAATATTCATAGACTATGGAGAAATTAAGAAACACTTTCAAAATTGCAAGAAAACTTTGCATCTTCACAAAATAACATAATATCTTGAATGAAGTAAATGTACTTTTATTCCTTATGAGTTTGTATTAGTTTAGGTATGTGTTGGGATAGAGGCCATTTTATGTGAATTCAAGGTGTTACTTATGTGTTGGTAAATTGATCCCTAGATCTATTAGACAATTGAATAGTTTACCGAATCTATTTTGGGTAATATAGTTGGATTAATTATCTAGGGTGTAAACCATTATGATAATATGTTGAGATTAATGTCTTGGTACTTTATAATGTCACAATTTTGAATTGAGATCAACACATGAGCTAAATTCTTGGCATCATAACTAGGGTTGAGTTGGGGACTTTACAAGGGCATAGGTAGAGGATAATTATTCTCTTACCATAGATTTTCCTAATCATCCTAAGGTAATCACCAAAATTGTAAAACCTATAACCCACTTATAGGTAATATTATCATTTCTCTAGTGTAAAAACACTCAAGGAGCATGCTCTAACAAAAAAGTATTCGGTTATATCATAGGGTTAGCCAAATTTCACCAATAGCATGTGGGTGATAGATTCCAAGAGAAACCTAATTTTATAGGGTTTAAAAACTATTTCACTAGTAGCATGCAAGTGATGGAGGCTAGTAAAATAGAGGTAATGGATGCTAGAATCTAACCATCTTAGGAGTTTGGTATTAACATTGGTGTATTAGAAGAATTATGTGTGTTTCATATGTGGTGTTTTCCTAAGGGAGGATTTTTTTATTTGATTATTAATTTATTCACCATGATTGATAGTATAGATGCTAGCCTTGAGTCTATAGTATAACCATAATACATATTGATTATGTAACTTATATGATGGTTAGATGACCTAGATGATAAATGAGTCGTGGAA
The DNA here is from genome assembly GCA_007115665.2 of Sequoiadendron giganteum. NCBI lineage: Eukaryota > Viridiplantae > Streptophyta > Pinopsida > Cupressales > Cupressaceae > Sequoiadendron > Sequoiadendron giganteum. The sequence goes on from CM021100.1 coordinate 710,679,793, forward strand.
ATCTTATTGTTGTTCTTAGACCTATTGTGCATATTGTTATACTTATATCATTTCTATTGACGATATCAAGTAGTATGGGATGCTTGGTTTTTATCATAGATAGAAATGGATTGGGAAAAGGATGGGATCCATGATGTAGTTTGGGATGAACCAACATTCATTTTCTAGAGGGGATCTACTTAAAAACTTATGTGTTAGTGAACTAGGTAGTGGGATGATGCATGCAGTAGGTTGCATTCACTTTCATTGTGCCATTGATATTTATGGGAACACATGATATGTGCGGATTATTCACACTAAATAAATATGATTTAAGATTAAGCTAGTCACTATTATACTTTTGATGTGTGTGTATGTGTTTTATTCTTGACCTTATCACTATGTAAACTTAGGATTTTGGAATGATATTGTCCTTAAGTTGTTGTGTGGGTGTTGATATAGAACCAACATTTGATTGGAATATTTTTTATCATTATATTGTAATTGGACTAATTTTAAAGTTTAAGCTTAATCAAAAATCATGATTTAAAAGGTGAGATCAATGATCTCATACAAGAGGAGAAGATTAATTCTCTCTAGCATTGGTGTACAAACTACAGAGCCTATGATTCCTAAAAAGGGATATGTAGGCAGGATCATCATGAATGAACCCCTGAGGTTTAGGTCTAGATCTTGGAATGAACCTAACATAGGGATCTTATCACTTTCTCGTGTAAGTGTATGAATGAGGTGTGGATTAATCACCACAATGATGTTTGGAGAAGTTATAAATTTAATACTTCTAGATTAGATTAAAGGTGCTTGGTCAATTCAGTCTATAATTATTGTGAAATGAATTCAAAAAATATAGTAGTAACTGAGAGGCGGTTATTACACATACAACATACATGTGTCCATAAGAATTCCTAACCCATGTTGTATCCACATATCTAGGATGCACCACAATTAAATATTTTTCTACATTATTAGCATTATTATTTTTATACAATAGGTGCATGTTATCACATAGGATAGGAGCAATAATTGTATGTTTATATGCCCTATATTTTTATATCTTTAATATATATTTTTGACTCTTATTCCCTATTTTTTTCACTATTTTTTCCATCTCCCTCTTTGTGGTCGCTTTCTATGTTTTTTGGGACGAAACAAATCATTGTGGTGATTTCATTTTTTCATGTTGAATTATAATTATCACTATTTTTTGCAATCCATTTTTATGTATCCTCAATTTGAGTGTGACTTATCTTTATCTTTGTGTTGTCTATCAATATTTTCACATTTTCTTCCTATGCTTTTTGGGATGACACAAAGCATTAAGGGAATTTTTCCTTGGTCATTTTAACCCAAAAACATCCTTCTAATATTTGTTGTATAATATTTCTTATTATCTTTTTCATATTTTTTGTTATATTTTTCCATACATTTGGAGATGATAACATGCATTTACCATAATAATTCCCCTTTGATGCTAATCTAGATTTATATATGCTTTCATATTGTGTTCATGTAAATTTAGTATCTATTTTTCTTTCTATGTTTTTTACTTATCCTAAATGCTCACATGGATTTAAATGTTAGGGATGATGTAAGGCATTAGATTTCTTCAACAACACCCTCTTCATGTTTACCCAAATAGATTATTATGTAAGGGGGAAATCAATGGTATCAAATGAGATAAATGAATTGAATTGAAACTAATCTAACTCGAAAAAAAATTCAAGATTCATGCCCATTACTCACAAAATGAAACTACACAATTAATGAATTCAAAAACTTAATTGAAAGAAAACAATAATTTTGAACTCAAAATCAAAGTAGCTTTACCATCCCATGTCAGAGTGTGTTCGTGAATATGTTGGGTTGTTTGTATCAATGTGAAGCCTCCATTATGCATGTAAAATCTTGAAGAACGTGTGTGTTGATTGAAGATATATGCAAAGCTTTGTTAAAATATCGATTAAGATTGTGGCATTACTTCATTTTGTAAAATATGTTGATTCTTCAATCGTTTTTTAGGAAGAGGAAGATTGTTATATAGAATTTGTGTTTCGAAATGAATGCTCAAGATCGCGTAGTAGAATATATTGATCAATGGTTGAAAGATGTTGAGAGGAAATATATGAGAATAATCAATGCAAATTGATTACCTAATCAGTGTGATTGAAGAAATCATTTTGAGTGTTCAGTGGGATTGAGGAAATAGATTGAATAATCTGTGGGATTGAAGAATAGATTAATCTATTAGGAAATAGATGGATCAATAAGAGAATAGAGTGAGTAATCGGGGGATCATAATTTAATCAATCATGAAAGTGGGTGGGGATAATTAATTAATCGATTTAATTAATTAATCCTTTTGAGTTGAACATGCAAATCAAATTTGACTTTTGCAAACAAAGTGGTATTTGTTTGATTTGACCTTTTGGATGATGTTTTGAATAATTTATTTAATTATTCAAGTTTAGGGGAAAGTGATTTAATTAAACTATTAAGTATTAATAATTTAATTGGCTTAGGGGAATAGGGTAAATTAGTGACATAATTAAATAATTGATGTTATTTAATTAATCAAGAGGAATAAAGTTATATTAAGACTTTATTAAATAAATTAAATTTATTTAATTGGTCAAATTTGGTGAAAAATGTGAATTAATTAAATAATGTAATGTTATTCAATTAGTAGAGGAAATTAAGGTTTTTGAACATTATTAAATAAATAAAATTTATTTAATTCATCAAAAATGGTGAAAAAGTGAATTAATTAAATAATGTAATATTATTCAATTGATAGAGGAAATTAGGGTTTTTGATGCAATTGATGTGAAATGCAGTGATATTAGGTGATAATGATGTTGATGATGAGAAAGTGTCATTTAGGATGTGCAATATGTGTTAGGTCAATTTTACATGTTTACAATTACCTATTTTTTAGTCCCCCATGTCTTCTTGTCACCATATTAATATGACTCTCAATCTTATGCACTTGTTCCAATGTTATCCATTTTCCATGTCTTTCTCCCCAAAACCATGTATTCCAAATAATCTTGCTTCACTCCACTTCCCACAATACCTCCTTGCACACCCCCCCTTATGTTACTCTTAATCTTCCTTATTTTTTCCACTAATATAATTTTTCATTCATACACTACTACACATATCATGCTACACTTTGCCTTTATAATAGATCTATTATTACATTTATTCTTACACATTATTCTTACTATGTATTTGTCACACCTTGCACTCTTTGGCAACCCCATGGAGGAAACCATGTGTGAATACCCTTGGGGAGCATAATTTCCATATCTAGTTATTAATTACTTATTTCCTTCCTTACTTGAAAAGTTTGTATTTTCCTATTTATTATTATCTTACTCTTATTGCATATTTCTTTCACACTTTCCCTTACCATGGGAGTAAAATTGTGAAGATATTACCAGGTGGTAAACGCCTTATGTATTTTCTTCTCTCACATCCTAAATTATTTTTTGGATTCTATAACATGAAAGAGCATGTAAGAGGGAATGTAAAAGTGTACTTGGAATATGTCAAAGAATTTTCACCATATTATGATGCATAAGAATGATGTGCACAAGAATATTTTAAAGCTGGGATGAATAGAAAATTGAATGTTATTATGTGAGTTTATGTTTGAAGTATTTTTCATGGGTATTAAACTTATGTTCAATGTAATAGTTCATAAGTTTGACATCATCTTTGGTAGTAAGATGGAACTTCAACAACAAGTTGGCACTTTGGATGTACCTTTACATCTTTAGTAGCTAGATGGTGCCTTGTTAGTAGTTTCTTACCCTAATATGTGATTAAAATTTTGATTCATATATTTTGAGGATGGGATTTTCTATAGGTAAATTGAAGCACTATATTTATTAAACTTGTAGATAGGTGGTCAATTTGTTATTATATTTTTGTATATTTGTATAAAAATAATATTTCTTAAGTATTGTAGGAGGTGGAGAAGCCTTTGTGTTCTTAGTTTAAGGATCTAGTTGCTTATATAATTACCTTCACTTATTTTGGGTATTATATGAATTACTATATTCATGCTTTTCTAGTTTGTAGTTGGAAAATATATATTGATAGTATGTTAAAAATGTTCATAAAAATGTCATTGTGGTTATTTTTAAAGAGTGCTCAATTAGTTACTTGGCATTTACAATTTAATCTAGCTTACTATTTTTAATTCTTTTGATATAAAATATTTGTTAAAATGTCCTTGCTAGGTAGAGGGACAATTCAATTTAGTGATTTATAGCAAGAAAATTTGTGAGGAGGTTGTTAAGTAATAGATTTTACTTTAAATCTAAGTTAGACATCTTCTCAACTTCTTAGTATGAATTTGGTACATCTTCTCAACTTTAATTTGATTTAGTTTGATTTAAATTTAGCTGTAAGTTAATTTAATGAGTAATTTTTTATTTTTTATTTTTTATTTTATCTCTTAGTTTAGATTTTGGTACATAGATTTTAAAGATAAATTCTTTCTATAGAGTTATTTTTAAATTAAAAAGGTATTCAAAATCAAAGGTAGATATTTTAATCTTAAATTTATTTATAATTTTTTAATTCTAATTTTAAATTTAATTATATATATAATAATTTTTTTAATTAGAGAAAAAATAGGTTTTGATGGGACCTAAAACCCATTACAAGATGGTTTTGAAGGGATCTCAAACCATTTACAACACAAAGATGCTACTAGAAAAATAATTAGCATACCAATACACAACCCAATAGTAGCAACCAATCATAGATATTTAAATCAAACCGCGCTACAACAAACAGGTTTCAAAGGGACCTTAAACCCTTAACAACTAGATTTCCCCATCAGAAAACAACACCCACCACCTTTTACATCCAGATTTTATCAGAAACCTTGAACCCTTATGAATCTTGAGCACAACCTGAATCAACCAAGCATCAACAAACCAACTGCTCAGAGCAGTCAAATATGAGCTCGAGAAACCAAAAACTAAAAAGGTGTAAAACACCCAGCAAACCCTAATCTCAAAAGAACCAAAAAAAAAAAATACCCCACCTCGATAGTGGTTTTGAGAAGCACAACCAAACACTTCAAAGCACCAGCCTTCTTGCAGCTTCAATCCACCTGAATTTCCAACCCAACCTCCACCTCTAAAAGAGAGGGCACCCCTCTATAGGTGAGGATGATAAGAAATCCCTTACCACAAAAACCACATCTCTCTAGGACATACAAGCTCCACCTCAAAAAGGAACCAATGCTCCACCTCAAAAAGGAACCAATGCTCCACCTCAAAAGGAGAAATCTCCCCCTCTATAGGAAACAATAGCTAAAGATTTTGATGGTTAGCAACTGTAGTAGGAAGGGTTGACCTAACATCCCTTGGAATCACAAGCTTCAGGAGAACCAAGCAACAAAAACCCAAAGGTGAGATAGGAATAAATCCCACCCACCAAGCACAATAGTACCCCATCATTTGTCGCACCACCACCAACAGAAGAAACAAGGATGGAACCCAGAAATCGTCAACAAAGCCCAAGGAAAAGAGGATTCTATAAATCCTATAAGCAACAAAGGCTACCATCATCTCCATGAAAAGATAGGTTATGAATAAACATAACCTAGCCAAAGAGAAAAGCTTTAGGAGCTTCTCAATCAACAAAAAAAGATCATAAACAGAAAAAAACCAAACCTCCTTCAAAAGGGAACCAACACCATCATCTGCAAGCTCCAAGTAGCTTCCCACAAAACTTTCACCAACAACAACCCTTCCACCATTAGCAGCCCTATGGGAAGATAAAAGAAACCCTCATAGGAAAAATGAAGGGAGCCTACCAATCCATTAAGCACCCCATCCTCCTTGACATGCCATCCAAGAATAAGAGATAACCAAAACTCCAAACACACTCTTGATTTAGGAAAACCATACCTCACCCCTAGCAAAGCCACAAACAAGAACGGGACCACACATCGGGCAAAGGAAAGCCTCCACAAAGAAAGGCCTCCAACAACAATAACCAAGGTAACAACAAAAACTAAAAAATATATTTTAGGCATGAGCCCACCAACAACCATGAGCTGAGCTCCAAGAAGCTACCCACAATAACTTCCACCAACAATAACCCATCTATCGGCAAAAACCCTTCTGCCAACAATAAAAGCCTCCACAAAGCAAGGCCTACAGAAGAAAACACCAAGGTAACATCAATAACAACAAAAGCCACTCTAGACATGAGAACACCAACAACCAAGAGCTCCAAGAAGCTACCCACAACAACAATCACCAATAGCAACCCTACTGTCGACAACAATTATTTCACCATTAATAGTCCAAAAGGGAGATAAGAGAAACCCTCACAGGAAATATGAAGGGAACTAGACAATCCATTAAGCACCCCATCCTCCTTGACATTCCATTCAATAATAAGAGAAAGACAAAACTCCAAACACAGTCCTGACTTAGGAGAGCCATACCTCATCCTAGACAACAACAAGAAAGTTGCTACCGATAGCAACCTAGAAAAACCAATAGCAACATCTCCTAGAGAGATGCCATCCACTTCCTTGTCAACTCCAGTAAGCTTGCCGTCAAGAAGCACCAAACACAAACCATCTGCCTCGTCTTTAGAATCAACATCTCCCTCACCCTCTACAATAGGGGAGTTCAAATTCCTACCCCCACTCTATTTCCCACCGCTCGTCCTGCCACTCGCCATTGAACTCTAGAACATTTATCTTCATAGTATTTGTATATTTAACTTATTTTATTTTTAGATTTTAATATAAATATTTTGTATCAAAAATTATAAAATTCAAAATAAGATTCTTTATTTTATCTAGTTATATTTTTATTTTTATTTTTTCAAAATAATTGATTATGCATTTCAAATATTTGATCTAGTTTAATTTTAAAGTCTATAAAGTTTAATTTGAAATTTTTAAGGCTCTACAAATGTAAATTTTGTAGTCTTTTAAATATTTTATCTAGAAGGACCAAGACCTAGCTTTCTTGGTCAAATTTTAAAGCATCCAAGCTTGGTAATCAAAACCTAGAGTCTTTTTAGACTATTTTGGATTTGGTTCCCCTTGATATAGCTCATAAGGTTGAAATCCATTGTACAAAAAATTAGTGGAAGGACTAGAAGTGGTATCCATATCTCATTTTTAGAGTTGCAAACCTTGTAAGGGACATTCTTGGCTTTCTCCCCATTTTCCGATGGTTCCTAGGCTTAATTTGAGATGGAATATTTAGTCTATTTCATAAATGGTAACACAAATTTCAAATAATTTTGCACAAGTTTTTATGGAACCCAATTTAGAGCACTTTATCCAATGTCTTCTTTACTAGGGTCTTCCCATGGGATATCATCTTGTTCATCTAGATGTGACAACTATCCTCTGTCCTTCATGTGGCCATATGGAAACCCTCAAGCATTTATTATAGCTTTTTCTACAACCCTAGGTTGCTTGGTAATGGACCCATGATTCTTGTAAACCATTCAAACCAAAACAATTTTCCTAGCATATACTACTTCTAGGAGATTGGCCCAAAATTCTAGTAAGATACTTCTATATATGACATACTTTTAGAGTGGAGATATTTTTTATCAATTTGGAAATATAGAAATTTTACTTTATGTGTTTGTCTCTACTAGTGATAATAAGTTCTTTGTGTATATTGACATCATCACTTATTCTAATGTTATGTTACAAAACTAGGTCCAAGCTAAAAAAATGGCTTTAAAGGTTTCTCATTTGTAGACTTTAATCAAGCACTAGGTGAATACCTCCTATACAATTGCTCATATGCCACATTTCCTTGCTAGTAGGGATGTTTCTCCACCATGAGGGTATGCCTCTCCACCTTGTGGGATTCAAACTTCTTGTAGTCACAACTTTTGGCATGAACATATAGGGTCTGAAAGTTATTTGTGCCTTAGACACCATGGATGGACTCCTTCACCATGCAAACACTTTGCACCTTATCATGGATATTTTGGATGACTAAATAGTGGAATTTTTTTCCTCTTGGACCTTGCCATCTCACCTATGCATTCTAATACTCAGTAAGAAGAAGATAATGATAAGGATGTGTTGGTTTGGAGATTTGTCACTTTTAATTTTATACTCCTTACCCACATCAATGAAAAACAGACCAATAGCTAAGTCACTTGCAATGATAGTTGCAAGTGCTCTCTACTTATTTTACAAGGCGCAACTACCTTTGATAGATATGCAATGAATAAAGATTGGGTATGCTTTTCACCAGAAAGTAGAAAAGGCTAACTACCATCTACCCATAGCCATGAAATAGATGTGAAAGATTAAATAAAAAAAGAGTGAATGCAGACAATTGACACACAGTTCATTTATCCCACACCCCCAAATAATACTCAGGAAAGAATGAACAACAGATCCCTCCTCAAAAAATGAGTCAATTTGAATTCAAAGTTCCAAAAATTAACACATACACGGTTCCATATAATAGAAATAAACAATGAAAAGTAACCACAATGACACAAAGATAATTTGCAGTTTGAAGGAAACATAGACAAATACATAGATGTGAAGATATCTCCTTTATTCTCCAATGTTAAAATAGAGTTCACAGACTCCACCTTGTACAATGAAACTATGTGAAAAGAAAACTCAACTATTCAGCCCCTTCCCCAACTGCTAGAAAAAGATCCCCTTTCAAACGAGGAAACTTCTTTTATATTTTTCTCTTCACCATTAGTAACAGTTTCTTGAAATTACAATTTTTATTAAAATGGAGATTTTTCAACTTCCCCTCATTTCCTATTCATGATTCTATTTACTCGGATATTTCTTCGCTATTTCCCATATTTTCATAACTACTTTTCAGTGATTTTCTTTTATTACAAGAAATGTTTCTATTTCCATCATCAAATATCCCGAATTCTCCATTCGTACCAAATGTAAATGATGAATACGTGTGGCATAATTTATTTTCAAAATATTCACTCTTAATAATGCCACTTGCTAGCTACATTACCAAATGCAAACAATCTAGATCTGAAACACTTTTATCATTCAAATGATTCATTACTGCCTCAAAAGCTGCCACCTGCCCTGCATTACATGCTAAGCCTTTTGTATGAGATAAATACACTAATTTTTGTTCATCAACAATCTTGCTCATTTCAGTAACCATTGTCACATGCTTTGAAACATTTCCATGCATCTTCTTGTACTCAGGATAGTTATCAATAAATTTTGCCATGTCCTCTAATGTCTGAATGTTCGGATTACTCTTTGCTTTATGTTGGAACTCATCTACAATTTGTTTGATATTCATTCCAAGATCACCAAAATTTTCATACATGTTTTCCTTAAACAAGGTATCTTGTTTTGATCTTAACACAACCTCCTGTTGATATTTTGGAACTTTAGGGACATTTCTTAAATCCACTTTGTTGTCTTTAATCCCCAAAAGTTCATGTACCATTGCAAGTTTGTAATTGTCTGAGGCAGTGCCTGATAGGTCCACTGATTCAGTAAAGGGGTCACAACTCGTCTATCAAGCACTAAAAGTAAGGGAGCAATTTATGAGCATCTAAAATCAAAGAGGCCACTTTCCTCTTCATACATGAGCCTCAAAATAAACTAGTGCATTGTCTTGGAAAGCTACTTACTACAATTTCCCATGTAATCCTTCTTTTTATGTCTAAGCTACTTTGATATCGAATAGCAAGCTGTTGTTTAAGTACCAAGAACACTACACCTATGCCATCAACCACACGGTCACATAAGCAGTGGCTGTTTTTGGGATCTGAGACTGGTTGCAGCATATAGACATAGTTTGATGGAAAATTTAGTGTGAAATGATAGGGATCGAAAGCAAAAAAATCCACATAGAATTACTGAACTTGCTGTACAACTTTGTGCTCATCAGAATCTCCAAGAATTTGAATGTAGCGAGTCTTCAATATATTAGAAAAATAGAAGTAGTATTCTCCAAAGCATGGAAAATTTAAGTGTCGTTTTAAGTGTTGAATGTTTTCTGCTATAGGACATAGAAATAAAACTGCTTTCAAATGCATCATGATTTCTTTTGAGATAGTTTCCAATGTTTCAACCAGAAACACTTCCTTTTGTAGTAACTCTAATTGGGAGAAAACCACACATATAATGCTGACCATGTTGGTGTCCGGGATGAGGACTTTCATGCCTGAAATATCTCGGAGAATCCTTCTTACATAATCCCTTACTGCAATTACCAGTACCATCTTTTTGCCTTAGTGTCAACTAATCCAATTCTCGAGAATACTGATAAAAATAGCACTTGCAACTTTAGGAGGTGCAAGGGATGTTCCAATATGAAATTTAAAGAAAATTTGTCATCATATTCTCCCTATATCTAACCATCCTTATCCTTGTCCTTATTTCCTTCAAGAATTTTCACAAGCCAAAGTATTTTGTTACGCCTTTGTATCTCGAAGTAGTTAGTGTGCTTGCCAATTCAAAATGGCCTTTTTATTGGTATTGTAATCATCAAATGGTTTTTTTGAATGATCTCTCATCTGCGCACTAATATGCAAAATTGGCCCAGTATGCAGTATGGAATGGAGATAAACCATGGTTGTTTATATCCATTGAAGTCTTCATCAATGAACTTGTATCAGTTTGTTCTCTATAGACAATGTCCTCTTACTAAGCAATGAAGTGCCAACATGATGTACAGTTGAAATATATTACAAAATCTTCAATCTTTTATGCTATGACCCAATAAAATCTCTCATCACATGGTGTAGATAACATCCTTCTTTACTGAGCATGAAATCTATAGATCCTTGAGTCTATATTTCCTCATTGGTGTTTTCTATCCCCTTTTATGGTCTTCTTAACCATATCGAGATCCCACAAAACCTTCGCTAAGTCTTTAATAAAACTATTCATTATTGTTGCCTATGTCTTTGATGATGTCATCATTCTACTACAGGGTTTGACATTCCTTTAATTATGCTTTCCATGGGATAACATTTGAGATGAGCCTGGTAGAAGTGTTGAACAACAATCACCAATTTTTTTATCTGTATATTCTTATTCCTCATCCTTTCATTTTGTATTACCATTTTAATGCCTATCCAAATATCTGAACATAACTATATGCACTTCCTTTGTCAAGCGATCTATAAGAAGTTCCTATGCATGTTGTCAATAGTAGAAGCCCCTCCATCAACTTTAATTATCATCACCATGAACCAGAAGACTTCGATACCCATGAGAGCTAAATCGAGCAATATTTTATGAAGTCGCATTTATAAAGCAACTTGTCCATGTCCAAATGAATCACACCTTGCTTATGATGAATTTGGTTTCATCCCAGAAAACATTCAATCTCCATCTGATCATACACTTCTAGTTCATGAATGCTTGTGATCTGAAAGGTTTATATCAACTGCAATCGACATATCAACAAAATATATTAATGGCTACCTAGTGGTTTATGAGTTACCCTTCACATTCAACTTTATGCCTGACCATTGTATTTGTCTGGAACTTCTAAAGATTGTGCAACATACCCACTCCACTTCTGATAATGTACAATTTATCAATTAGAGTTGATAAAATAGTAGTAGTGCACTTCAAGGCATCTTAGGTTCTTGCAGCCATTATTGTAAACTTTCCACTAGCATCCTTAACCACACCACCAAATATAGGAGCATCTACTAACTGCAAGTTCCCCCTTTTTTACGCTATCCACAATCATTTATGCATTTGTTTTGGCTTTGAGAGATTTTATAAAAACACAGTACACCAACCCTCATCAATATCAAATAACCTTTAATACTATTGGTCTTCATACGGTCTTCACCCGTCGTAAACCCTAAAAAAATATCCCAACTTGTCGGATGATTGAGAGTTTCAAGAACTTTAAAACCTTTAGTCGAGAGTTCTAAATTTTTGAAAACCTTTGACCATGCATGGGGTTAGGAATTCTTGAGGTTCTCGAACTCACCACATGCCTGACCACACTAAAAGTTCAATATTTATAAAACCCATAACTTTCAAATATGAACCTCATTATATATATTTTCAAATCACCGTAAGTAAATCATGAATTTACTAAATAAAGTCTTCAATCTTTTAAAATCATGGGACCTCAAATCTTAAAAATTATTTTCAATGCCACCAAAGTACATGATTTAATGAAGTCACTTATTTTTGTGAAATAATTTGACTCCAAACCTTTGCTTGGGCATAAATAAAGTTGTCAACCTTCAATAATGCCTTTATCTACCATTTCATAATAGGCCCCAAAATATTTGGTAAAAATCAATCTTTAGTACTAAAATTAAAACATTGAAGCCTGAGAAGACCATGTTGAGCAAAGACTAGAAAAATCCATATCTTCCACAAAATAGCCCAGTTTTCAACGAAATTCGGACAACAAGATCACCAAGAAACACAGAGCAGAACCCAAGATTATTTTAATCTCCAGCAATAAAATATCAAATTTAACTCAATTTATAGATTGCACGCAAGAAAAATGTGAAGTTAAAAATCTTGCAAGTGGTAAGATGTTTTGGCTCAAAAACTAGGCATATTATGCGGAATGAAGTTAGGATCAGACCCATGGAAGGAATTTCAACTTAGATTTTCAAAAATTATTATTTTTGTGATCTTGCAGGTTCAGGGGTGTACAGGAGGAATCCACTAAAATTTAAAAATATTCAATTTTCAAATTTGGGGATAACATTGGCTCCAACTGGGAACTATATTTTCGTAGGAAATGTAGAGAACCCCAGAATCATTGGGGTAGACCAGTCCAAGTCCATTGGGTATGGAGTCAAAAGAAATAGTAGGAGAACACAAGGACCTAGAGAAAACCAAAAATAAGGCAAAACAGGAAAGGAATCTACACTATTGGCACACCAAAAACTCCTATTATGTACATGGTCATAAGGCCCTACCTCGAGAGAGCCCAATGTTCATGCAAAGCCATTCACGGGATAAGAGAAATATGTCCCTTTGTAGAAAAGTGGATTGTGGCTACATAATGAGGCTAGGAGTAACTACCACCATGCAACTACTATGATATGAGACCTCCAATTGATAGATTGTAGGAACTTCATAAGTACACAATAGTTTCCAAACAACCATCCTTCATCAAAAATCTCTGGAACATGATTTATTCTTACTGTGACTTCACAAGGGATACCGATTGAAAAACATGGCTCATCATTATTAGCAAAAATACCCTTTCATTTATTCATCTCACCATTATCCTGGAATACCTCAACACTTGTCTTCTTGTTGGCTGGAAATTTATCTTCTTGAAGTGGAAGAAAAACCTTTTTCTCACATGAAATATTATCTTCATCTTGATGATTCATCCCATTCATTTCCACACTTCCAAGCTTATTAAAAACAAACTCATTTTTTTCAACACCCTTATGAAAAGGAAAAAGGAATGGCTCCATACAATCTTCTTCAAAAGAATCAAAGTATTCAAAAATAGGATTATCTCTTACTCTTGAATCTTCACAAAATCCCACTGGAAGATATAGTGCATTAAATATACTCTTAAAATCTTCATGCTTCCTATTGATAGCTTCAAATGATGATGTATTCGTACCTTATTTTATGTCACTAGAGCTACAAGTGAATGCATCTTTCCCACTTTCTATGATGTGGCCATTTTCATCTTCAACTCCACATAAGAAGTATTCTTTCGAACTATCTAAGCACCAACTACAAATAAAAGTAATATTAGAATCTGCTAATGAATTGTAGGATGGTTAGAAATATTGTTAGTTTGTACGCATGTCAAGACTAGTTATGGATTTTCATCTTTAGCATGTAAGTAATAAATTCCTACAACAGAAGGTGTTGGGATTCTTGCTTTACTAAGAACTGTCAAATTTTGATGAGAAGATATAAGAGACATTTGTCTCTCTTTCTTTAACAAGATTCTTTTGGAATAGAGGTTTCTTTTCTAAATAAAAGTTCTGATTGATAATCATTTTAGAATCTGAAACTTTTGCATTAAAATCATTCACACATTCTTCTTCTTTAAATAACTTAGATAGGATCAAGCTATCCTTAATTTCATCAACAATTCTTTGTGCAACCTCTAATTTTTGTGCTTTGCTTCTTTTCAAAAGAAAACTAACTTTTGGGTGCATGGCAGCAATAAATACACATAACTGAATACTCTCATTTGGTTTCTCATTTTGGGATTTTTTTTCAAAGTTTGGTTAAATCTCTCCATAAAATCTCTAATATATTCACCTTCTTTCTTCTTTATTTGAAAAAATTGAATCAACAATGCATATATATCAACTACAGGCTTAAATCTTCCAAGAAACCTCACCTTCAAACTGTTCCAACCGGTAATGCATCCATCTTCTAAATTATGAATCCATTTTTTTGCTCGTCCAATGAAGCTTTCAACAAACAATCGCACAAACACATCTTCTTCCTAAACTCCAAGGATCCTACATGCAATGGTGAATTCTTGAATATGATCATCTGGATCTTGAGAGTCTTCACCAAAAAATTTAGGAAAATATTTTCTTGAACCTTCAGGTATGGTTGTATGTTGAGGCAAAGAAAATGGTCCAAATTGAGTTCCCCATAGCTGGGATGCAACCAAATCCATGGCATAACACTGGAATTATTCTACCATGGATATCTTTCATAAAGACAGAGTCGCCAACCTCTGTCCTCAGGGAGGCACCTTTAGATTTTCTGAGAGATCAAAGCACCGACCACTTCATTCCCTAGCTGATGAAGGATTAGGTAGAGATAATAGATAGTAAAAATAATTTTAATATTATATTACTCATTCAATCACACAGAACATCCATAAAAAATATTTGTTGCTTCAGAGCAATTTCATATTCCACTTCTCTTTTAAAAATTACAAACATGCTAACTTATAAAAGTTTACGACCAAGTCAAAATTAATACAATTAATGGAAATTACAAATGCCAGCGAAAACTTGTCCAAGTCATTATAAAGATAGTCCTATCGGATTGACAAAAATGTCCTTTCATGCCAATGAAGAGCCCACTAACTGCTGCTGAGGAAAGTCAACAGAAGTCAACCACCGCACTACTATAGATGAGAGAGAAAGCTAGCATGGTATCACAGTTGACACCACTCTACTGCGAAGGGTGACAAGAGAGGCCGCAGTGGTTGTAGTAACCATGCTACCATGGTGCGGGAGATGGTGGCTCATGGTATGGCGGTAGTCACCACGCTACCGTGGGCATGGGAAGATGAGGCCGCGGTATCGCGGTAACCCCGTGCAACCACGAACAACAAGCATAGAGGCCATGGTATTCTGGTGGACACCGCGGTACCATGAGCAGGAGATGAAGTCAGCGCGGGAGAGCAGTGAGAGGTGGAGAAGACTGTCGAAGTTGACCGAAACGCTGACGCGGGAGTTGGGTGAATTCCTAACACTCCCCCTTGAACAAAACTCGCACCATTTTTAATTCCAAGTCGTTCTCTTTGAAAACTAAAACTCTCTTTGCTTAGTGCCTTTGTAAATATGTCTACAGTTTGATCTTCTGATCTGCAAAAAACTAAGGAAATCGCCCCGCCATTAATCAACTCCCTGATAAAGTGAAAACGCGTATCAATGTGTTTGCTTCTTTTGTGGAATACAGGGTTTCTTGACAATGTGATGGCTGAATTGTTGTCACAAAAAATTCTTGTAGGTTCAACCTATTCATTTTGAATCTCTTTCATAACTCACCTCATCCACACTGCTCGGCACGATGCACTGGTGGCAGCGATGTATTCATCTTCAGCTAAAGATAATGTAACTAGTGGCTATTTTTTAGAATCCCATGAAAAACTTCCTATGCCAAAATGAAAAACATAACTAGACATGCTCCTCCTGTCATCTATGCTCCCAACACAGTCACTGTCTGTGTAACCTATTAATTTAAATTCATCTGTTCTGGAATATTGGATTCCAAATTTTTTGGTTCCACTGGTATAGCTTAAAATTTACTTTCTAGCTTTCTAGTGAGTCTCCTTTGGTGTTTCCATGAATCTAGAGATCAAATTGACTGAATACATTATATCAAGCCTTATGGCTATCAGATAGATTAAGCTCCCAACCAGTTGTTTGTACAAAGTTGAATTCACATCTGAACCTTTGTCTTCTTTGCTAAGATTCAAACCAGTGACCATTGGAGTGGGTGCAGACTTAAAATTCACCATATTAAATCTCTTCAAAACATCACTGGCATACTTTTCCTGTGAAATAAAAAAGCCATTTTCATTTTGTGTTATCTCAATGCCCAGAAAATACCTCATCAGACCTAAGTCTATCATCTCAAACTCTTTCATCATTTCTGTTTTGAACAAATCAACTGATAGATTCCCAGTCAGAATTAAATCATCAACATACATGCATATGATCAAGATTTTACCTTCGTCATTCACTTTAGTATACAGTGTTGGTTCACTGTCACATCTAGTAAATCCATTCTTTGTGAAATAGATGTCTATTCTGCTATACCAAGCTCTTGGGGCTTGTCTCAGACCATACAGTGCCTTCTTCAACTTATAAACTTTGTCTTCTTGTCCTGATATCTCATATCCAAGTGGTTGTTCAATGTAAACTTCCTCTTCAAGATAACCATTGATGAATGCTGACTTCACATCCATTTGGTGAACTAACCAACAATTTTGTGCTGCTAAATCCAATAACATTCTGACTGTGTCAAGGCATGCAACTAGTGCAAAAGTTTCATTGTAATCTATTCCAGGTTGTTGTGCATAACCCTTTACCACCAATCTTGCTTTGTGCTTCTGCACTTCTCCATTTGCATTCAATTTAGCCTTATAAATCCATTTGACACCAATGACATCTTTGTCTTTTGGAAGACTTTGCAATTCCCACGTCTGATTGTTTTCAATTGAATCTATCTCATCATCCATTGTTGTTATCCACTTTTCTTCCTTGATTGCATCTTCATAATGAATCAGATCTTCAGCTTGTGAATAAAAGGTAAAAAGTGTAAATTGTTGAGAATTGTTCTCACCTTCATTTTGATTATAAATATCACTCATGCTTCTGATTTTCTGTCTTCTCATGCTTGCTAAAGTTGAATTTGATAAATCACTTGAATTTGCAAAATGTGGACTTGAAGGTCCTGCACCAGAAGTTCTTGTTGTGGATGGCATCTGCAGTCCTCTTGTTGCTGCTCTTACATTACTTGTTGGTGTCAATTGTTGACCACTTGCTTGAGGTTGAATTGGGACAGAAAGTACATTAGTTGGAACTGTAATTTCATTCTCATCTTGAGGGATATTGACTGTAACATTGACTGTACTCTCTTTGCTTCCATCCCATGCTTCATCTTCAACAAATTGGACATCCTTGCTGATTATAACTTGGTTGATGGATTAAATAGTTTGTATGCTTTGGATTCTTCACTATATCCAACAAAAATGCATTTATCTCCTTTGTTGACAATTTTTCTTCTCAACTGATCAAGTACATGTGCATATGAAATACATCCAAAAATTCTCATGTGAGACACACTGTGCTTTTTACCAAGCCATGCTTCCTCAGGGATAATATTCATCACACTTTTTTTTGGGAATCTATTCATGATATATGCTGCACAAGATACAACTTCAGCCCAAAATTCATTTGTTAAATGCTTGGCTTTCAACATACTTCTAGCCATCTCCATTATGGTCTTGTTTTTTCTTTCAGCTACACCATTCTGTTGAGGTGTATATCTTGTTGTGAACTATTTGTGTATTCCATGCTCTTTGTAGAAATTTAAGAACTCTCTTGATATGTATTCACCTCCTCTATATGTTCTCAGCACTTTGATGAAACAACCACTCTGTTTTTCAGCTAAAGATTTGAATTGACAAAATAAATTAAACACTTCACTTTTTTGTTTCAGAAAATAGACCCATGTCTTCCTTGAATAATCATCTATGAAAGTCAAAAAATAAAAACTACCACCTATTGAAGGTGTCTACATTGGACCACATAAGTCTGAATGAACAATTTCCAATGGGGTTTTTGCTCTAGTAGATTTCCTTGCTAGGAAAGATTCTCTATGTTGCTTTCCAAGTATGCAACCTTCACAAACTCTCTCGGGTTTTTGAATTAATAGAATCCCCTTTACCATGTTCTTCCTATGAAGCAAATTCAAACCTCCAAAATTTAAATGACTGAATCTTAAATGCCAAAGCCAATTCTCATCCTTTACCTTTTCCTAAAAGATAGTTTGTATAACAGTTGATACCTCTTGTGCTTGTGCATAGTTTGTGCTCAAAGCTGGCTGAATTCTCAAAGGAAACATTCTATTGTTTGTCATATGAATTTTTGCAATCAATTGGCCACTTGGTTATTTGTCTAAAATAGTGCACAAACCATTTTTAAAATTCACTCTATAACCCTTTTGAACTAATTGTCCTACACTCATCAAATCGTGTTTAAGACCTGGCACAGAGTAAACGTCTGAAATATATGTTTGCTCCCCTTGCTTGGTTAGAATATTAACATTCCCTTTTCCTTTAACTGACACTTTGTTGTCATTACCCAGGGTGACATGAGACTTAATATTCTCATTTAAACTTGTAAACAACTCTAAATTTCCTATCATATGATTACTATAGCCTGAGTCTAAAAACCAAACTTCTTTCTCACTAGCTTGTGCTACATTACAGGCTAAAAACATTGTGCTTTTATCTGGACTATGGTCTTTACTCTCTCTAGTAAATTTTGCATTTTGTCTACCCATATCATACTGCTTCTTTCTACACTCATTTATGTAATGTCCAATTTTTTTACAATAATGGCATTGGACTTGAGATTTTTCATACCTTTGACCTTGAGGAAAGTTTTGAGATGGGTTTTGGATGCTGCCTCTTCCACTTGAACTTGACTGGTTATTTTTTCCACCTCTGTTGAAGCTTCTTCCTCTTGCTCTGAAATTTGATCTACCTCTGCCTCTTCCTTGGTTAATTGAAGCTTGTGACTTGAATGCATGCTCCAATGACATATTTATTGTTTTTCTTAGTCTATGCTCATAAGAAATGAGTGAAGCATAAAGCTCATCAACTGAATACTGTGTGAGATCCTTTGTCTCTTCTATTGTGACTGCAATTGATTCAAATCTTGTGGGTAAACACCTCAAAATTTTCTCTACCACTTTGACATCTTCTAATATTTCTCCATATGTTCTTATCTGGTTTACCAGTCCCATTACTTGAGTAAAATAAGAATCAACACTCATTGTCTCTCATAAAGAGGGTCTCAAATTTCTTTTCTCAATATTTGCAACTTTGCAATTTTGACTTTGTCCATTCCTTGATATGCAATCTGTAAAATTTCCCATGCTTGCTTGGACCTAGTAGCAGCTGAGATTTTTGGAAAAATTATTTCATGTACTCCTTGTAGGATGAAAAATAGGGCCTTTGAGTCCTTCTTGTTTTTCTTCAACAAATATTTTTCTGCTTGAGTTAGAGCATTATATGTTGCTACATCTGCAAGCTTAGGTAACCCATTTTCTACAAACTCCCATAAGTCCTGTGAACAAAACAATGCTCTTATGGTGATAGACTAGTACTCATAATTTTTCCCATTTAATTGTGGAATTTGGGGATTACTCAAGCTTGTGCTTGCTGCCATGATTTACAGACTCTCTACAACTAACCTTAGGCTTTGATACCATGTGAAGGATTAGGTAGAGATAATAGACAATAAAAATAATTTTAATATTATATTACTCATTCAATCACATAGAACAACCATAAAAATTATTTGCTGCTTCAGAGTAATTTCATATTCCACTTCTCTTTTAAAAATTACAAACATGCTAACTTATAAAAGTTTATGGCCAAGTCAAAATTAATACAATTAATGGCAATTACAAATGCCAGCGAAAAATTTTCCAAGTCATAATAAAGATAGTCCTATCGGATTGAAAAAAATGTCCTTTCATGCCAACGAAGAGCCAACTAACTGCCACCAAGGAAAGTCAATAGAAGTCAACCACCGCGCTACCATAGATGAGAGAGAAAGTTGGCACGGTATCGCGGTTAACACCGCTCTACTGCGAAGGGTGACAAGAGAGGCCATGGTGGCTGTGGTAACTACGCTATCGCGGTGCAGGAGACAGTGGCTCATGGTATGGCGGTAGTCACCGCGCTACCGCGGTCACAGGAAGATGAGGCTGCAGTATCGCAATAACACTGCGCAACCGCGAAGAGCAAGCATAGAGGCTGCAGTATTGCAGTGGACATCGCGGTATCGTGAGTAGGAGATGAAGTCAACATGGGAGAGCAGTGAGAGGTGGAGAAGACTACCAGATTTTATTGAAATGCTGATGTGGGAGTTGGGTGAATTCCCAACAGCTGAGTCACCAAAACTCTGTTGGTTTGCAAAATAGTCACTTTTAATTTTATACTCCTTGCCCACATCAATGAAAAATAGACTAATAGTTGAGTCACTTGCAATGATAGTTTCAAGTGGTCTCTGCTTATTTTACAAGGTGCAACTACCTTCGATAGATATGCAATGAATAAATACTGGGTATACTTTTCACCAGAAAGCAGAAAAGGCTAACTACCATCTACCCATAGCCATGAAATAGATGTGAAAGATTAAATAAAAAAAGAGTGAATGTAGACAATTGAAACACAGTTCATTTATCCCACACCTCCAAATAATACTCAAGAAAGAATGAATAGCAAATCCCTCCTTAATAGATGAGTCAATCTAAATTCAAATTTCCAGAAATTAACACATACATAGTTCCATATAACAGAAATAAACAATGAAAAGTAACCACAATGACACAAATTTCATTTGTAGTTTGAAGGAAGCATAAACAATACATAGATGTGAATATATCGCCTTTATTCTCTAATGTTAAAATAGAGTTCATAGACTCCACCTTGTACAATGAAACTATGTGAAAATAAAACTCAACTATTTAGCCCCTTCCCCAACCATTGGAAAAAGATCCCCTTTCAAACGAGGAAACTTCTTTTATATTTTCCTCTTCACTGTTAGTAATAGTTTCTTGAAATTATAATTTTTATTAAAATGGAGCTTTTCAACTTCCCCTCATTGCCTATTCATGATTCTATTTACTCAGATATTTCTTAGCTATTTCCCATCTTTTCATAATTGCTTTTTAGTGATTTTGTTTTATTATAGGAAATGTTTCTATTTCCATCATCAAATATCCCAAATTCTCCTATCATCCCAGATGTAAATGATGAAGACATGTGGCTTAATTTATTTTTGAAACATTCACTTTGAATAACACCACTTGCTAGCTACATTACCAAAATGTAAATGATCTAGATCTGAAACACTTTCATCATTCAAATGATTCATTACTACCTCAAAAGTTGCCACCTGCCTTGCATTACATGCTAAGTCCTGTTCTGTATGAGATAAACACATTAATTTTTGTTCATCAACAATCTTTCTCATTTCAGTAACCATTGTCACATGCTTTGAAAAATTTCCATGCATCTTCTTGTACTCAGGATAGTTATCAATAAATTTGGCCATGTCCTCTAATGTCTGAATGTTCTGATTACTCTTTGCTTTATGCTAGAACTCATGTACCATTTCTTTAATGTTTATTCCAAGATCACCAAAATTCTCATACATGTTTTCCTTAAAGAAGGTATCTTGTTCTGATGTTAACACAACCTCCTGCTGATCTTTTGGAACTTTAGGGACATTTCTTAAATCCACATTGTTGTCTTTAATCCCAAAAATTTCATGTACCATTGTAAATTTTCAATTTTTTGAGGCAGTGCCTGATAGGTCAGCTAATTCATTAAAGGGGTCACAAGATCATCTCGTCTATCAAGCACTAAAAGCAAGGGAGCAATTTTTGAGCATCTAAAATCAAAGGGGCCACTTTCCTCTTCATACATGAGCCTCAAAATAAATTAGTGCTTTGTCTTGGAAAGATGTTTACTGCAATTTCCCATGCAATCCTTCTTGTTATGTTTGAGCTACTTTGATATTGAACAACAGGCCATAGTTTAAGTGCCAAGAACACTACAACTATGCCATCAACCACACGGTCACATAAGCGTTGACTGTTCTGGGGATCTGAGACTGGTTGTAGAATATAGATATAGTTTGATAGAAAATTTAGTGTGAAGTGATAGGGATCTATAGCAACAAAATCCACATAGAATTCTTGAACTTGCTGCACAAATTCGTGCTCATCAAAATCTCCAATAATTTGAATGTAGTGAGTCTTTAATATATTAGAAAAATACAAGTGGTATTCTCCAAAGCGTGGAAAATTTAAGTGTCATTTTAAGTGTTGAATGTTTTTTGTTGTAGGACGTAGAAAGCAAACAACTTTCAAATGCATCATCATCTATTTTCAGACAGTTTCCAATGTTTCAACCAGAAACACTTCATTTTGTAGTAACTTTGATTGGGAGAAAGCCACACTTATAATGTTGACTGTGTTGGTGTCTAGGATGAGGAATTTCATGCCTGAAATATCTCGAAGCATCCAGCTTACATAATCCCTTACTGCAGTTACCAGTACCATATTTTTTCCTTAGTGTCAACTAATCCAATTCTCTAGAATACCGATAAAACTAGAACTTGCAACTTTAGGAGGTGCAAGGGATGTGCCAGTAGGAAATTTAAAGAAAAACCATCATCATATTATCCCTGCATCCAACCATCATTATCCTCAGCCTTATTTCCTTCAAGACTTTTCACAAGACAAAGTATTTTGTTACGCCTTTGTATCTCGAAGTAGTTAGTGTGCCTCCCAGTTCAAAATGGGCTTTTTACCGGTATTGTAATCACCAAATTGTTTTTTTGAATGATCTCTCATCTACACACTAATATGTAGAGGAGTGGCCCAATATGCAGTGTGAAATGGAGATAAACCATGGTTATTTATATCCATTGAAGCCTTCATCAATGAACTTGTATTAGTTTGTTCTCTATGGACATTGCCCTCTTACTAAGCAGTGAAGTACCAACATGTTGTGTAGTTGAAATATATTACAAAATATTCAATCCGTTATATTATGACCCAATAAAATCTCTCATCACATGGTGTAGATAACATCCTTCTTTACTAAGCATGAAATCTATACATCCTTGAGTCTATATTTCCTCATTGGTGTTTTCTATCCCCTTTTATAGTCTTCTTAACCATATCGAGATCCCACAAAACCTTCGTTGTGTCTTTAATAAAATTGTCCATTATTGTTGCCTATGTCTTCGATGATGCCATCGTTCTACTATAGGGTTTGACATTCCTTTAATCATGCTTTCCATGGGATGAAATTTGAGATGAGCTTGGTAGAAGTGTTGAACAACAATCACCAATTTTTTTATCTGTATATTCTTATTCCTCATCTTTCCATTTTGTATTACCATTTTAATGCCTATCCAAAGATCTAAACATAACCATATGCAATTCCTTTGTCAAGTGGTCTATAAGAAGTCCCTGTGTACATTCTCAATAGTAGAAGGCCCTCCATCTACTTTAATTATCATCACCATGAACTAGAATAATTTGATACCCATGAGAGCTAAACCGAGAAATATTTTATGAGGTCACATTTATAAAGCAGCTTGTCCATGTATGAATGAATCACATCTTGCTTATGAAAAATTTGGTTTCATCCCATAAAAAATTAAATCTCCATTTGATCATATGCTTCTAGTTCATGAATTCTTGTGATCTTAAAGGCTTATATCAGCTGCAATCGACATATCAACAAAATGTATTAATGGCTACCCAGTGGTTTTTGAGTTACCCTTCACATTCAACTTTATGCCTGACCATTGCATTTGTTTGGAACTTCTAAATATTATGCAACACACCCAATCCACCTCTGATAATGTACAATTTCTCACTTAGAGCTGATAAAATAGCAGTAGTGCACTTCAAGGCATCTTAGGTTCATACAACCATTATTGTAAACTTTCCACTAGCATCCTTAACCACACCGCCAGATATAGGAGCATATACTAACTGCAAGTTCCCCCTTTTTTACGCTATCCACAATCATTTATGCATTTGTTTTGGCTTTGAGAGATTTTAGAAAAACATAGTGTGCCATCCCTCATCAATATCAAATAACCTTTAATACTATTGGTTTTCATACAGTCTTCACCCGTCGCAAACCTTAAACAAATATCCCAGCTTGTCGAATGATCGGGTGTTTCAAGAACTTTATAACCTTTAGTCGGGAGTTCTAATTTTTTGAAAACCTCTGACCATGCATGGGATAAGGAATTCTTGAGGTTCTTGAACTCACCACATGCCTGACCACACTAAAATTTCAATATTTATAAAACCCATAACTTTCAAATTTGAACCTCATTATAAATATTTTCAAATCACCATAAGTAAATCATGACTTCACTGAATAAAGTCTTTAATCTTTTAAAATCATGAGACCTCAAATCTTAAAAAATATTTTCAATGCCACCGAAGTACATGATTTAATGAAGTCACTTATATTTTTGTGAAATAATTTGACTCCAAACCTTTGCTTGGGCATAAATAAAGTTGTCAACCTTCAATAATGCCTTTATCTACTTTTTCATAATAGTCCCCAAAATACTTGGTAAAAATCAATCCTTAGTAATAAAATTAAAAATGTGAAGCTTGAGAAGACCATGTTGAGCATAGACTAGAAAACTCCATATCTTCCACACAGTAGCTTGGTTTTCAACGAAATTTTCTCATTAGGATCACCAAGCAACATAGAGTAGAACCCAAAATTATTTTAATCTCCAGCAACAAAATATCAAATTTAACTCAATTTGCAGATTACGGGTGAGTAAAATGTGAAGCTAAAAATATTGCAAGTGGTAAGGTGTTTTGGCTCAAAAACTGGGCATATTGTGCAGAATTAAGTTAGGATCAAACCCATGGAAGGAATTTCAACTTAGATTTTCAAAAATAATTGTTTTTGTGATCTTGCAGGTTTAGGGGTATATAGGAGGAGTGCACTAAAATTTAAAAATCTTCAATTTTCAAATTTGGGGATGACATTGGATCCAACTGGGAACTGTGTTTCATAGGAAATGCAAAGCTCCAGAATCATTGGGGCAGACCAGTCTAATTCCATTGGGTATAGATTCAAAAGAAATAGCAGGAGAACATAAGGAGCCAGGGAAAACCAAAAATAGGGAAAAACAGGAAATGAAACTACACTATTGGCACGCCAAAAACTCCTACTATGTACATGGTCATAAGACCCTACCTCAAGATAGCCTAATGTTCATGCAAAGCTATTAACGGGCTAAGAGAAATATGGCCCTATATGGAAAAGTGGATTGTGGCTACATAATGAGGCTGGGAGTAACTACCACCATGCAACTACTGTGATGTGAGACCTCCAATTGATAGATTATAGGAACTTCATAAGTACACAATCGTGCCCAAACAACCATCCTTCATCAAAAATATCTGGAACATGATTTATTCTTTATGTGACTTCACATGGGATACCGATTGAAAAACATGGCTTATCATTATCACATTCTTGTTGGCTGGAAATTTATCTTCTTGTAGTGGAAGAATAACCTTTTTCTCACATGAAATATTATCTTCAGCTTGATGATTCATCCCATTCATTTCCACATTTCCAGGCTTATTAAAAATAGACTCATTTTGTTCAACACCCTTATGAAAAGTAAAAAGGAATGGCTCCATACATCTTCTTCAAAAGAATCAGAGTATTCAAAAAGAGTATTATCTCTTACTCTTGAATCTT